>NW_019167960.1:16456731-17056731 GCF_002303985.1 Durio zibethinus | reverse complement strand
GGTTTTGATGGTTTTTGGTGGAGTTGAAGTGAGAAGGGAGAGAGAGATGAAGAGAAGGAGATTTCGGAGAGTTTGTTTGAGAAGGGTGTGAGAGAGGAAGAGAGTTCCATTGAAGGACTCGTTGAATTAAAAGACTGAAGCATCTTTTAAAGTGTTTGATTGCCGGAAATGGAGATTTTGGGTTTGATTGAAGGGGTTTTAGGGAGGGTTTGGATAAGGTGAAGAATGGTGGCTGGTCTTGCACTAGACGATCTCCGCCGGTGAGGGAGATATTTTTGTTTTAATTTTTCGTTTCCCATGATAATTTAAAACGGCACCGCTTGCTTCATGTACGTATACGACGTCATTTCAGTACTGGTAATTTGATATTTTGCAAAATTGCAATTTTTTTTCTTTTTTCAATTCATAATTTTTGTTTTTTAATTTTCTAGAAAAGAACCAGGTCCAAAGGATTGAATTCTTTTCGCATTATTCATCTTGCTTGTTCTTCTTGACCAGCATCAAAAAGAACTGCTTTTCCAATGTGTATGTTGATCACTACTCCATTTATGTGATCAAAATCGTGATCAACTATTCGCATTTTTGTCACAGTAATTTCCTAATCAAGATCACTACATGCCCTGTTTTTCCAGGCTCTTATTGACAAGTTCAATTGTGTTTCGACTATCTGCATGTCATGAAAGGAAAGTTTCATAGCAGGAACTTTCACGTAAAGTGAAACAACCAGTTTTATCAGAATTTTCATGGTTATTTAAATCTTGATGCATTTCTTGCATATGAAGCTAGGAGAGGATGACAGACAAGTCAGTTGCGACTGGAGCTCATGAAGTTATTATATATATACCTGGCAGTTTTTAAAGCATCAGTTCCAGACTTTCATCAGATGGTGGAGAAGGTGCAATCTTAATTCCAAATTACCCACCGAATGAACCTATTAATTTAGTAGTAAGTTTTGAAACCGTTCACATGGGATGGGGAAATCTTTGATGGTATTGGGGACAATCTTGTAGATTCTTGTAGATTCTCAGCAACTTGGTTTCCTTAGTCATTGTATATTCTTTTTTCTCTTTCTTCAAAAATAATGCTGCACTAAGAGAAATGCTGTTATACCATCTGCTTCCACTCAATCTGGACAGATGAACAAATCAGCTATTTAAAAAAAAAAAACTACATAAAGATGCCATGCCAGAAATCTCTTTTTGGGATCAAACATGCATTTTTAAATGTTGCACCATTCAACATAAATTCCCTTTGAAAAACTTTTACAGATGTGATTATTGCTGTTATATAGCAAAGGATGATCAAACCAAGAGAACGATAAAGGTGTGCTTGTACCAAGCAGGATTTCAAATAACGGTTATATAATAAAATAGCAACTGCGAAATTGCAGTAGCATCATCATCACCTGCTACCATTATCGAAAAAAATACAGTTAAAAAATTAAATCACATTCAAAACGATACATAACGGTCGTTAAAAAATGATATAATAAAAAATAACGATAATAACATACCATTATTATGTTATTTTCATTTTCGTAATCATTGGTTCAAGTTAAAAAAAAAAAATTAATCTACAATAATCTTAACTAAATTTACAAATTACTAAAATTCAAATCAATCTCAATTTTGAATCAATAATTAAAATAAAAAAAAGTAAGAAAAAATTAAATTTTTTTTTTTTACAAAATTTTTATAAAATAATGTTAATCTTTGTGATAATATGATAAAGATGAGATTGAGATACTCTATAAGCAATGATATCAATGAGGGTACACGAGAGAAAATGATAGATATAAAGAGAAAAAAAAAAGGAGAAGAAGAAAACACAAAGAAGAGTTGAGGATCGAACGAGGGTTTCTGCTTTGGGGGAAATTTTAGGAGAGGGGCTGTCTGCATTGAGGGGTACACGGTGCTGAATGGGGTGAGGGGTGGGGCGAGGATTTTTATTTATTTAATTTTATAATTAATTTTATTAAAATATAAGTTTGAAAATTTGTAATTTTTAAAATTATATATATACGAATTTTAGATGAAAATTTTTAATAAATTTTTTTACATAAGTTAGATAAAAAATAATTAAAATTAAATATTATAATTTGATTTTGTTATTTACTAATTTATGATTTTATATTTGAAATTTAATAATTTTTTTATTATTTGATATTTATATTGTTATCAATTCTTTTGTTATAAGATTAATTTTTATTAATTTATAATTATAGTTGATGAAATTTAAAATTATTATATTTTTAAGTTTGTAATTTTATTAAATATGGATGCTTGGTATTTAATGTATTATGTTTAGTTAATATTTTGATTTATCTAAAATTAATTTTGAATATGAATTTGACTTAAGTAAAAATTTTGTTGCTAAACAAAATATAAATAAAATTATGAATAATTTTTAAAAAAAATAAAAACATAGAGTATCATAAATTATTTTAAAAAATATTAAATAAAATTTTTTATAATTATAATTATTATATTTTATAATAAATTATATAAAATTAAAAAAAATTCATTATCATAATGATCATAATAATTATAATAATTTTTATTATATCTAAAAATACGATAAATATGCTCCAATCAAAAACGTAATTGCGAAGGTAATTCTTGGTACCAAGTCTTCCAAAGTGTAACTTGAAAGGATTGACTGATTGGAAAGCTGAGCTCAAGTCAAATAAGTATAGTAATTGGTCCATCACCCATTTTGTTAAAAAAACTAAGCTGAAACTTCCATACAAACATCAATCACAGAAAATTAGTCAACAAGAATCAGTCTAAAATCTATCCATATCGGCTTGGAGGACTGGTTTTTTTTTTTTTTTTTTGTCAAGCCATATTCATACTTAGAACTTGGAAAAGCCAACTACTTTGGAATAGTAGTCTCGGATTCCAGCATGTTATCCAACTTTTGTTGTATAGTTTGCACCTGCTCATGCAAAGCATTCATCCTAGTTCTCTGCTATTATCAATTGCTTCTTGGGCCTTCCCAATTTTAATGATGAAACTTAAGCTGCTCTGATATCAATTTGTCAAGAGTTTTAATGTGACTGAAGAAGAAATGAGAATTGAGAAGAAGAAAAAGATAAAGAGGCCAGAGAAGAAAAAAAGAAGAAAGGGAGAATTTGAATCTTTTTATTCATACTTTCTATTCTGTTACACAATATTTTATGTTTCGAGCACATTCTACTTTCTTCCATAACAATCGTAACATAATTTAGTTATTCTTCCATAACAAACATAATAGAATTTAGCTACCAACTGATACGCATGACAGCTTTTACACAATTTTGTAAATATAAACTAATGATGAACTACCACTGAGACTGTTGCTGCACTCTTATTGTGTAAATCACCAATATCAGCTCCCGCCTCAACTGCTGATGTCATTACCTCTTCCTCCATTACAGCTACTTGAAGGAGCTTGTGTTCCTGTAGAGATAGCTTATCGTCCATTACAATTACAAGAAGAAGCAAGTGTTCCAGTAGAGTTACTTGAAGGAGCATGTGTTGCAGTAGAGTTACTTGAAGGAGCATTTGTTGCAGTAGCGGTACTTGAAAGAGCATGTGTTCCAGTAGAGTTATTTGAAGAAGCATGTGTTCCAGTAGAGTTAGCTCCTCCTCCATTACAGATACTTGGAGGAACATATGTTCCAGAAAAGATAGCACATTTGTCTGCTATAACCTTAATTTTCTTATTTAAAATATCAAGCTTTTGATCTAGATTAACTAATCTATTTTCTATTTTGGAAAAACGATATGCAAGAGAACTGTGATCAAGCTTAGATTGAATCTCATCTAGAAGATTTTCTAAATTTGTTGCATGAGAAACATTCTGTAGTTTTCCTTTTATGTCAGCAAATTCATTGCTGAGTTTCCCTCCTAAAGCTTTTAATTGTCGTCGAAGTGTTTCTTCATTGAGACTCCTGATCTCAACTATCTTAGAGATATTTATCATATCTCCTTGGCTAATAGGGTTTCCTAATTTATTCCATAAGAATAAACTAGTCCAATTTAACTGGTTGTTTCCATAGGCATCACTTTCTCCTAACATTTCAAAAGGTATAAACTTACCATAAGTAAGACCTCTTTGTCTGTAAGTACCAACGGGTAGCCTGAGGGTTTCAATATCCTTACTTTCAAGGTTGACAATTGGAATTTTGTCCGTCATCGTCTGAACTTTCTTGATGATTCTGCGGAGGATATGGTCTTCCTTGATTTGCTGAAAGAGACTTAAAAAGAAGATGTAAAAAGCATGAAGGATTTGGTAGGAAAGACAGTGGTTATTGCTTTTCCGATACCTTCCTTTATTCTCAGTGGTCTCCTTTCGTAGATGAAGGAGAACCTTTCTATTGCTGCGTGGCTCATTAGCCCTCTTGAAAACGAAGCATATCACGTGAAATTATTCAGTCATAAATCATAATTTAATAACATGTGAAATTATTCAATATTTCAATCTTAAATAATAATTTAGTATGGCGTGAAATTCATAAGAAAATTATATAAAATTTATTCTTTTATATGATAAATTTTTACATAATTTTTACTATCCCAAAAGTTGAAGATTAGCCAAGGATCTCAAATCCAACACAGCGGAAATTTAAAGATTTTGATTCTTGAATTATATATATAAAATCTCAAATAGAAAAATATATGCAAAGGCAAATTTTGAATTTATTTATTTATTTTATTATTAGAAGAAGACGAATCGGTGAGGCATTATTATATAAATAAAGATAGGGATCATTGGATTCTCTTTCACCACCACACCAAAGAAGACCCAATTATAGCCGTTAATTGGCCATGTCAGGACGGTTGACCCACCCCAACATGATGATTAATTGGCCATGTGAGGAGGGTTGACCTTGGGAAATCAATCAAACATCAGACGGTCAGTTATAAGTGGAAACCAGTACCACTCGACATACTGGACAATTGCCCGGGACTAATAAAAAAAATCCTTTTAACTAGAATTCTATCTACGCAATGTCACGGGAATTACTCTTTATCAAAGAAAAAAAAAATTGAATAAAATCACACCATGTTAATCATATATTATATAAAACAGTTAATACAATTAAATATTAAACAATAATTGCTTAAAGATATTAATGCAAAAAGATACAAAAATAGTTAAAACAGTTGTTATAAGTAATTGTAAAAAAAAAAAAAACATAATGACTATAAAATAATATCAAAATTTAAACAAAATATTAAACAGTACATTTTAAGTTTTACACATATAATTTTTATTAATTAGAACATAAAATAAACGTTATTCAATCATTTGAAAAAGACAATGATCCCCAGAGATCAATCGATTGTTTGTCACAAATTTTCTTTAATTACCTAAAAAAATTTTATTTTTCTCTGAATATCTAAATCAAATAAGCCAATTTGTGTGTTTTTATGGAACCATCAAGATAACATCGACATCATATTATTGAAGGTACTCTTTACAAAAGGTAGCAGGAATATGCTACATTTTAAAAATAATTGAAAAAACAATGATTCATAATAATTAAAGCATAAATCATTAAAAATTTTAAATTATTTAAATGTAACAGAAAATTATATGAAAACAAGTTATATAAGTTGTATTACCAACACATAGGATGTTTCAACATTTGTCCTTATCATAGTAGCTTCAAATGTTGCATCATCAAAATCATTGTTCTTATTATCAGTTTCACCTTTTTCATTAATTTGAATTTCATCATGCTAGTCTGATTTAGTGGTAGTATCATCAAGATAAATAACAATAATGCACTTATTTTTTGCATTAATTGACTAGTTATGCTTTTCTTTTTTGATTTTTGAAAAATTCGTTTAAAGTGTTTGTCTTTTTTCAACTACAAAGATAAAGAAATAGAATCTTAGGGTAAAAATTATACATAATCATATTGTTTATATATGAAAGATATTTGAAATCAAGATATTATCTAATCTTGTTCGAAGGATGTCTCTAGTGATAACACCACTAGTTCCAACATATAGAAAAGCATGACAAGATGTACAATTATTGTAGTTCAAGGTGAGTGCATCACTAAATCCCAGGTAGTATGCATCAACAAAAGTTTTCCAACCATTTTTCAAATATAATTGACCATTTAATCTTAAGTAAATCCAATTTGAATCGAGTAGGAAGTAAACTTTTAAGATTTATGGTCATTGGAGTTTTAATGTAATGTAGATATGTATTCACATAATCGATTGGAAATTTCTGCAACCATAGTGTTAATTTGAAATAATCTGTTAACATAAATTTGAATAGAGATATGCATGCATTACTAATCAGAATGAACTTGTGTTTTTAGATTCATTATGACAAAATAAATAAATAAATTAGCACATTCTAGGATGTATATATTGATATAAATATATAAATCATAAATATAAAATATAGAAAGAAAGTTGTTATTTTATTTAATAAGCAATAATAAATTTAGAATATAGATAATTAAATTGTATAACATTAAGATTACAAAGGATATAATAAAAAAATAATTAATTACAAATTTATATTGATAACAAAAATACATACATACATATATATATGCCAATATAATGAGGTAACAAATGACAAACTTTTGTTCAATGATATTCTATGTAAATGAGATAAAACAAATTGTTTATATCCTTAAATGGGTGCTGAATTAGCAAAAAGAAAATGTATTTTATAAAAGTAATCAACCAAAAGAAAAAATATGTAAAACTAAATCATAACAAATAATGACAAAAATAGTATAGACCAGAGCACTTGGTGAAGATCTTGAACAATACAAAGTAGAAATTGAAAAGCAAGTTAATTTGTGCTTTTATTGATTTCTATAATCTAAAACAATTAAAAAAAAGTAGAAAGGGAAAGAAATTGTTCTTCAACAGTTTATTTACCATGAAATCTTTAGTCACATCATCTTGATCCAAAACCTTGAAAATCTGTGGAACATGATAGAGATTCGTAAGGTTTTTCAGTACTTCATGTTTTGGGTTGACCATTTTCAACAGACTTTGTGCGCCACAACCTTCGATTTTTTTAAAAGGTTCAAAGATTGGCTTCTAGGTTTTGTACTATTTGAGAGAAAGAGTTTAACTCAAATTCTAAGAGTGTGAGAAGATGAAAAAGTTGATGAGGAATTTGATTAAATGAAGAAAATGAAAAGTCAAATAGATTTTACTAAAAATTTAAATATTATCTGCTTTGTTAATTGAAAATTTGAAGAAGTTGAGTTAAAAATGATGTTATACGACTTATGGGTTTTGGTTTTATGTCATTGATTTGGGTTTAGGGTTTTTATTTTAAAAAATATAGTTCTTTAAAAATATTTTTTGAATGAAATATTTCCTTTTTATATACACAAACTTAAAATTTTTATGATTTTCAAAGCATTTTCAAACATTATGTAAATATTTAATGAAGCACTATGCTTCTCACATAACAAACGGAATTAATATGATATTAAAAAATAACTTAAGAAACAATAATTATAATTTTAAATGCAAATTTTTTTTAATGGTTGGAGATAAAAAGTTTATAATATTTGTTTAAACAATTAGAATTAAATAATAAAAGGTAATGACTACATTTATGATAGTATAAGCAGAGTATTTAATTAAAATATACAAATACTACATTTTTTAAAGTCAAAATGGGATATTTAATTAAAAATAAAATAAATGATAATTGTAAATTTATATTTGGGAATATGGTATAAGTAAACTAGATAACACACAAAAAGAAAAAACTTAAAAGCATAAACTTTATTTTTATGAATGGAAACAATAAGATTATAAGATTTGTTTAAATAGCAATAAAAAAAATAAACTGATAACCACCATATTTATCATAATATAAATGGAGTATTTAATTTTAGATTATAAGTACTACATTTTTAAATGTAAAAACGGGGTATTTCATTAAAAATGCCAATAATATCATTTTTAGAAACAAATGTAACTTTGAATCATGAAAAAAATTTTAAATTTTAAGTTATTTAAAGTAAAAATATATTTTATTTAAATAAAAAAATTTAGTACTACGTTTTCTAAAGTAAGAAAGGAGTGTTTATAAAAGTATAAGTTGATTATTTGATAATAAAAATTATATTTAAGTGATAATTATAAATTTATTTTTAGAAATACAGTACCAGTAAACCACTTAAGAAATAAAATTCTAAAACTTAAAAGCATAGACTTTATTTTTATGAATGAAAACTATAAAATCATAGGGTTTGTTTAAACAACGATAAATAAATAAATAAAAATTATAAATATCATGTTTATCATTTTACAAATGAAGTATTTAATTGTATATTTTAAACACTACATTTTTTAAGTGAAAACATGGTATTTAATTAAAAAGCAAATAATACGATTTTTATACAAAAAGTTAATTTTAAATCACAATCAAGATTTTTTAAATTTTAAATAATTTAAAAGATAAATATATTTTATTTAAATAAAATATTTTTTAAGCATTATGTTTTGCATACCAAAAGTATAAACGGAGTATTTGATTAGAAAAAATTATAAAAAAATATTTCTAAAATTGAAAATTTGATATTTAATAAAACATACAAATAGTACAAAATTTAAGAAGAAAAGTAAATTTAAATTGGGGAAAAAGTTCTTCCAAAGGTATCTCTTTTTTAAAAGCACAAAAGTTTTTTTTAAATAAAATAATTTTAACTACCATGTTTTATACATCAGGAACAATCTATCAATAAACCATTTAACAAAAAAAAAAAAAAACTTAAAAGCAAAAACTTTACACCGTCAAGTCGCCTTTAGGTAGCATTTGTTACCATATTCGTCAATATTGTGATTGCTGATATTTTTGTTTGTGTCGTTTCATGTACCAATCACTTGCACTCTAAGTGTGTCACGTCATGAAACCAATTCTATATTTTATTACTTTTAGGTTAATTATATTTGTTTAACTTAATTATGTTGTTCGTTTGATTTTTTTTTATATTTAATTGAACTAATTACATTTATTTGACTTTATAATGTTGTTATGTTTTATACATCATTAGGTTCTTTTTATGGTTGCTTATTATTATGTAGGTAAAAGTATGTTTCTATATGTTATTTCACTTATGTATTTCATTATATATTTATTTGCATAAATTTGTTAATATAATGGATCCTCAAGAATACATATCTACTTCAAGCAAAGATAGAACAATGTTTAATTGTTATATCTTGTTTGAAATCAAAAAAGGCAAAGGACGATCTACATTACTTAAAAGAATTGGCAAGAAAGAACATGTTGAATTTAATGTTGATGACCAACCTGTTTTAAATGACGCATTAAAAATGGTTAGTCATATTGGATGCTTTGTTCGAGAAACAATATCTATTAACTATAATAGTTGGAGAAATGTTCTAGTGGATGAAAAAAATCATATATAGGAATCAGTTGCGATTAGTGATATTAATCAAATTGATTTATTGTTTGTTAATGTTTATTAGTTATTAAATGTAGTTAGATTAGACTGTTTAAATGTTTTAACTTATGTTTATAGGAAAACTTTGATCTCCCAACTTAGTATAAAAAGTGTGTGCCGTAATTCGCTGGGCAAAAATTTAAATATTTTAAAGGCAGATTGTATCAAACTTATATATTACCTCATGTTAACAACTCTGATATGCTAGCTCATCCCCCAAGCATATATTCAAATGTAATTATTGATGAAGAATGGAGAAAGTTTGTTTCAACTTGATTGTCAAATGATTTCGGTGTATGTAGAGCGATCTTTTTTTTTTTTTGGTGAATGATTTTTACTTTAAGTTGTTTTATTTCATGTGTTATTAAAGCTGATTTTTTATATGTTCTTCAATTTGTTGCTAATAGAAAATAAAAGAAGTTCAAAAGAAAATAAAGGCTAAAAAAATGTATAACCATTGAGTATCAAGAAAGGATATGCAAATGTTAAACATGAACTTGTAAGTATTTTTTTATTTTGTATTATACAGAAGATTCTAACAACATGAAATTCAATTATCTTCAATTTCAAACTTATATTTTGATATTAATATAAGAAAGATTCCTAATCAAACATTGAAATATCAAGATGAGAGGTTTGGAAAAAAGCACATGCATTAAAAACTTGTGTATATCCTAATAAAGCAACTAAAGAACTAGTTCAAAAGATGGTAAATTCATATTAGATTTATATGTCATTTGATGCTAGCAGCTATTTATACATTTTAATATATCATGCTTATTTATGTATGAATTTTATATTTTAGGATACATAGCAATGAGATGCACTAATATTGATGTTAATTTCAATGATAATGAAGATATGCTAACATTAGCCTTTGGTACAAAAGATAGATTTGCTCGTGTTAGGGATGTTGGGAGCTTTGTTACTCCAATAAATTATTTTAAAAAAATCCTAAACCCCGAAAATAAAAAACTACTAAATATTTATCTATAATTACTGATAAAAAATAATAAATTGTTGAATTGCAAGCAAAGTTGGCAGCCATGGAAAGTAACATAGCAGGTCAATCTTTTACTGAAAATGTTAGAGATGAATTTATTAATGAAGTTTTTGACTAATCTTCTCTTCCTATAAAATTTGTTCTGAATTAATTAATTGGATTGTTTGTTAAGTATAATTTAACTTTATATAAATACACTTTTGTACGTAACAGATTGTTCAAGCTGAAAATATTGAAAACACACCTTTAGATGCTACCATGGAAGGTCTTGAAGAAATTGAAATTGCTGAAAATGCATCTGTAAAACCCACCATGAAAGGCCTTGAAAATTATGAAAAACAAAATTTAGTTGATCAATCACAAATAGTTGTTGAAATTGAAGATGGATTATTTAATCACCAATTGTCAATATGGATTGGTGAAGATGAGATTTCAAGATTTTATTCAATGAAAGAGACATCAGTCGCAAAAATAATAGTATATATGAGGTTGGCTTATATCTTAATATAGATATATATCAATAACATTCATATATAATGTATATTGATATTATAATTAATTTATATTTATCATGTAGCTTCTTATACAAACATATGAAAGAGAAGCACATGACTAATATCTATGGATTCATTAATCTAACTTCTCTATCAAGTAGTTTAGGCACACTGGAGAATAGTGCAAAGCGTTTTGCATCTCAAATGCAAAAGGAGGCAAAATACTTTATTGCACCTTATAATTTTGGATATGTATTTATTGTTTCTTTTGTTAATTATTTTACATGACTTTATACAAATCTAATCATTATTAAAAACATTTTATTCTTACATGAATGTTGATACTATTTATTCAGGCCCAATTGGCAATTGCTTGTTATTCAAAATGTAACATATAGGATTTATTTTTTTGATTCATTGAAGGGTAAGAGAAACTCTCCAACGAATTAATCAATGTGATAGAAGGTTATAATATTAGTCATATTAAATAATTTATGTTATATTCACAATTCATTTGTTAGTGAAATGCTAGTTTTATGATAATTTTTTTTGTTTTTGGTTTAAGAGGATTGCAAATCTGTAATACAAATAAAAAGTTATAATGGGTTAGATTTAGGGTAAATTTAGGATTTATTCTATCTTTTTGAATTGTTTAAAATTAATATTAAGCCTCTTAAGAACTAAGCTGATAATATAATGATTTGCAGATTTCTCGTCAACTAGAAAATTCATAATGTGGTTATTATATATTTCGTTTCATGAAGAAAATAGTTTGTAATGATCTGATGAATGCATAAAACAAGATTAAGATTAATTTAAAGTAGAAATATATGTTTGCATACTAAACGCAACTATAGAATACACACTTATTGATATTCTTTAAATTTTTTTTTAGTGGCTACAAAAGAAAACATTCACAGAAAAAGAAATAGACGAAGTACATGATGAATGGTGCAAGTATATATGAGAATTGATTTGAATGGGAAAACATCTGATAGTTACACTGCAAGAAGTAGATTGATTTGAGACAAGTATTTTAGGTAGAGAATTAAATTCAATATGTGCAATTAGGACAGGCTGTTCTGGATGATCTCTTGATTCCTGCCTATTCTTTTATTGGGAATACATTGTTTGATGTGGACAACGTAAAGCGGATCATGATGAATTACCTTGAATATGAAACAGAGGGGAGCCATTTTGGCTACAAAGAAGAATATGAGTACATTTCTCCTCCATCAAGTGACATGGAAAGGGTGGGAAAGCTAATAGAGAGCTACCTAGCCAAAATAGCATCTGACCATAATCTACCTGTCTCAAAATTCATTGGTCTCGCTGAACTCAGTCCAGAACAATAAAAGGTAACAGAGGATGAGAGTATACAGCCACAGATAGATACCTCATGGCACAGTTTTATGTTATTATTCTCATTTTAAGAATATGCTGCAACTTTTTACTCATTCAATAATTATGATTAGTTGGTATGATTATATATATTCTAAGCTCATATGAATGCAAATAAAAATACTATTTTCTATCAATATTCATTTTCTACGTGCCATATATTAGTAATTTTCAAATAATCAAAGTTTTTGAAATCTTTGTACATTCTAAATTGATTACCATAGAACCCTGTCATGATTTGATTTACTGTTGACCTTTGATCCTTGATGGCAGTGTGGCAAATATATTGCCAGGGAAATCATGTATGGAATAATGGAACTCTGTTTCCAAGAGCATAGCAACCTCATAGGAATTATGAAATGGGCCTGATTCTCCTTTTAGATTCACTTGGTCTCCTAAGTTTTTGTAGATTTTCTTTTTGGGATCAAACGTGCACTTTTAAATGTTTTATCATTCAACATAAATTCCCTTTGAAAAACTTTTACAGATGTGAATATTCCTGTTATATAGCAAAGGATGATCAGATCAAGAGAACAATAAAGGTGTGCTTGTACCAAGTCTTCCAAAGTGGAACTTAAAAGGATTGACTGATTGCAAAACTGAGCTCAACAAAATATCAAGTCAAATATGTATAGTAATGGGTTTTGCGAGTCAGGGAAACAAGTGATATTTACAAAAGACTCCAGCCATTTTGTTAAAAGAACTAGGCAGAAACTTCCACACAAACATCAATCACAGAAAATTAGTCAACAAGAATCAGTCTAAATCTATTCATATAGACTTGGAAGATATTTTCTTTTTCTTTTTTTTTTTTATGTCAAGTCATATTCCTTAGAACTTGGAAAAGCCAAGGAGGCTTTTTTAATCTCTCCTGTCTCAACTGTTCTTCGAGATCAATATTGTTTTTACTTCCATTTTGGTACCCCAATGTAATGTCGGTGACCTGGAGAAGTCCCAGCTCAAGGCCACTGAATTCGACTTTTGTTATATTTGTCTTCTCTTTGGTCCTGGAACTACTTGTTCTGTTCATATGAGTGGGTTCAGTGGCAGAAGAAGAGAAGCTTGGTCCAGAATCCAAAGTTAGAGGAACCCCATGTTCCTTCCTCGGCAGCACGTACCTTGTGGGCCCTAAAGTCAGCTCAATCTCACTCTCATCTATGACTTCTAACATTCTGTTACCATGATGATCGGATTCTGCAATAATGTATTCCTGATCAGCCGGACGTTGCAAGTCAATTCTCATTCTTGGATTCTGCTGCATATTCCCATGGTGATTATTCTTCAAGCTAAAGGTTCCTTTAGGCCTGCTGCTTTCAATGCTTTTCATCAATGTCTTCTGGATTCGATATATACGGTGGAGCTCCTAGACCTGAAACATTGCTTCAAACAAATTCTACACTTATAACGGATAAATATGGCTGAAAACAAATAAGAAATAATAATTGCACACCTGCTATTTGAATGTTTCTTCATGTTTTAACATTGCCATCCTCATATACTCCTTCTCATACGGCCTAAGAAGCTTCTCCATTGGAGTTTAATGTTGCTTGTACAACATCCCAAGAAAAAGAATACCTAGGATAACTAGAGTTGATTTTGGATATGATCCCTTTCTTTCCAAGAAATTTGCTCAAAAAGTAGATCACACATCCACTCTGATGCTCAATCAACTTTCACTATTCCACCTGTAAAATGAGCAAAATTGCCAAACAAAAAACAAAGATTAGGAAAAAAGCTGAGAAATCCTCGACAGGTGATGGGTTGTTTTTATACACAAAAGAAAAGAGAATGAAGGCATTAATGTTTCCAATAACATCAACTACTTTTAAGTATAATTTATCAGTTTGTTCACATGTTTTTGGGCCACACTGATAGTCTTCCATACAAAATATCTTCCATTTAGGCAGCTTTGTCTATGGTGCATATATATCACTTGTGGCTTCAATGCTCTTTCCCACATGTTCGACAAACCCATGAATTCAAAATCTGTTAGTATTCATCTTTTTCCCCTCTTGGCAAACATTCTGATTTCAATGTTTCTTTTTTCTTTTCTGGTAAACATTCTGAATTTATCATTCACATCTAATTAGCCTTTTTATAACCACATTTACAACATAACAATAATAATGTTTCACTGTAATTAATTTCTTCCATCTAAATGGAACAGAAATAAGAAGGCCTTATATAAGCATATATCTTAAATCCTAACCAAAAATACATTTACATCCCTAACCAAAGAAATATACTTACATATATTGCTTATCAGAAAAACAACAGTTTGATTACTTTCAAAGGGCTTTAATTATTATATCACTACAGGAAATTAGAAATTGGGTTTTTTTCACAGTTTCTTTTGCCATTAATGGCGTTATAAACATGTTTTAAATTTATTCAAGCCAAATGTTCAGCTCAGTGATGAATTCTAGCTATCTGATATATATCTGACACATATATCAAGCTACACTAGCATCCATGAAAGTAACGATCTTTAAAGGAAATTAAATACATCCTATATATATATATATATATATATATATGAAATTTAATTTAATTAAGCATCCAAATTAAAATGAGAAGTTCTAAAAATGAAGACTTAATTACTAAGATTGGAGATCAGAAAATTGGTTCTTTAAGAAGAAAAAATTCATGCAAATATGTGAAAGCTGGTAATTATGTGTAATAATAGGATCATTATCAAGTTAAGGGAAATTCTTAAAGAATTCTTTTGAGATGAATAAACCTGTTAGAGATTCCAAAAGATTGAAGAAGAAACCAAATGCATCAACTACAATTGAACATCTAAACAAATTTTCTCTACTATCAAAGTCAAACTGTATCTGATTTACTATCTCTTTTATTATCTTATTCTTGCGGTGAATTCATGCATGAGAAAAGAAAAAAGGGTGGTAAAGAAGTGAAGAGCATATAGATTCTGACCTGAGCTTTGTGTTGCAAACTAGTTGGAGAAGAAAAGAAGAACAAAAGAAAAGTGAACTGTGTTTTGCAAGGAAAAAGAGAAAAAGGCAAAACAGCAACCCTCAACTTGAGCCACAGCTTGGTTTGACAGAGAAAGAACATGACCTTGCCCTTACATTACCCATCAGTTTATACTGTAGAGATGTTTCAAATAAACTATATATTTATATAAAAAATTAGAAAATAGAAAAACTGAAGCAGAAGAATTTAATTCTCCCTTTCACACAGAAACCTAATAGCTCGTGCATCTGGGGTTCGAAGCATGCCAAACAAATCCCAGACTCTTAGCCAATGCCATTCAAGTTTTCGAAAAAGATGCCTCAGACAGGTCCAGCAGTGCAATATATATAATTAATTCTGGATATCTACATTTCTATAATCGTTTTTGAGGATCACAAGGGCCAAACATTACTACTTCTCCAGACAATCATAAAAAAGAACAGCTTGGCTATGCACCCAAGAATTCTATATCCCTAGTAACATTTGTCTCTCAATTATAGGTAAAAAAATTAAAAGATTGCATTTTCATGTTAGTGGAAACTGATGCTGACATGAAGGAGCTTAAAGGTGGTATCTGTACCCTCTTAAAAACGAAGTATATCACGCACAATTAATTTATCGTAATTCAATATAACGTAAAATTCATAAAAATATTATATGAAGTTGAATTTTTATATAATTTTTTTATTATGATTAATTAATTATAATATTATAGTAAAAAAATTATAAATGATATAAATCTGTTAAAAATTATCCCAAAAGTTAGAAGACTGATCACATGATCTCGAATCCAACACAACAGAAATTTAAAGATCTTGATTCTTGAATTATATATTTATAAATCCCAAATAAAAAAAATATATGCAAAGGTAAATCTGGAATTTATTTTATTTTATTAATATTAGAAGAAGAATCGGTGAGGCATTGAAAGATGACGGATTTTTTTTTGTACAATGTGGTAGCATATAAATATAGGGATCATTGGATTCTGTCACTCCCACACCAAAGAAGACCTCAACATAATGATTACAGCCGTTAATTGGCCAAGAGGGTTGTTGGGATATCAATCAAACATCAGACGGTACAATTTAAGTGGACCCCCAGATTCTGAAAAACAAAAATGTTACGCATTAAATGTACTTGTATAAATCTTTAAAATAATAGTAATTTTTATTATGGCATTTGCAGGTTTATGGATATAGAGCTTTCATCTTTCTTCTGTATGGGCGAATATGATAATGAATTATGCAATTTAAGAAAATAAGAAATAAAAAAATGGGAATGTGAAAGGCTGAGTGACATGGAAGCACGCGTTGCCGGGAAGGGGAGGTGCAACCGTCTGAGGCGGTGGGTCCACTGGGGTTGCTGAAAAGGCTGAACAAAGGGAGGAGAAGGGAGCAGGCGAGAGGCTTGTGTTGCCTTTCGATAAGATCCCACCTTGTAAAAAAAATTTAGAAACAAGTAATCACTCTTGTACTACTCTTACTACATTAAAGAAGAGAAGAAGAGGCAAAGCAAACAAAACAATTTGTCAAAAAAACTTTTTTTTGGTCGAAACAAACTTAGAAGCAGAGGAAATTATAACATCTTCAAAGTTAAGATAAGTTGTTAAAACTCACAAAAAATTTTATGAATCTTTTAAAACTTTTTCAACCTACAAATCACGAAAATTGGAGGTTTGAAATTTGAAGCTTTAAAACTTTATATTCAGACTCTAAATCTTAATCATATGCGCCAACATTATTGGCAATTTATCAAAATTTTCACGTTTTGAAATCCTGTAACACAGGCTGCTATTTCTGTTTCCTGTATGTCCTCCCTGGATCTTCGAGCTTTACCACACATCAAAATTTGAGTCACAATACTAAAATATCTTTCAGAATATTAACAATGCATCGTTTCATCAACTGTTAGGAAAGGTAGCTAGAAACTTTGGGGTTTTTCATTGGGCTTCAGGACTACTTCAAAGAAGCATTAAATTCAATATCCAAGCCATGCAGGCCAAGTATTCAATGAACAAAAGATGTCATAAGAAAAGTAATAATGCAAGAGAGCCACCAGGTTCTTCGTCTTAAAGGGAACAACAAGTTTTGACATCTAAAAGATGTGATAATGTCTACTGCGTAAGAAATATAGTGCCCTTTTCTTCACATTACTCGTTACAATGGTATCACAGGCAACACAATTTCCAGAATTTCCAACACATGCTTTCTCTAGTTGCACAACACTTGAAACAAGTTTTTTTTTTCCCTTTATTAAGTTTTGAAATAAAAAAGTATAATATTCAAACTCGCTGGAAATTCAACTTGATCCATAGATCATGATCCATTGTCCAAACAGATCTTATTGCTATGTTGATGTGCATCAAAATAGCATGGAAGATTCTTAAATGAGAAAAAATAAGAAGCAAGAATTGATAGATTTAGACCATTTTTTCTTGCACTTTCCATATGGCTTCTATAAGCCATACATGTACAAGCTTATAAAATAAATGGCTTCTACAAAACCATGTCCTCTATTGTTTGATCTACGTGCCCAAATAAACCAACAAATAAGCCGCAAAAGGTTTAAATTCAGCACTCATATGCCATGAGAAGGAAAACAGACTGATCTCACAGGGTAAGTATGACAGACTTTACAGACTGATCTCACAAGGTAAGTATGACAGACTTTCACAATTTTATGATTCAAAGCAATTGCTGATAAAGAGGCAAGGAGAAGGAAATAAGATGAATGAAAAGCATTCAATCTAATGTAAGCTCCCCTCAACAGAATGATTTTTGCATTCCAATGCTCTGATATCGATATAGAATGAATGAAATAAATTTATTGCCATGTAGCACCCAAAACCTACTACATTAAATGAGTTTATGGTGGCCAGACAATAAACAAACAAACAGACAGAAGAACAAATCTATATATAAGAAAATCATTGACCATCTCAGAGGAAAAAAAAAAGTAAATTATTAAAGCTCACATGACAAATTCAACAATAAAAGGCCAGAAAACTCAAAGATACACTTTATTATTTTAAAATAAGCGTTCACTCGAGCAACAGAAAACTATAGAAATCAGGGTGGGATGGCTGCTAACCTATTTGTAACAGATAGATTCTTAAAAAATGTCAATATAGTTGGACTTCATCATGTTAAGATGTCACATCTCCAGGATAAATCAGGGCCATGACCTATATACAATCTTATCTGCTTGATCCAAAATTCCTGTAGCCTTTATACTTATTCACTTCATCTGTTCTATAAAAATGGTATGATAAAGATCAATGTTAGATTGGACTTTATGATTGAAATATCTCAAAATTGCTATGGCCGGAATATGGTCCAACCCAAATCATTGGGACAACCAATTCTGGTTCACTCTTCTGAAGCAAGCAGGCACACCTTCTCAAGTTGTATTGGCCAGCCTACTCCAAGAATCAGGGGATTTAGCTCCATCGCAACTCGAAAGTCTAACATTGATGCTGAAATGGACCCACTTTGTTTTTGTGCACATCTCACAGGCTGCATCCCATTTAAAGAGGCCATGGACCAATTATGAGCTTGGTCAATAAGTTTCTGTCCAGACCTTGAACCAGCCAGTTCCAAACAGGGTTTTATCAATCTCTTCATGAAAATGTCAAGGCTATTGTTCAACAAATTGGCACAATCTACTGAGATGTTTAATCCCTCCATCTCCAACTTCTGTTCCAACCTCTTCCTCAAAGAACCACTATCAGGTAGCTCACCCCTGAAATGACAAGTCTCAGAAGCAGATGGCAATCCATTCCATGGCACTTTTCGCATTCCTTTAGCATTCAAAGATATGCCAAGTGGAGCTCTAACAGGACTCCTACTGTGAATGCTTGGACTCCCTGCAGCTTGATCAACCTCTTCTCCATCCTCCACAGAACCAGGTGGTCTGCTACCCAAAGAAAGCAACTCAGTAGCACTCTGCTGTTCTTGAGCTTTAAGAACAGCATCTTCACAAGCTGTACCATGGCTCTTCCCATGAGGCCCTAAAGGACTCAGACGGTCCCTGAACTTGCAATCACGAAGATTTGGAGTCCTGCCCTTATGAGGGGATTGAGGAAAGTCTTTACACAGTGACTGCAGATTACTTCTTTGATACCCATTTGCCACTTTAACACTTAAAGAACCTTCCAATTTGTTCTCTCTCAGTGGGGGAGTCTTCGAAAGTGAAGCATTTCTAACAACTGATCTGAGGAGATGATTATGAATTCGAACATTTTCTCTCCCTATTGTACCAATGCAAAGCCTATCAAACTCAGGTTTGGCAATCTTAAGACTCAAAAATCTAGTGAGCAGATTGAAGTACTTCTCCGCTTTTATACGCCCAATCTTCCTTTCAATCAAAGATTTCAGCTCTAAAGTATCTATTCGAGAAAAAAGCCGACGACCAGGCATTTCAGTTTCCAAGTTCCTCACTATCATTCAAAATCTAAAATTTCAGCCAAAAAAGGAAAACCATCAATATCCAGATTAAAATCAACTCAATTCTCAATCAAAATCACCAAAAACCCTAATGTCATCTATTAACATACCAAGTCAACATGGTGATCAAAGTCAAACAGTTCCTAAAGAAATCACCCAAAGTTACTGAAATTCAAACAAAATGGACAATATCCAGATAGATAGATAACCTACACTAAACAATAAATTAACTTCATTTAATTAATAAATCAATCAAAAACCACAAATTAAAGAGAAACCCAGACCCACAAATATTCAAAATTTAAACCTACCAACTTAAAATAAAACATGAATTAATTCCAAACACTAAAACTTCCAGCTTTATTCATAAAACCCAACAAAACAAAAACCCAGAAAGCAAAACAGTCAGAAGTAAGGGAAAAAAAAACTAAAATAGAAAGAAAGAAAAAATAACCTGAATTAACGAACTATGTTTCTGAATTCAATTGAGTTGAACTAAATTTAGAGCAAAACAATAATCATCGTTTTTCCATTCGAAACTTGAGAAAGTAGAGACAAAAGAGATTAGGGCAATAAGCAAGCAAGATTTCTTGTTGGAAGCTTCTTTTGGGTCATCAAGTCAAACGAACACGTGTTTTTTTTTAAAGCAATCCTAAACTGCTTAGCTGGTTAGCCTTGTTATTATTATTATTATTTTTGTCCGTTTGTGTGTCTGTGTGTTCGGTTCGTCCAATCAACGTTTGAGTTTTTGCGTACTTAAGATTTGTTCGGGGGTTTCAGTCTTACCGCCCACCAAAAATCCTGTTCCTTCGAAAAAGTGTTCAAAATTTTACGCTGTTTCCGGGAAAGGGCAATAAAAAAAGGAAAAAAAACTAATTCCAGAAGTTGGAGTAGCAATTTGGTCAGAGATGAGGCTGTTAGTGAGTCGGATATGTTAGAATAAATTTATAATTCTTTCACTCTCTTATATATTTTATATTTGAAAATGTACAATTTTTTTTAAATTAAATTAAATTTTTATTTTTATTTTATTATTAAATGTTTAAGAATTATCCTTAATTTTTTTCAAAAAAAGAAATTTTTATTTAAGAATTGCTAAAGACTGAAAGAAAAAATAAAAAGAAAATTTCAAATCTAGTTTAATTTAAAACAATCAAATCATGTTTTGTTGGCTGCAAAATTACTCATTCTATCTATTTTTTGGTCCTTTTTTTTTTTTGAGATCTTATAAAATTTGTCTTTTTTTAATATTTTAAAATTATTTTTATGATCGTTTTTACTTTTTTATATTAAAAATTATACAATTTTAATTTTAATATTAAATACATTAAAATTAAAATTTTTTTAATTCCATAAAAATCAGTATCATTCCAAAAAAAAAAAAAAGACAAAAGGAGTATTTTATTATATGATGAGCTTATTTCAAGCTAGAGTGCCAAAAGTAGATAATTAGAATGATAAAAATAGATTAAAAAAAACAATAAATTGTATTTTTGTTAGATTATTAAATATACTATAATTTAATAAATAATCTAATTATTTTATATTTTATGTTATTTATAATAACAAAATGAGTAATTCGATAAGAAGGAATTATAAATTTTAACATAAAAGAATAATTTATGAGATATAATACTATATTTATACTTCAAAAAGGTACAATTTATTTTTATTATCAAAATTATTTTTTAAAATCATTTAAACACGACTTTTCTTAAATTATGAAAAAAGTTTAAATATCTTTATTATGTTTTTATTTATCTTTCAACACAATAACACATTTTTATAACATTTTTATTACTAAAAATTTATATTTCATATTAATTTTTTTACAAAAAATCAGAAAATAAAAAAATATTGCAGATATTTAATTACTTTTAAAAATATATAAAGTACAAATATTAGAATATGCTAGATATCATAATCAAATTCTCTTTGACTTTTCCTTTTACTTATTAACCGGCTGGTAAACAGTGAAAAGACTTTTGGAAATCAGTAAATAGAAATTGATGTAAGTGGTTAAGATGTAAAATTTGAGTGTAAAAGCATTTACATTTGAATTTTTAAGATCATTTATTAATAAGTATTTTGTAAATTAAAAAAAATTAAAAAATTCATAAATCTCTTTTAAAATTAACTAGTTATTCTAATCTTGAAAATAATATAATTTTATTTACTTCTAAATTAAAAAAAAAAAAAAAACTTAGCTTTCCGTAGAACTTTCCGTATATTGTAGAATATATATAAGATTGAAAGGACAAGAATGTCAAAATTTATGCATGACTTTTGCTTTATATATATATATATATATTATATATATATATATATGCACAACAAAAAAAACTCCTTTGATATACAAGTTTAATTAAAATCTTCTAAATAAAAATTCTAAATTCAAATTAATGAAATCGGCATCTATGTTTAATTTTTAAAAATTTTTAATTTATGTTTGATTTTCACTTCAATCTATTTACTTCATTTGAAACAAAAATATTATATTTATGAGTTTTCGAATTTATAATCTTTCAAAATCTCGTGATAAATCATTTCATCTGAATTAATACTCAATTAAATTATATATATTTATTAAATCGTTTGTAATACTTCCTCACATCTATTTGCAGCTTTAAACTAAGACGTGTGTTCCATATGATTTTAAGGAAGAAGAAAGTAACTATCTGATCATCACTTCATGGATACAAATTAATTAAGGAAATAATGCCACCATTCAACATATATATATATATATATATATAATGTTCACAATTTGAATGTGTTTTGAGACCAGACACAAAGAGAAAATAATACAGCCAATAGATTCTTAATTAAGGTTATTACAACTAAAGAAGTTATACATGAGAAAATATCAGACAAATCAACAATTAATTTCACTAGTACCCTCGATACAAATATTAGCTCCCACACACACTTCAAGAAAGACTAATACTACTACTAGTAGTCGAATGATAGCAAATTAGAATAAAATTAGAGACTAATGCAAGAAAATTTTGATTAGATTATAGGCTTCTGGAAAAGAAAGAAAAAACAAAGCTTCAAACAGGCATCCAAGCAGTGGCAAATACAACATTATGTCCTTTCCAAGTAAGTACAAGATCGTCTTCTTCTTTCTTTAACCCCCATCCAGCTGCATGCTCATCAAGCATTGTTTTCACTTCTGAAACTGCATCTTCACCAAAACTAATCCCCCTAAAATTGGCGCTCCGCATCCGCTGCACCCACCTGCTCTTTGGTTCAAGCCTTTCGACCCTCTGCAGACCTTCATGAGCTATCACATTCTCTATCTTCCAACAAATATCTGCTTCGTACCACTGCCTTTGCTTGCTTCCTTGAGGAAGAAATGTATCCACGGTATCGTATGGTATCCATAGGTAATTGAAAGCAGACCTTAATCTACATACCAAATTATTTGATGTCAAATCCGCATCCTCATCTACTAGAACAACAACTGTTGGGTCTAGTCCACGAAGAGCCTTAAGAAACATGGTTCGAAGAGATTGAATAGAAGATGGTTCGAAAGAGTAAGGGTTTGAATTTGGATTAGGAAGAGGAGACAAAGTTTCTTCTGGTATATAGTGAAGCATCATGTGACAGTTTATAACTAGAGCCTCACCACTTTCCGCATATACTAAATGTTGAACACGAAGCTGTTCGATCAAAGAGGTGAATCCATCAGCATAACTTGAAGGAACCACCCTGAATTCCAACATTATATTGCGCGACCTAGCGAAGTTAACCAACTTGGAGCCTAACTCTTCATAAGTAAGATCAAGCAATGGGGGGATATCTTCAGTGACACCACCAGCAACTGTAAGTTTCACCAGTGGAGGTCCCTCGAGCCTATTAGCGATGGCATCAATTAATGTAGGAATTTGCATGCAATGTGTCAAGCTTAAATCAACAATGTGAACGACCGAATACCCTTCAACAGCTTCTAGTATTGCTGCATTTGCTGCGGTGAAACCGAACCGATGCCACGGGGTTAAGTCCACAAAGCTAGCCAGCTCGATGACAGAGAAAGTGTGGAAGTCTATAGAAAGGTTGCAACGAGCATTTGCCATTGCTGCAAGCATTTTGCAAGTGCCGCTTTTGGCTGCTCGGACAATAAGAGCTCGAAGAAAAGCACCCGTTAAGCGCTGATTAGAGTCACCATCTGGTGGTGCAATGTTGTTTAGAACCCAAAGAATTTGCTGCGTTAGAGTGGCATCATTGCTTTCTATTGCGTTTGCACAGTGGACTAAAAGTTGTTCCATGCAATTGGCATCACCAAAGCTACCTAAACCCTTTGAGGTAGGGAATCCAAGCCATGGACGAGCCCGGTGAATTTGATTTTTGTTCATTGTGGGAATTGAAAATGAAGTGATTTGGTGCGAGGGTTGTGATGGGCTTTCAGTGAATTGCATCATGGGGAGTAAGAGAGAAAGAGTTCCAAATTGAGAATACAGCACAGGAAATAAAAGTAGTAACAAATAAGTTTCAGAAATCAGAAGATAGCAGAAAGATAGAAAAAGACCAGACTAACAGTGTGTACCTTGTCATTGGGAAACGATCCACACAGTCATGGTGAAAGAGTGAAAAACCTCCAAGTTAATAGTACAGTTTGGGAGAATTCTGCAAACGAATCACAGAAAATTGACAGTTCAGCTTTTGTGAGGATTTTCTTTTCTTCCTAAGGAAAATTAAAAGGGACTGCTCAAAGAGGAGTAAACTCTCATCCCAAAGAAAATATATTGGTTGAAGTCAAATTGGCAAAAAGAGACCCTTCCTTTTCATCTGCTAAAGGATAGGGGCTCCAATGATGCAACAGAAAAACACTGATTCAAAACAACCTTTTTCTTGGCTACAAAAGGGTCTAACCCCCTTATTCTGAATTCCCTTTTCTGCCTTTTTTTTTCTCTCTACTACTACAATCAAAGAAAGAGAGATTGACAGAGAGGGATAATATAAAGGAAAGGAAGAGGGTGGGCTGCTACTGTATGGATTTTGGTGGCATGTGAGGATAGCCGGCCAGGGGATTGTCTATATGTGGGAGTTGGGATTTTGTCATGTAATGAGGATTGAGGGCAGTCATCAGGCCATATGATATTAACTTGCTCATATCATGAAGAAATCATTTTTATGCAGGTCTTTCATGTTCTCTTCTTTTTCTTCTTTTCCTTTTTGCCTATCTGAATTTTATTTTTTTCTCATGTCTTTCAAATTAGCTAAACACCTATATAGTACTGTTTCATTTCTCCATCTAGGTGGGATTCAGTTGTAAGGACAGTAATATCACAAGAATTATTGATTGATGGAGTCCATTGATTTTCAGTGTTTTTGGTGTGAGAATGTAGTAGGGGTCCCTCAAAAGACTTTTGGCAGCCAAAACAACTGCATGTTCTTGTGAGACAAATTCAATAAAGGAATGGTCACTGTCAATTCCATATGAAAGTTGCTTCTCTTCCATTATTTTTGTCCTCTCTTTCTCTCTCTTCATCATTTACAGTGAAAATCCTAGTAATAGCTTATATACAAGAGCAAGCTTTATGAGATAAATTACAAAAGATAAAAAATTAATCAATAACAAGAGTTAGACTCAATCTCAATCAATAAATTTATTCATTTTAACAAAAGAGATTTTGAATTTGACTCTTATTAGTAATTTTTAGTTGGCACTAATCTCAAATACATAATCCATATATGAAACGATAATCAAAATTACTTGCAATGTAATTTGATTAATAGTTTTTTTTATTTTTTGCAAAAGATGCTTAAAATTCAAATCCTCCTTCCTTTAATCTTAATGTTTAATTCAAAATCAAAAGAAAAAAAAATAGCTCTCTCTCACATGAAAAAGACAATGAGTTTGCTAGTCCTGATATTACCATTTGTCTCCTTCCAATTTCCCATTCTAATAATGTTTGGCATAAGATCTAATGTAACACTTCTTTTTAAGTTTTATTAATTACATGCAGATGCTATCCCACACACATTGATATCTAGGGAAGACATACATACTTTTTTAGGCTTTAGCAATTAATAAATTAAACCCCACACAACATTAATGCTCTCTAGGTTACACCAAAACATGCTTCCAACATTCTCCAACCCTTTGCTCTCTCTCTCTCTTTCTCTGCTGCCAGCTGCAACTTTCGAATCAAAATTTGTAAGAGATCTTATCAAGGACCAGTTTTGGATACCCAAAAGAATTTTTTTAAAATTTGAAATTTTAAAAGAATTGTTTTGTAATTAAAGAGGAAATGGCAGGCAGGCAGGAGCACACATCCTTTGAGAAAGGGTCCAAAAATCTTTTTGTTTCATCTCTATACTTAGAAATTGACCCTTCTGAAACTCACACGTGATCTAGTTCCTTTTGTTCCCTTGATGAAGGACTGGTTTCCTCGCAGCCCCAACCCCACCTTAAATAGACTACTCGATCATGCCACCCAGGAAAAAGGGACACCTCCCTCTGTCCTCACCACCTCATATCACTAATTGCCTTATGTTCACCAACTTCCTTCCAGCCCTACAAAATTTTTTTGGACCTTATCTGCATTAAATGTTTGAAATTTAGGAAACTTGCCTCAGCTTAACCATGAAACATCAACATTCAACAATACCATATATAGGATAATTTCTTACTTATAATTTCTACTTACCACTCAATGATTTGAGAACGATAAAAAAATATATATACAAAACCACACAGATTTAAATTTTTAATAAAAATTGTATGAGTTTCGTAAATATTAAAAAATATTTTTCATATTTGATTAGTTAACATGATTTATAAAACTGTAAATTTCGTGTTACTTGACACAAAAAACTATGATATAAATATATAAATTACTAAATCTAGACTAAGGAGAGAATCAAAAGAAAGCTGACAAACTTTTTGCTGCACCTTTTTTCCCTTTGTATATATTACTATAACAATCCAACCTTTTTTATAATCCTTTACAAGTTATCGAAATGCATGCAGCTAAAGAAGAGTATAAGAAGAATATGAGGGAAGCATATAGGGAGAATCATATAAGTTAAGGAATTGAGGTTTAAATATAAATCTGAGAGATTTTTTATCAGGTTTCCTAAACTTTGAGATACAAGGACTAGAAGACATGTGGGCCAAAGAAAAAATTTCAGGGCATTTTTTTATTGGAATTTTTTCCAAAGGGAATTCTCAGACATCCCATGGTAGTCTTTGTTTTTGCAGTCAGTAAGACAACATATAAAACAAAATAGCAAGCATGAAAGTAAGGAATGAAACCATGTGCTTTAAGATACCCCAACTGATAAAACATTTGTTTTTGTAGTAAATTAATGAAATTTTAAGCACACTTAGCACAGTATTATATAAATTTCTAAAGATATTGAGGAACTTACCCAAAAAATATGGAAGCCAAAGACATACAAACACCAACTTCCAATGTTGAGCTACAAAAAAAATTTTAAAGGACAATGTTCCTATATTAAACATTTAACGTAAAATCAATTGATAATAGATGAAAGAATCCAATTTAAATATAAAGTTATAAAAAATTGAAGATTTAATAGATATTGGATAATACCTCTTTAATATGATCCTATGTAGATAGAAATAAAAGTCTATCCTGCGACAAACTTGAAAGAGATAACAATAACATACAAGAATAATAAATCAAAACTTAAACTCTGATATGATATTAAGTATTTAATCTAAAATCGATTAAAAACAAGCAAAGGGGTTTAACTTTGATATAAGACCGCGTAAAATCCAAATTTTAACAGATTTGATCTAAAGAACTTTGACTAATCAACTTGTTCTATGTGCTAACTTTTGGACTAGAGAATTTTGATTAATCGACTTGTTCAGTATTAAGCCAGATCCACCCAATCATTACTCAGGGAAGCTTGGGCTTTTCTGCTAGATGGATATTAAAAAATTTAATCACACATCATATATCCAATAGTTTTGAGATTAATTGAGGCTACTACTAAATGTGAAAAACCAGCATTCTTTTATTATAAAAAAAAAAAAATTAAGGATTAGAAAATTGTGGCAGAGAATAACAGGTAGGTATACAGTTCTTATCATATACAAAAATTATTATTTGAGCATGTTGCCTTGAGGCTTTTGTTCACTTACAATGTCGTATGCATTACTTTTGGCATTGTATTATCCGTTTTTTAATTCAGATCATAAGGCTTTGCCTAAATAATTAAGCATGTCGTTTACCTTTGCTATACGCCATTAAAAACCAAAACCCTAAAGATTAACACCTAAGCTAGAAGAATCAAATGTTAAAACTTAAGACTATAATCCAAATTAGCTTAATTGTGCTTTGCTACATGGTACTGATCAATAGCTTATTATAGCCTTTATTAAAAATGAAGTGTTGGGGTCCGGGGAAGGTTGAAAATGGCCAGCTGCTCGAGAAAACTGAGAATCAAACATGTTTGAAAAATGAGAATCAAAGTGGAAAAAAAGGGAAAACGCATTTGGAAGTTGTCAAGGATTGCACTTTGAACTTTAAAATTAAAAATCAATATTCTATTAACAAACTACGTGATTATGGCTAAATTTCAAAATATTTGAGGCTAAATTTCAAAATATTTCAAAAATATTTGTGGGTAAAGTACTTTTATAATAGTAGTATATAAGAAAATGCTTTGTCGTTTGTGCAGAGAAGAAGAATTTTGTACCTTTCCAAGGCTTCTCAGCAGCTCCGCTCTGATCAATTATTTTGAAGTACTGATCGATGATGCAAGTGATTTCCAAAGCGTGTAGGCATATAAATATATATATATATATATGAATATATGATTAGATGAAATTCTTTATTTTTTTTCTTCTTCTTGTAGTCCAAGGGTTTGGATTAATGTAGCTAGTTAAATTGTAATCAAATTTCCTTAATGATTTGATTTATACTTATATATAGTATGTGCATTTCTTATTCCCATCAAAATTATACTAAGGCTCTAACGTGCTACCAATCCTTACTATTTGTGTTCTTTTGTATTTACATAATTTTTTTTCATTTTTATAAAAAATTATTATATATCTAAAATAAAAGTAAAATTAAATAGCAAAAATATTTCTAATCAACAAACATCATTAATGAATGTGGTAGAGATTTTACCACAATAACAAAACAATAAAAGAACAAATCTATGTTATTAAAGCAAAAAAAAATAATAATCCAATTAGTTCAATCAATTATCTTTAAGATATGATATTCTATATTAAAATTTAAATCTCAATATATGTAATTTATTCTCTTATCCTCATATTACAGTTTTTTTTATAAAATAATAAAAAAAATTTGTTGTTGTTTAGCATTAAGAATTTGCTTGACAAAAATAAATGAATAAGGGAACCTACTATTGGTACTATGGGGTGTAAATGATATATTAGTACTTGTAAGTTATTCGGGTTTGATTCGAAGAAAACTCGAATTCGATTCAATTATTATCGAGTCGAACTCGAGCTCGAGTAGCTTAACATATCGATCGAGTTAAATTTGAGTATTTTTATATCCGGCTCGAGTAGCTCGTAAATTTAATCAAACATTTATATTTAAATATATTTTTATTATTTTAATTAATAAAATATTTTGAATTCGAGTTCGAGCATAAATAAACGAACTCTTATCAAATATACAAATCGAATTTATTTTTACATATTAATCGAGTTTAATCGAGTAATTCGAATACGATCATAAATTGAACTCGAACTTGAAAAATAAAACTCAATCAAGTTTAAATCGAATATCAAATCATTAATTGTGAGTCAAACTCAAACTCAAATATTTTACTATATTAACTTGACTCGATTACACATCTAGTACTGTTATCCTACGTCAAGACGTCTGGTAAAGCAAGCAACTTGATGCCACTTTTTGTTGCTTTCATTGAAGTCTTTAAAAATTTGTTGTGTTTTTAGGCCTTTCGATTCGATTTAAAAATAATAAAATCTTGGCTGCGGCACATAAACAATTGGGGGGGGGGGGGGGTTGGACTCAGCCCAAATACACTATTAGCCCTGAATTTTGTTTAAATGTTTGGATAAGATCATTTGCAATGGCCTATCTTCCTATTTTTTTTGGGCTTTTTACCTTGAATTGAAGGCCCTATTTCTTGGTTGAATCTAGAATTTTTAAAGAATTTATATTTCAGTTTATATTTAATACTCAATCAATATATAAATTTTATATACAATCAATAAATCAGATTATCTCATCTTATTAATGAATAAATATTGATATTTAAAATAAATATATAAAAATTAATATTTTTTAAAAATTTTACTCATTAATAAAATATTATTATCTGATTTATTTTATTAATGAAATGATATTATTTAGTTTATTAATAGTATATAAATATATATATATATATACTAATAATACATCAAACATAAATCTTTTATATATTTCCACTTTCAAGTTAAAAGATCTTCATATATAATAATCCTTTTAAAAGTCTTAGATTCAAGCTTAAAAATAAATATAGATATAATAGGTTAGATAAAAGGAAAAAGACACTATTTTCGTTTTATTTATTTTTGGCTGTCAAAAAAAAAAAGTTGTACATGAATTAAATGTTCAATAAATAATTCGTAAATGAATTTTATTTTTATTCGTTTATTTTTATTTATTAAACTAAATAAGTTATTTTAAACAAATATTTAAAGTTAATTTTGTAAAAAAGCTTATCTCAAACAAATTGTAATTATTTCGTTTATATTAATGAACAAAATGATTTATTACTCATTTATAAGATTATTTATAGATTGATTAAAAATTTATTTATAACTCGTTTATTGTTTGATAATAATAAATATTATTATTTCATTTCTTTATTAATATGTTTTATTTAAAATTCATAATTTTTAATGATTTTTAAAGGTATTTCTTTAAAAATGATAAGCTCATTTAACTTAATAAATTAAAATTTTATAAAATTAACTAAAAGTATCGTGCAAGGCACGGATATAAAATTAATAAAACTTTAAATCTTTATTTTTTTTTTCAGTTATCTAAATTAAATCACAACTAAAATGCATAATAACTTATAAATGATAAAATCATCCATATTTTTTATATATGAGGCTATAAGTGATAAGGATATATATATATATATATATATATATCTATAACAGATGAATTTGCAATAAAGTAAGAAAAAAAAAAAAAAAAAAGCAAATGACCGCCCAAGCCGACAATAACGTGACCGTACCATTGGCATCCTATTGGGTGAATTAGACGGAAAAACAGGAAACTTTTATAGGTCGCACTCTATACCCCTTGCCTGACCCCACAAATAGCATATATATATATATATATATATATATTATGATTCATTCCAAATATCACTTAAGGATATAAATTTTATTTATATTTAATGAGAAATTTAATTTTTAATTCAAATATAGATAAAAATAGTTATCATATTATAGGTATAAATATAAAAATAGATATAATTTTAAAATTTTATTAGATATGAAGATGAAGATGGATAATATATTAATATATATAATTATAAAAAAAAAACCTAAATATACGAGATAAAAACAAAAAAAAAGTTAAAAATTTTATTTTATTTTTTTAAAGTTAAAGATATGAGGATTATATATACCCATTAAATATTCATGAAAATTAAGATGATAATAAATTTAAAATATTTGTTGGGTATGAATATATAAATGGATATAATATAAAAATTAAAATATGGGGATGAATAATACTTTACCTTATTTATATCTTATCCGTTGACATCCTTAATTGCACTTTCCCAACCCATTTGCACTCTCGAAAAGCCACTATAGTAAAAATATGTATATCGTATATAATTATTATAATATAATTAATTATAATTTAAATTTTTTTAAAATTTTACACAAAATTCATATTTGTTAGTAATAGAGTTTTACATAATTTTTTATTATGATTGAATAATTATAAGATTATAATAAAAAATTATAAGTAAAATGCTTATCGGAATCAAGCATTTTTTTAATGCCAAAAGTCTATCTTGTTAATGTGGTTCATATATTAATAAAAAATCTCATATCATTTAAGGAAGGAAAAAAAATGTGCAATATATACACGAAAGACTCAAAAATCTAATAACTTAAGTTTTTGAATTTAAATATTGTCCAATATGTATGTATAAATTTTTTTGGTGTATTATTATAAATTTTAAATATAATTTATCTCATCAATAATTGATATTAAGTGTTGTTTAATATATATGTATAAGCTCTTTTAATATACTCTTATGGGTTTTTATAACTTATCTCCTTAATAATTGATATTAGAGTCAAAGATTCAATTTAAACATAATGAATATGATGATACATAAAAGATCCAACAAGATAATGTATTGAATCAACTCGTGATTGAATGTACACTTAAAAGGTACTAAAACAATCTAGACCCACAGAAAGATAAAATTGAGTATTAAGTTTAAAGTGCACCAATATAATTGAAGACGTATAAAAGATGCAAGATTATTTGACCTTAAAACAAGTTAATAAATTTATTTGTATGAAAAATCTAATCGAATTCACAAATGAACAAAAAAATTTATTGAAGTAATTTACATATAAATAAGAAATTTCATATCATATTATTAAAAAATAAAAAATTATATATATACATGAAACAACCAAAAATTTAATAATTCAAAAATCTAATAATTTAAAATTTTGAATTTGAGTAATGTGCAATGTGTATATATAAACTCCTTTGATATATTCTCATATATTTCAAGGGTCACTTATCTCCCGAACGCCCATTTCTTCCAAACAATAAATTTTCAAATTTTCCTTTTGGCCTTTGCCATAGCAACTCGTTATTTCGGCACTGTTTGTTTTTTTTAATATTTGTTGCGGATAACTATGAGGAGAAAAATTGGATGAGTGCGTGTTTTTGTCTTTTGCCTTTTTTTATATGGAATTGGAATTTGGAAGAAGACGAATGAATAAAGGAGACGCGCTAGTTTTGGAATGTGGAGAACACGATCCAATGACCATGGAAGAAATCGGTGTGGGATGGATGACTTAAAAGTTAAAACATGATGAGTGCGATTTAGGTAAGACGTTGGTTCTGCTGAAACATTTTTGCTGCTTTCATTTTTTGCAGCTTTCCTCCAATGAAAATGGAGGCATCCAGTCATTGCCACGTATTTGCCTCGTCATAAATTTATGATATACTTTGGATAGATGGGTCAAACAATGAAGAATCTCTAGAATTAGATAAATCAAGAATTATTTAAAATATCATTATTTATAAGTGTAAGCTTTATATAATATTTGGTGGATTTTATATAATTTTAAATTTTTTTAATTATAGTATAATTATTGTAAGTAAAATATTATCACTTAAAAAAACTCATCTTAGCGCCATTGGATCATTAATGTATTTTTTCTCAAATGGTGAAATATCTTTCAAACAATGGGTAAGAAAATGATGCTTTAAGACAAATATGGATTAAGTGTTATATTTCTAACATCTGCATCTTTATTTTTAATGTAATATTAATGTAATTATGTAATTAAACATAGTGTTAGAGATTATAATATTATAATTAGCGTAATATATGAAATTATGATATAATTATAATACTGTATCAACATGAATATGGTATATTTTTTTAATTAACTAGATCTTATGTATATAAATAAAAAGTTTTTTTTAAACAAAGAATTAGTTTTGTTCTAATATCTATTATTAATATTTGTCAACTATATATGATCATTAATGTAGCTTTTTGAGGTTGTTCTTATGAAGAATTATATTCTTATTCTACTAATGAATTTTAATTTGACAGCAAATGCTAGGAAACAGGAACAGGATACTTTGGGGTTGTATTAAGCAATCAAAAACCTGGTTGAAGATGCAAAACTACTTCAAATTATTCTCCAACTAAAATTGTTTGATTTGCCAATATATATATTTTACTGTATCTTCTGTCAATGGTTGGTGAAGTGGATGATGATTCAGGTTAGATATATAGTAGGGTATACTCATTTTATGACCAATCAAATAAAATTCTTCAAAAACTATAGCATCCAAGATCATAAATTGAGAAATTTGTAGAAAAATAAGTTTGATTTATTCATGTCATACAGGCATGGCAAAACACAGAGATGATGAAGAAGAAGAAGAAGATTACAAAGAAAGTAACAGAAAGAAAGGATGATTTTAAGGATCACCGACAAACTCATTTTCCTCTCTTTCACAGTTTTAACGCATTAAAAAGAAAAAAGAGAGAAATCCTGTGCCGGTAATTCACAAAAACTCGCCGGAAAAGTCATTCCCGGAAAACCCTTCCTAGAAATAGGCCAAAAATGATCTAAAATCTCACCAAAAGAAAAAAGAAATGGTTGTGGTAGAAAAGAAGAATATTACAGCGAACTAGATCATTTGAACGTTAGATTCACTAGAAAAAGCTCTTTTTCTCTTCAACCAAACAAGTTTAATAACTTTTTATCTGCTCCTACTTCTTGTCCTTGTTGATCTGTAAACCCACTTTCGAAGCACGTTGTTGTGACAGATTCCTCCGAGTTCATAGACGGAGTCTCCGATCGTCTGTTATCCGGCACTCGCTTTCCTGTAAAGCTTGGAGTCAAGCAAAGATCCAGATCGGACGGCTGTAATTTCTTGAATTCTTGAATTCTTTTACGCTTAGGTGAAACCTTAGATCTTGAATTGGAAAACCGACAGTTTGAGTTCAGATTCGTTGCTGTTTCTTGCAACTTCCACATGTTCGCACATGTAGCTTCGGATGCTTCATCGGATGTTGGTGTCGGAGCCACAAGTTCAGGCATCGCCCGCAGAACTCCCCCTCGTAGGACAGTGTCAACTGCCGCTTGACAAACATGCCAGTTTCCTGTCCATAAAAGCCCAACAGCTCCGTTGACAGGATTCACTGTTCTCCCACAAGCTTCGAACAACAGTGATTGGAATAAAGCTGATCGAAAGTTTTATAACAAAGACCTTAGAATTTACAATCAAATGAAAACTCAAAAAGGTAAGAATGAAAAAAAAAAAAGAAGCTCTGCCCCCATACCAGGACGTTGAGATTCTGGAACAGCGGAAATGAAAGACATGAGCCCCGCACGACCAAAAAACTTGGCAACAAAAACAGTAGCGTTGCCTTGCGCTTCAGGACTCTCGATCCATTGCAGGCAAGGACGTAAAATACAAGACTCGCTGCATCCTTTTCGTAAGACTCGGCACCCGTTACAACTCATGGCTCAACCCTATGTTAGCATGAATCCCACTCAAAACTTCTCAGAGTTGGCTGGCTGGCTCTCTAGTTGACTGTTACCAAGATTACAAGAAACAAGAAAGCAAATAAAAATGGCCAAATAGAAATGGGTTGGCACAGAGAGAGGGGATGTACCAGAGGGAGAGATTTAGGAGGGTTTTAAAGGGAAAAAGGGTTGAAATCAAACTCAAGTGTTGGGTTAGATTGGTAGTGGGTGGGTGCGTTCACAGGGGAGAGTGTGGTGTGGTTGGGTACTTTTCGTTGGGATGGGGGAAATGAAAGAGGTTAGATTCCAAAGACTTGGGCGCGAGCGGCTCCGTGTTTCCGCGGATGGTTGTCCCTCCACCGTTGGATTCCTATCTCTTTTTTCTTTTAATATCCCATTTGAGTGGATTTTGGTTATTGATGGCCTTTCATTTTCATTTTTTATTTTTTTTCTTCTTCATATGATATTAAGAAAAAATAAAAAAACTTGAAATAAAGTTATCTTGCGTCATGGGTATTTAGAAAATGCTATGGCATGGCCTGCACATGTAATGAATATATTCTTAGAGTTGTGGGACGAGCAATACATATTATAATGCTAGTGGCGAAAAATTATGGTATTTCTAGATACTAATCATTGAGGGTTTTGTGTGAGATATTAGGAGACATAAGCATGGCTTGGGGTGTAATTAAAAATTGTAAAACATTATAGAGTCCTGTTAATTTTATATTTATCTATATATAGAATTTTTAAATTTCATTAGTGGATTAAGAAAGAAATTGATAAGTATATTTTTATTATATTAATTTAAAAAAATTTAATATACTTTAAAGGGATATATGTATTATATTTTTGATTCATTGATGGAATTTAAAAACTTGATAAGGATGGATGAAATAATTTTTTTTAACATTATAATACTTTTTAATTAATAATATTGATTGCAACTAGAATCAATTATAAACACATCATATGTTTTCTAGAAATTGTTAAAGCAAGGATTATTTGATTGCTACTTTAATTATGTATTAATTAATTAAAAGAATAGCAAAAGCATAAAATATAAACATAAACATAAATAATTACCAACGCTTTAATTATTTTTTTTTTAAGAAATTATTTGAAACACTAATAGTGGATTTTTTTTTTGTCTTCATAAGCAATGTTAAGATGATGACACATGTCTCATTTCTTTTTTAAAGTAATTTTTTTAAACATATATAAAGAATATATGTCATTATCTTAATCCTATTTGTAAAGTTAAAAAATTTCATATTGTCAATGTATTTGATAATTTCTCTTTTTTTTTTATACTACTATGTAATTTTATGATTTTACCTTGATATATATTTTACAGTTTGAACTAGGGATATAAATGATACATTAGTACTCGTAAGCTACTCGGGTTCGATTCGAATAAAACTCAAATTTGGTTCGATTATTATTGAGTTGAGCTCGAGCTTGAGTAACTCGATTCATCGATCGAGTCGAGTTCGAGTATTCTTATATCTGGCTCGAGTAGCTCGTGAGCCTAATCGAGTTTTTATATTTAAAATTTTTTTATTATTTTAATTAATAAAATATTTCAAATTCGAGTTCAAATTTGAGCACAAATAATTGAGCTTTTATCGAGTATAAGAATCGAGCTTATTTTTACATATTAATCGAGTTTAATCGAGCAAGCTCGAGTAGCTCGATTTTGATCACGAATCGAGCTCGAGTTAGAAAAATGAAACTCGATCGAGTTCGAGCCGAGTGTCATAACATATAGATTCAAAAATCTATAGCTAGATTTAACAAATGAATGGAGTCGTCACTAATATTTTATTAGGTATGATTGGTCACTTAGAGAATCTATCCTTTTAAGAAACTCCTAAACTTGACTAAAGGTCCCTAAAAAAATAGATTCGGATCTATTAACCATACAGGGTTCGGGAGTTCGGTTACATATGAGACATGTTATAGCACCCCCACATGCCCATCCAAGGGATGGTACCATATTATTTCAAATTTATCCTAAAGTTCGAAGTCTAATGGTTTTAAATATTGAAAATAATTTTTAAGATTCTCTATCAATCTGGTAAAACTCTTAAAAAATACTTCATCACCTTATGAGTATTCAAGAATCTCATTCGATTTCTTGAAGAGGCTTTGTCATCGAAAAATGATTTATTTATTTTTATTTTTATTTTGAAAATTAATCTAATTATTCCACAATTTGGGTCAAATTAGAAATATTTTTTCTTTTGAATTTCTAAAATTTTCACCATTTTGGTCTATTTAGAAATTTCCTTTTTCTCTTTTTTCCTTTGGAAAGAAAATAATATGACAATTATTTTTATTGAAATTTCACCAAAATTATTCCACCATTTAGGTCAAATTTAGAGAAAATTTTTCACTTAGAGATTTCTTAAAAATTTACCATTTGAAATTTCTAAGAATCTCATTTTTAGATAATTATCAAATATTTTCAATCTAAATTTTTATGTGAAAAAGAATACAATTATTTGTATTAAAATTTCATCTAAATCATTCCACTATTTGGGTCAAATTTAGAGAAAATTTTTAACCTAGAGATTTTTTAGGAATTTACTATTTGAAATTTCTAAAAATCTCATCTTTGGATAATTTGTATTGAATTCCAAAATTTTTTTATATTTTTATGCTTTTTATGTTTTTAATTTTTTTTGTTTAAAAATAAATATTAACTATTGTTATTGAAATTTTATCTATATTATTCCACCATTTGGAACAAATCTAGACAAAATTTCTCACCTAAGAATTTTATAAAAATTTTCATTTGAAATTTTTATAAATTTCATAATTAGATAATTAATATTTATTCTCAAAATATTTATTTTTATTATTTTATTTTGATAAAATAAAAAACATAAGTAAAACAAATAAATTAAATAAAATAAATAAGAAAATAAAAAAAATCCAAAAATGGCTCGGCTCAGGTTTGGGATACGGCTCGACTCAAGATAAAAATCATGGCTCAGATACGCGGCTCGGGATCTTGGCTCGGCTCGACTCGATTGAAACCTAGATGGGGAAACGGGTCACTGGTTCGGGTGCGTTACGGGTCGGGTCGGATCTTGACAAAACGCGCGGATCCTGTGAGTTTACTAACCCAAAAACGACGTCATTTTGGAGAGGGTATATAAGACTGAAGATCGATTTTTTTTCAGAATTCCCTTCTCTTTTTCTCTCTCTTCCCTTTTTTTCTCTTTTTTCTCTCTAAACAATTACAAATTTCAGTTGAATTCTTATCAAAATCTGGAAAAAGTCGTCAGAATCTTCAAATCTGGCTTAAAAACTCGTCGAAAAATTCAAAATTCATCGAAAAATTTTATCGGATTCTGAAAAAATTTCAAAAATTTTTTAGAAAAAGAGCTCCAAAAATTCTAAAAAAAACTTCTAAAAATCCTATACTGCCTCTAAACAATTTTTGCTTCTGTTTCACCTCTTTGTTTTTTTTTCCTCTCTAATTCCTATGTGTTCTCAAACTTAGCTAGGGTCTATATTTATAAGATCAGATCAAAAGAGTTTCTGATCAGTTTCGAATCCTCCTTTGATTGGGTTTCCACATTATCAGAAAACCTAGGATCCCAAAGAAATTGAAACCAATTGCAATTCTACCAGTGCCTATGCACGGTAGAATTTGCAATTTTTTTCCTTTTTTTTAAAATATTATCTCCTAAAAATAAAATAAATAAATAAATAATAAAATTTAGAATAATAAACCAATAAAAAATAAAAATAAGAAAACTGGGCCAATCTGGCCCTTTTAAACTAGATCTAAGTTAAGCCTAATGGGCTTAGGCCCAACCCCTATTGAACTAGGCCTAATAAGCCTAGGTCCGGACAAATTAGGGTGTCTACAGCTGTCACTCTTTGCATATTTTTTGTGAAACATAAATTGTGCAAAAACGTAAACACCCTGCACATGATCATCCCAACAAATTCATGTTTTTTTTTTTTTTAAAAAAGTAAACAAAGCTCCTCTAAACAAAGGCAACAAAACTTTAGAAAATAAATGGCTTCTTTGAATAGAGGCAATGAACTTTGGGGAAATAAATGACTCATCTGAATAGAGGCAATGAACTTTAAAAAAATAAATTGTTCCTCTGAATAGAGGCAACGAACTTTTAAAAATCAAATGGCTCCTCTGAATAGAGGCAACAGAACTTTAAAAAATAAATTACTCATCTAAACAGAGGCACCATGACTTTGAAAAATAAATTGCTCCTCTAAACAGAGGCATCACGACTTTAAAAAATAAATTGCTCCTCTAAACAGAAACAACAGAACTTTGAAAAAAAATAAATTACTCATTAACAATCATGTCCAAAGGAGTTATAGATCATGACTGAAGGAATTTTGTAATGGGAACTCAAGGATTCACAATTTAAGTTCAACATTCAGAGGTTCAGATTCGCAAGAATCTTTCAACTTCGTAAGAATTTACTGAAATTTGATTCTTAAAATTTTAATTTCATTCAAATTTGTAATATCTCAAGATTTGCATTTGCAACTTGCAAGACTCGCATCCAACATTTAAAGATCCTTATTTGAATTTTAGAGATTCACATCCAAAAGTTCAAGGCTTTTCAAAGGTTTTCATTTGGTAAACTTGGAATTCATATCCAAAAATCAAAAGCTTTTCATTCGAATTTTGGAGATTCACATCTAAAAATTCAAAGCTTCTCATTTAAGTTCAAAGGCTCACATGCAATAAAACTTAGAGTTTCATATCTAAGTTCAAAAGTTCTCATTTAAAACATTAGAAATTCATATCCAAAAAGTTAAAGCTTTGCATTTTGGAGATTCACATCCAAAAGTTCAAAACTTTTCATTTGTTCGAAGATTCACATTCGATGAACTTTAGTGTTTCACTCCTCAAAGATTCTCATTTTGAAACTAAAAAATTCTCATTTGAGTTCTCAAAAATTCTCATCAAAATATTCACAATTTATTTTTCAAGTGACTCAAAAATTTGCATGAATGAATGTTATGACCAAAAATGCAAATGCCTTCTTAATGATGCAAATGCAACAACCTAGATTCTCATAGTGCCATGCATGTCCAAACAAAGTTTAATTCATCAAATTATGTGTACGTATTATTCAAGCAATGATGCCAACATGATACATATAATGCGGATATTAATAATGTCATGAAATCTTAAATAATTGTGGTAATATGGCTCTTAAAACTCCACCATTTTGCATTTCTTTCTTGTTCAGTTTCACAATACTTTGGGACAAGTTTCATCAATCGATCATCATTTGACCATCATTCATGGGCTTTTTAGCACTAATAAATTTTAGAACAAGTTTCATCCACCATCACTGGGTCACTACTCATAGGTGTCTCAACATTAATCATTCCGAACAAACTTCATCGTCCGTCACTAGGTTACACTCATAGGTTTCTCAACGCTAACCACTTTATCCATTGATCCATATTATTTTTATCATTCAATCATAATTCGTAAGTCATGTCGACCAAGTCATCACTTGGTCATATCACCTCTTCAAGTTTTTGTATTCTCTTCATTTGTTGGCCAACCCATCACCATTTTCATCATTTGACCACACTATTTGCTATCTCAAATTATCCTTCTCAGGCTCCTACGATCTCTTCATTTTTCTTTATCATTTTGGATTTTTTTTAAATGAATACAAGACTCTTTTAAGCACATATTCATTCATTCATTCATTATCATTTCAATTCTTGACAAATACAATGCAATCAAGCATTTTTTCAATTCATTTTAGAGATGTGAGAACAAAAGAACGAATGTGCATTGAGAGAATGAGAAGTGAGTCTTGATACCAAAGCAAATGAGGAAAGAAACAAGTTGGATGTATGACATTGGGACAAATGAATATTCAAATAATTTTGAACATTAATTCGAGATTTTTTTTTAAAAAAAAAACTCATTCCATTGATTGTCAAAATCATTTTGAACTCATCAAACTTTACCCCAACTTTGAAGGATATTTAGATGCATTGATCTTCTATATATTTGAACTATTCATCTAACTTTCAGCTTAAAGATTTGGTCTACCAAAATTACCCTTTTTGATTTTTAATTTGAGTCTACCTTTTTCTTCATTTCATCTTTTTTTTTTCATTTTCTCTTTTTTTCTCTTTTTCACCTTTCACCTTTCACCTCTCATCATTTTCTTTTTTTTTTCTTATCTTTCATCCATTGTTGATATCTCTTATACATTAATCTTTAGGGCAATAACATGATTCCATCATGAGCACACCTTTGTCCAACATATGATTATTCAATTTGAGTATTTACACTTGATCCAAATGAACTTTTCAAGGTTGTAATGTAGGCCATGGTATGGGCTAATGAAAGAAATAGATAAAATAGGCTCAATATATATGTTTAAAAGGTTCAAAACTAAAGGATCATCACTTGATGCAGCTTGGCATTTTGCCTCACTCTATATCATTTTACTACTTTTTCCTTTTTCTATCTCATTTTTCATAAAAAAGATTCTTATTTCTTTACCCCAAATCATTTGTGACATTTTTCTTTATTTTGTTTTTTTTTTTAGATCTTTTAGACTATTTTTTTTTTAAAAAAATATCCCATAGTATGGAGGGTGATCCTTGATTAAGGTTTTTTAGAAAAGAAAATCACAATTAGCTCAAAGGGGTAGCAATGAATGGTTTTTCAAATGGTAAAAAAAAGATGGCCATTTTTCATCTCAATGTGGATACTTTTCTTGAACCTCATCTATTAAGTAAAAAATAAGCTCATGGATTTGTAAAAAAAAACTGTCCATCTTCAAGATATATTAATCTCACATCTGTTAGTAGCTAACTATTTTTTTTTACTCCAATAATCTTCTTAAATCAATGTGAATGAGTTCTCAAAATTAAATTTCAAAATTATTGCTGCCATTGTCTAAACATTCATCGTTCGAAATTCAAGAATGGGAACAAAAGTTATGAAAGGTGACAAAGCATGGAACAATAGTTGAATGAAGAAGAAAATGTAATAAAATACATTAAATTCCTTTTATTGAAATGATAACAAATGAAATCCTACTGCCTAAAAGAAACCTAACATTACTCTAAAAAAAATCTTAAAATGACAAGAAACTTTCAATCAGTCTTATATTCATTCTCCAAAATTGTCCCCCTATACGATCAGGTGAAGAATTTTTATTGACATCTTGCTTCTCAATTCATTGTGACTCTCCGGACCCTTTATGACCAATGTGTTCTTGATTTTCACTCAGAGCATTATGATTTGGTAATGAGTTACCACTAACATTAGGTGTTGTTGCTCTTCCTTGATCAAAACTTACCATTTCATCATTGATTAATCGTTACACCTTATACTTTAAAGTAGTGTAATTTTTAGTAGAATGGCCAGCAATTTCATAGTGATAGTCGCAGTGAGTTGTAAGATCATATCACTTAGGATAGAGTAGCTTGAGTGGCTCCACACAGCTAGGGGCAATCAAGTGGCTATTATAGAGTTTTTGATATAACTATGTATAAGTCATGAGGATTGGATCAAATATAAATTTTTTTCGAGTAATCCGTTGCTCTCGTGAACCACTTGCTGGATTAGTAGGGTGAATTTAGGATCTTGCAAGAGTTTGAATGTTAAAGCTATATGTAAGATCTTGAGGGCTAAAAATTGATCGGTATGTGAATGAATAAGTTGGTTGTGGAGCTAGCTGGTATGGACAGGATGAGGCATTATTCACAGCAGGATAGTATGAAAAGTAACCTTATGATGGATAGGGTTGATAACCCCTAAATTGTTGCCTATCAAAGCTCACAGCTTGAGCTTCAGTTTCTTTTTTTTTTATGCTTTTTTGGTGTCTCCTTCTTTCAACTTGTCATTCTTGATGGTACTCTCAATAATTTCTCCAGAGATCACCATGTCGATGAAATTTTTTATTGCATTCCCTATCATCTTTTCATAATAGAGAGATTTTAAAGTGCTGATAAATAATACTATAGTTTTTTTCTCAGTCAGAAGAGGTTGTACTTGAGAAGTAATATCCCTCCACCTCTAGGCATACTCCTTAAAAGTCTCATTGGCCTTTTTTTTCAGGTTTTATAGAGAAAAATGATTAAGGGCCAAATCCATGATATGTCGATATTAACTGATAAAATCATGGGTCACGTCACTCCAAGAACGGATGCGAGTTCTATCTAATTGGATATATCATCTAACAGCAGAACCAGTAAGATTATCTTGAAAAATATGCATTAGTAGCTTTTCGTCATAAGCATAAGCTATCATCTATCGATAATACATGGTAATATGAGTTTTTGGGTACTTTGTGCCATCATTTTTTTAAATTTTGATACTTTAAACTTATAAGGAATGACCACATTAGGGACTAAGCAAAGCCCAGCAGCATCAACTGAACCATAGAAACCAATTTCTTTCACAGCCCATAGCCTTTGTTCTAGCATACTAATTTTAGAGTTTTTCTGAGCTTCCACTTTTATATTTTCCTTGTCTTTTCTTTTTAGTTCATCCAAATCAGGGATTTGAATTGGTTCAACTGCCTTTTCAGTAAAGACAGGATTCACATAGCTATGGTAATGCCTTGGATTAAAGGCTGATAACATTCCAGGATATGTAAGATATGTGAAGTGTTGTGGTGGAACCTTTTGTGTAGACTGAGCTTGAGGTGGACCAAAATCAGATGGATATAAGGGGTCAGTCACTTCTTATGATGCATGGCCTTATTGGCTTGTATTTTTTTTTACTCTTTTCTTCTCATTTAATTTGTTGCGAGCATCTAAAATTTTACTTAACTCATTCTTAATCTTTTTTTGAGTTTTTTTCTAGTTTTTCAAATTAATGAAAATTTTTTTGCTCTATTTGTCTGGCTCTGGCTCTTGTATTATATCGATGGATAGGGTTTCTGCTTGATGGAGCTATCCTTGAACCTTTAGCATTACAATTACAATTAGAAACTATGTATGATATGCAAATGTATGCATGAAATGTACTAATGTTTGTCACATCATCGATATCGATAAAAGAAATCTCCATTTAAAACTTTATTAAATAAAATTTTAAAATTACATCATAATAAAGTCAAAGTAATATTCTAAAGTCCTAACCATCATTCTTTATTTCTAATGCCTCCTTATAAACTTTCTAGCTTATTGGTAATGATTTTGTGTCTCATCTAAGAAATCAAGTAAATGTCGTCCATGTACTCTCACTGGTTGCACCATAGCCTTTAAACTTTTTATTTTTTCTTCCATTTCTGATGCTTTATCTGTAACAATGCATATCTGATCAAACAAATGCCTTAGATGAGTTTGTTTTTCTGTATACATGTTTTTCCATAACTCACTCTGTTGAGCTTGTTTCATGCATTCATCAGACAAAGCTTCTACTTGTGCTGTGCATCGATCCACTATCTCTTGTAGCATTTGGTTATGTTTATGTGCCCTAGCAGTAGACTTTTATTCTTCCTCCACCCTCACTTTTAACAATTCATTTTCTTTTAAAAGTCGGGCAAGCTCGGGATGTGACTGACGAATGTGTCATATCTAAATCATTAAATAAGGCTTTTCATTGATTTTTTTGCTCTGTAAGACTCTAGATTTTTAGTTCTTAAAGTCGTGAACACTTTCATTTCTATCTTTAATCGCTTGTTTTCTTGTTCTAACTCATCTTTCTTAGACTAAAGTTTTCTTTTAGCTGTTTTCATTTTAAGCAAAAGATCTTGAAGAATGGGTTTTGAGAAATGCCTTAACTGTTCACTGGGAATCACAATGTCTTTTCCCCTCCTCGCATGCCATGCATTATATTCTGGAGTGACGTCATAAGTAAACCTCCCTTGGTTAACCCTAGTGGTTTGCTTCCATGCTTTCTTGATCTTTTCAACCATTCTATATGTCTCTTTATCAGTAAATGAGAACTTCCTTTAGTTAAGTTCATAAGTTTTTGAAATGAATTGCTCACACCTAGATTGTCTTCTCACTGTAGCTGGAGCATAAGTAACAGCACCCCATAGGCCTAATAAAAACACCTATGGCTGATTTTCACAACTATATAACACCATATCATGATGCATCCAAGGTGTTCTCCAAACTATCCCTTGATTATCAAGGGCTCAAAAATAGAAAACCCATTCCTCTTTTGACTTTGCTTGAGGCCATGTGCTGTAACAGAATTCTTTGATGGGGATATTGGAACGAAGGTATGGCTTACGAAATTAACTTTTTTACATTCCATGTGACTCTTGATCCATACATAAAGTAACTGTAAACATCTATTAAATCGACCTTTACCATTTTTGTGATAAAAATTTAGAGATCGAATGGTTTCTGCCAAAATGGTTGGTGCTGTATTAACCTAATATGCTAACTGATCAACAAAATCCATCACTGTAACATCGACATATCCGATGACTTTTGAAAAGATCACCAATCCATATAAAGCTATAGTCATAGCTATTAATCCCTGATATCATCTATGTGCCCTTAGATAAAATCTCGTAAAAAATTCTATGGAATAGCCTTACTTTCACCCTTTATCTTGACACATGAATCGACTTGAGGCAAACTAAGTCCAAGCATTTGCACTAGTTTTTTTAGGATAGCCCACCTTATTGGCCCAGTAAATCTTGTCTGGGTTTGCTAGATTGAAGCGAAGTAGGACCATATACTCTTCAATTGTGGGTACCATGTTTGTTTCATTGAAAATAAAATATCTATATGAAGGATCCCAAAACTGAATGATAACCCTAATCAAATTATTATCCACTTGCACCTGTAGCAGTAAAGCTATGTCTCCATATCTATTCTTAAATTTTTCTTGTCTTATTCTATTCATGCATCCCTATATACTACTTAAGTCGGATAGATCATTTTGCTGTAGCTCTAGATGAACTCTTTTAGGTAATGATGAAATAAAATCCTTAGGCAAGCAATCTTCTTATTTTCTTTGACCCTCTTCTGACTTAATTTTCAATTGATGAACAAACTCATAGTGGACTGATGTAGACTTTGGTTGCATTTGGCTTTTCATGGATGTAAGTGTTAGATCTGATTTATCAATAACTGATATGCGATAAATATTTCCTATATGAAAATGATGCAAACGATAGTGTTAAATATGATCATGATATGATAATGCTAGAACATGAGAATAGAGATGATGCATAGAATGAAATGTTACATATAGATGCACAAAATCAAGCAGACAAAATGGTTAGATAACAAATTGTTCCTTCTTGTGTCCTAATTTTGAGTTGTATCTATTGATGGATAGAAATGGCTTAAGTTGATTTCTTAGGGGTGAACTATATGCAGGGTTAGAAAATTTTGACCACTAAAAGGTTCTCAAATTGTTCTTTATATCATTGTTCATCACAGACTAGTAAGGCAATCAATCCTCACCCATCATAGGCTACCAACGAAAAAGATTCAATTTGAGTGAGAGTATTTCGCTAGCCATTGCGAAGATTATCATCTTACGAGAGCATAAGTACTTTACTTCCTCCTAAAGGGACTGAGCCTGGGTATAGAGCTCATGTAATGCAAATGCATGTGATAGTGTGTGTGAAGGAACACAAAATTATCAATCCCATAAATCAAATAAGAAACCAAAAAAAAAAAAATGTTAGTAAACAAATAACTTAAAGCCATTAGTTCAAAGAATATGATAAATTCAAAAATTATGGTTGACTCTCTATTGTCCCCAATGGAGTTGTCAAACTGTCATAACATATAGATTCAAAAATTTATACCTAGATTTAACAAATGAATATAGTCACCACCAATCTTTTATTAGGTGTGATTGATCACCTGGAGAATCTATCTTTTTAAAGAACTCCTAAGCTTGACTAAGGGTCCCTAAAAGAATAGGTTCAGGTTTATTAACCAAAACATGATTTGAGAGTTCGGTTACATATGGAGAAGGTTATAGCACCTTCACATGCCCATCCAAGGGATGGTACCATATTATTTCAAATTTATCCTAAGGTTCGAAGTCTAATGGTTTCAAATATTGGAAACAATTTTTAAGATTCTCCATCAATCTGGTAGAACTCTTAAAAAATACTTTCTCACCTCAAGAGTATTCAAGAATTCATTTTGATTTCTTGAAGAGGCTCTCTCGTCGAAAAATGATTTATTTATTTTTTTATTTTAGAAATAAATCTAATTATTTCACCATTTGGGCCAAATTAAAAATATTTTTTCTTTTGAATTTCTAAAATTTTCACCATTTTGGTCTGTTTAGAAATTTCCTTTTTCTCTTTTTTCCTTGAAAAGAAAATAATATGACAATTATTTTTATTGAAATTTCACCTAAATTATTCCACAATTTAGGTCAAATTTAGAGAAAATTTTTCACCTAGAGATTTCTTAAAAATTTACCATTTGAAATTTTTAAAAATCTCATCCTTAGATAATTATCAAATATTTTCAATCCAAATTTTTATATGAAAAAGAATACAATTACTTGTATTGAAATTTCATCTAAATCATTCTACCGTTTGGACCAAATTTAGAGAAAATTTCTAACCTAGAGATTTCTTAGAAATCTACCATTTGAAATTTTTAAAAATCTCATCTTTGGATAATTTGTATTGAATTCCAAAAAATTTTTATATTTTTATGCTTTTTATGTTTTTAATTTTTTTGTTTGAAAATAATATTAATTATTGTTATTAAAATTGTATCTATATTATTCCACCATTTGGGATAAGTCTAGATAAAATTTCTCACCTAAGAATTTTATAAAAATTTTCATTTGAAATTTTTATAAATTTCATAATTAGATAATTAATATTTATTCTTAAAATTTTATTTTTATTATTTTATTTTATTTTGATAAAATAAAAAAAAAACAAGTAAAACAAATAAATTAAATAAAATAAATAAAAAAATACCAAAAATCCAAAAACGGCTCGGCTCAGGCTTAAGATACGGCTTGGCTCAAGATAAAAATCACGACTCAAATACGCAGCTTGGGATCTCGACTCGGCTCGGTTGGAACCCAGGCAAAGAAACGGGTTGCTGGTTCGAGTGCATTACGGGTTGGGTCGAATCTAGGCAAAACGTGCGGATCCTGTGGGTTTACTAACGCAAAAATAATGTCGTTTGGGGAGGGTATATAAGGCTGAAAATTGATTTTTTTTTCAGAATTCCCTTTTTCTCTCCTCTTTCTCTCTAAACAATTTCAGATTTCGATTGAATTCCTATTGAAATCAGGAAAAAGTCGTTGAAAAATTTTGTCAGATTTTGAAAAATTTTTAGAAATTTTCTAGAAAAAGAACTCCAAAAATTAAAAAAAAAACTTCTAAAAATCCTGTACTACCTTTAAACACTTTTTGCTTCTGTTTCACCTCTTTGTTTTCTTTTTTCCTCTCTGATTCCTGTGTGTTCTCAAGCTTAGCTAGGGTCTATATTTATAAGATCAGATTAAAAGAGTTTCTGATCAGTTTCGAATCCTCTTTTGATTGGGTTCCCACATTATCAGAAAACTTAGGATCCTAGAGAAATTGAAACCAATTGCAATTCTACCAGTGCCTATGCACGGTAGAATTTACAATTTTTTCCTTTTTTAAAAATATTATCTCTTAAAAATAAAATAAATAAATAAAAAATAGAATTCAGAATAATAAACCAATAAAAAATAAAAATAAAGAAACTGGGCCACCCTTTAGACCAGATCTAAGCTAAGCCTAATGGGCTTAGGCTCAACCTCTATTGAACTAGGCCCAATGGGCCTGGGTCCAGATAAATTATGGTGTCTATACCGAGTATCGAACCGCGAGTTGAAAGTCAAATTCGAATTTTTCACTGTATCAACTCGACTCGACTTGATTACACCCCTAATTTGAACTAATTACCTATATATATATCATATGATTTTTTCTTTAGGTCCATAAATGTTTTTATGGTAAATAAACATCTAAAAAAAGTAGACATAACTTTCAACAAAACTCTTAAGGCTAAAATAACAAAAAAATCTTTAAATTTTATTATTTTATTTAGATAAATCTTTATACATTTAATACATTTAAACAAATCATTAAATTTTAACTTAAAATCAAAATAAATACTTAACATTTAATTTTATCTAAATAAATTTTTAATCTTTATTTTGTACCTAGATAAACTCTTAATATAAATTAATATTTTATTTGAAATAAAGAGTTTATATAAGTATATATAAATAAAAAATAATAACGTATAAATCAAAGAATAGTAATTTATTTGGATAGAATAAAAATATAAAGATTTAAATAAAAAATTATAAAAAGTCATCAATCAAAAAATTAAATTTTAAAAACTATGAATGAAAATAAAATATTATTAAAAGATCATGAATGATTGGTATTTTACTATATTTATTTGCCAATAGCCATTGTAATTCAACATTGTTTTGTTTTTTATGTATAAAAAAATGAAGGAACATGATTATTATGTCCAATTGAATGAACCTTGAATCAGATGATAACCTTATCTTTCCATTATATTCTCTTTGCTGTTGTGGTTGGCAACTAATCAGAAATAATAATAGATTATAATTAATTTAAACTTATCCTTGACGTTTTAAAATAGTTATGGCAATTGGAAAAGTATAATACCTAAGAGAAAATTATAATAGCCCACCTCACAATTTAAGGAAAGAAAAAAGGCACTATATTGACTATATATACATTTATTTTGTAATACAATTCAAGATATCCTAAGTTTTGCCTGAATTTAATTTTTTCGGATAATCTTAAAGGCATGTTTTATCACATCGGTATGTTGTATTAGGATTTTACGTATGAATTAATATAGGGTACATTGAAAATTTGAAGCAACATACATGGCTTTTTTAGTAATGGATAGATACATTTCATGAAAAAGTAGATAATATTTTAAAATTTTTTTGGTACATAAGAATTCTAAAGTATGAACAAATATGTATCAAAATTATAGAAAAATAGTAACCCCTATATCAAAATGAAGAATGTCTTCTGGAGCTTGTATAGTTTTCAAACCACTAAAATTAAGTAAAAACATTGAATTAATAATCCAGCTTCAAGAAAAAAATTGGTCAATGTTAAGATATTTCAAATGTGTAAAGAATTAATGAAGTTACTTGTGCTATATTGAAGCAAAAACATGAAATGTGGAAAAGAAATAAAGAAACTTCAGACAAATTAGCCAACACGCATATTTAGCCATCATATTCTCCTATACTATTGTCTACTGTTATTGCTAAGAAAAAAATTTTATTTGTATTGTGTAAAATATTAAAATTTATATATTTATGTAATATTTTATACAAAAATTACGTATCATAATTTATATCAATATGAAAATATAAAATATATTTTTTATTTTATTAAAATTTTAAACTGTATTATTTTTATATTTTTTTCGTATCGTATTTGTATCATATCATTGTATTATATTTTATAATTTTAGATCTAAAGAAAAAAAAAATAGAAATCACCAACATCAAATGTACAATTTTTTTCCAAAATTAAAAAAAAAAATTTTGGTTACAAGATTTAAATATAATTTAATTTAATTAGAAGAGATAATATTGACATGAAACAATCATAATCAAATAATATTTAATGTGCATTATGAAAAATCGATAAACGAATTAAATTAATATTCAATAAAGTAATGCATATAAAATGCATAAATGATGAAACTTGAATTAAAAATTTCAAAATTTTTTTTATCATTAAAATAAAACCTTGAATCCACTATAACTTAATTCTATGAAAAATAGAACTAATAAATTAAATGCTCAGATGAAATAAATCTTAATAATAACTTCATAACAAATTATCTCTAAGTTTTCATGACTGAAGAAAAGATGCGTGAAAAAATTTGCATCAACAAATTTAGATTTAAGATTTTTTTTTTTTAAAGGTTACGTAGTTGTATATGCGGCGCATGACTGGTGAAATTCTGACCAAATGGAAACGTCATCGTGTCTGGCAGACGTGGCGTCCTTATCCTTACGTGTCAACCTTGTTTTTTTCACTCTCCTTCCCCACACCCCCCCTCCCCCACTTGCCCAAAAGAAAAATAGAAAATTACAACGATAACTTTGGAGCCAAGGAAGAAAGTTACTTATCATTCATTCTTTTTTTTTTTTTTTTGTGGCAGTGAAAAATAAGATTTTGTTTCGGGTTATTTAGACGGATGATGCGATTAATTTTGATAAAATTAAAATAATAATTAAAATAAAATTAATTATTATAATAATAAAATTAAAATTAATAATAAAAATTGGAATGATAATGAAGTGAATTATAATAAAAAAATTGTTTAAGGTATTAGATTAAAAATTATATGTAATAAAATTAATAAATACTTAAAAATTAATAAAAATAATAATATATCAAATAAAATTTTTATTATATTAAATTAATAAAATTATTTCATAAATTTTAAATAAAAATTTAAAATAAAAATAAAAACCTTAAATTTACAAATATTTTTATCTCTACATTATAATTAAAAATAACAATATGATTATCTATCTAAAAATTCTAATGAATGAACCACATAATTTCAATCTCGTCGAGATATCCAAACAAATATCATGGCATTTTGCATAGATTTACATGGCAATCATATCCTCACTGAAAGTTCGGTTGCATCCAAATTCATTCTTAATTAGTTAATTTCCTCAATCAGAGGTAAAAATAGAAAATTAATGAAAAAAATAAATAATAATTTTAATGAAGAAGAGAGGTTTAAAATAATAATTTGATGAAATTGACCGTTATATAATAAAAAAGAAAAAAAATTTAGAAGGATCATAGCCCCTATTTGCCCCTTGGTGCTGCTCCTGTCCTCGGACGGGGCAGGGAAGTCACTTTCCGATGAAATTGTGGAAATTAAGATAATTCCTTCAGCCAACCCAACACGAAAACTCCCTCCTCTTGAGTCCTGCTTGATGATGATAAAAATTGTTCGGTTTTATCCTTTGTGGACTTGTTTTTCATTGGTCTCTCCTGACATGTGTCTATCCCGCATTGATCAGAATCCTTATCTAATTGGAAGTGAATTAATTTCCTCGATTTTAGCCTAATTGACTACTTTGTTTTCAGTTTAATCTTCATTTATGGACAAATCCCATGAATGATTTTCTGTGATCAACTGAAAATTCAATGGTAGAATCATATGTACTGTCATAGATTGAACTCGTCATTTTTCTTTTGAATATGAAATCTCCAATATAGAATTTCAGGTTCAAATGCTTTCAAATTTAGTTCATTGAAAATTGAATTCAATCAAATTAATTTAATTAATTTACATAATTATTTTTAAAATATAACATTCAATAAGTTTGAATTTTAAATTTTAATCTTTTCAATTAATTTTTATACTCTTATATTACAGCTTTCATGTAAAAAAAAATTGAATTCAATCTTTTATCATGATTTGTGAACTAGAGGCTCCTAAAAAGTGATCAAAGCTTAAATGCAGGTAAGAAGGCTAAAAAATGATCCTAGAAATAAGAATTGAAAAAGATTGAGTGGATAGGTTAACTCAAACTTTTAAAATGTTCCCTCTTATCTTGACAATAAATCTGTCAAAGGGTATCAGAGAAGTGTGTTATAGCTGGATATGGGAGGTAGGCTGATGCCAGAATCTACCATAATCTTCTTTGTTTCTATTTGTTCATTAATTGAATCAGATTTAATTATTGATTAGTTTGTACAAATGTCATACTGTTTCAGATAGCCAGCCAATTGGATTGTCCGTTACCAAAAAGAATCTTCCAGGAAGAAATGCTGGCACTGTAATTTGTAAAATGGTCAAAATCTTCGATACAAGAACTCTCTAATCTGCAGAAAAATGACAACAACAGCTGGTTTGATAGAGCCAAATGACATACCCATTATCTTCTCCTTCTTTGATTTGGACTGATGACCCCATAATATGGCAATGGTAGCATCAGCTTATTTTAGATCAGAGTTGCTGGGACCATCCTGCGATAAAGCAGAAGAAAGAAACGTTTTTCTCTATAAGAACAAACAAAAGCTCAAATCATCATGACATGCAGGCAATATCTCAAAGATTCCGATTTGTGGGGTCGGATAAGAGAGCAGTTGGATTAGCATGAAGGCCTGTTTTCACCCAAAATGATGGTAGTAAACAAGTCCAGATGTTCGGCTATTTTTAAGCAATGTGACCAATCTGCAGTCTAATAGTTATATCGCCATAATTTTTTGTACAAAATTTTCTGCTAATGGATGGTAACGTCAACGGGACGATGTTGAATCAAATCAAGCACCACTCAAATTCACTTGGATGATAAGATAAAAGTTCCATCCAGTACAGCGATCATTTCTTAATGAGTGGTTCACTCTGATTATCTCCTGAGCCGGAGCTTTTTAGTCATTGGCTTGATATTTTATTATTATATAGCTTACAGTTCTTATCGGTATTGTTTTATTGTAGCAATCTGTCAAAGCTCAATCAATTCCTAGTACCGATCCGTCCCCTCAGTAAAAAAAAAAAATTACGGTAAGACATGTAGATCTAATTATTTTTATTATATATATGAATAATAATAATAATTTGAATATGATTGAATTTAATTTAATTTTGTAATAATATATAATATGATAAATTTTAAAAATTTTATCAAAATTGAAATTGATATTTTTTAAATTGATTTGATTCTAATCAAAATTTATTGATTCAGTTAAATTTGATTAATCAATTTAAAATTTTTTTAAAATTTTTATATATAATTTTAATAAAATTTTAATATATTTAAATAGATTTATATATAAAATAATTATTTTTATTTCATAAAAATTTAAACTATATATAACAATTAATAAAAATATATAATTTGATTCAATTTCATTTTTTTTTATTTTTAATATTTTGATTTAAAATTCAATCTGAATTTAATATATATATATATATATATATTTAATATTCGACTTTAATTTAAATCGAATAAAAAAATCGATCCAAATCGAACTAAACACAAAATTTCAAATTGATTTTTGATTTTCTTGATATTTTTCTCACCTCTAGATATTAAATTGTTTTTATGCCTCAATTGTCACAAGTTTGAAAAGAGTGTGTTAATTATTATTAATTTGACAAAGAATCTTGTATCTTATGTTAGGACAAATCTTAATACTTTTAATTATTATTCTAACGTTGATTGTTTTTGTGCACTGTAAATACACATATCGAATATTAAGGAAAGGTGTTTTGAGCTTTTAGCATCTATAATTTGATTGCCTTAATTATGCTTATATTCAGAATGCTACTAGTTTTAGGTGTGCTATAACTGTTTGTATTTTTTTTTTTTTTATAGTGAAAATTTATAGCGGTTGCAAAGTGGACATGATTTTCACATTGACAATGAACCACTAAAAATCTTGTGTTTCAATTTTGTTTGCATTTATTTGTTATTGAAAATAGGATTTTACTCCTAAGAATATGTGTTTGTGTGTGAGAATTGCTGATAAGGTGATGGCCGTCAATCTTTCATCTGATAATGAACGTTCCAGGATGTCGGCAACTTCCACGAGTCTCCTCATTATTGACGTACCTAACTTTTGTATTGTTCAGCTAAACCAAACCTGGAACTCTGGACTGAGCCATGGCTAAATATGGTGAAAGATGGTGGTTCTTATAGACTTGAAAGAAGAAGACGGGAACAGAAATATCCCTTTCACGACCGGTGGCACCCTGACATACCAGCTGCTGCAGCGGTCAAGGAATTAGGGGAGCTTTTTAGAGCTGAAATGGTGCATTGTACTGGAGGTATAATAAAAAATAAAGACTCCCAGGATGATTTCAAGCGTGTTGATCCATATGGCTTGAGTTCAATTTTAATTTTCTTTTGTTCCAAATTCTACTGCATATATAACTGCAAGTGATTAAAGATCACAAACTCCTTCATAAACCCTCAGTAAGAGCTTAAGAGTAGTTCTGTGATGAAGATCAGACAATGTTCAGAATGTTAGGAGCTCAAGTTTATGCTGCTACAAATTTTCTTCTGAAACATCGAGCTATACCACATGGTTACCTTTTAGGTCACTAAAACATGGGTGTAAACAGTTTCTAACGAAATTTTTTAGTGTTTTTTCCACCCTGGTTGGAGTGAGTAAACTATTGTACCCTTGGACAACAGATAACGGCACTGTAAATAATGGCCTAATGGTTTTCAAGAAATCATTACAGTCTTTCAATAGCAAATTTGGTTACAATTGATTGCTTGCTTAGCCCATCTTATCTTCTCAGAAACCTCTTAAAACCCGTTGCCTTCAGCATTTCCCACATTAGCAAACGTCCTATGGTAAAACGCAAATGGGGACCATTAGAAGAATTATCACTCCCATCCCATTTGTCAGCCAGTAATTTTATGGGAGTTAAACCTCTTTCCTCCAATATTGCCATTTGTCTAGACTGACAAGTCTGCAACGAATATCTCCATGATCATACTCCATGACTAGTGACCCCAATAGGATGAACCCAATAGGATGAAAAGCGCTGGGAGCGAGCTCTGCAACTTTACAGTCTCTGTTCAGATGCCAGAAGCTGGTTTGGTTAATAGAAACATGATTTAAATGATATTCTGATTAAATTTTTTTTTTCTGACCAGAAACAACTGCAGTGGATATGAATGGTTGTTGAGTTTTTCAGCTAAAATCAGGGAGAGATGGCTCTCTCTAAAAATGCTTCTATGTGAGCTTAACAGAAAAATTATTCCATAAGTGTCTTATTCTTTCAAATATTCAGTTTAAACACCAGGATTGACAACATATATTCAAGCAGGTTTAGATAAAATCAGATAAAATCTCCTATACAGGATTGTTTGTCTATTCTATTGTCCGGGTTATAGCTGCGAAATCATAATGGGTGGGACGAAGGAGTATCTTACTCCCAAGGGGACCAAGCTCTCTTCCCATTTTCGAGATTGGCCCGGTGAAGCCTAGATTCTCACAATGGCTAGTGTTTGAGGGAATATATAAGACTTGATGAGAGTGGATCGCCATTGAGTACTTTCAGAATTTGGATACTTCAAAGAACAGGTATGCTTCCTCAAATTCCATCAAGAACTCTGAAAAGCAGCTTCATAGATCAAAATGAAACTGCTAGCTTTGAACAGGTATCATTTTATCAAGATTCGTGGTTGGAATTGGTCTGCACAAATATCTCACAACAACATAAACTTGATCCGATTCCTGTTGTGCCTGAAGCAATAATCACAACAATACAGAAGTAATAGACAACAATCAATAATCAAATACGCAAGAAAAATAAAGCACACCAAGATTTACGTGAAAAACGAGGAAAAAAATCACGGGCCATCAAAAAAATCTTCACTATCAAATAATAGATATACAAAGTTCTTCTCTAGCTAAAACTAGAGCTAATCAACAACTAGAGAAACAATTGGAGAAATCTCACCAAATAAGTGACTTAACAAATACACTCTGGATTTGTTCCTAGAGAGCTTTAAACCCGATCTTCACCATTCAGAATGTAGAACTCTGAATCATAAACCTCCTGACAAGGTTCCAACTCAATCGGATCACGGATCGACTTCCGTTCAACTAACTCTCCCTTCTCCTTTTTCTCTCTCTATTTTTTTTGGCTTTTCTTTTTTTTCTGCTTGGTTTTCGACACACACCTAAAACAACCCCACCTCTTTTTTATTAAGTAGCTAGGGCTCTGTGTAAAATAAAAGATCAAGGCCCATGGCCTTTACTTGGTCCAAAACCACTTACATGAGATTGGACCCCATTTTTCTAACAATCTCCCCCTCCAACCCCATTAGGAGAAGATTCATCACCATAGCAGTTTCATTTGGAACTTACCTTGGCCAGAGAACTCATTCCGATCAAGTTACTACAAAGCTCAAGCTTTTCTCTTGGAAGTATCTTAGTCAACATATCTGCTACATTTTTATTAGTATGAACTTTCTTCAGTAACATCTACTGTTCTTCAATCACTGAACGTAACCAATGATATCTAACATCAATGTGCTTTGTTCTAGCATGGTACATGGTATTCTTACTCAAATCTAAAGCACTTTGGTTATCACAAAATACCATATACTCTTTCTGATTCAACCCCAATTCAAGAAGAAAACATTTCATCCAAAGCATTTCTTTACATGCTTCGGTTGCTGCAATATACTCAGCCTCTGTAGTTGACAAAGTAACACACTTCTGTAACTTAGATTGCCAAGATACAGCTTCTCTTGCAAAAGTGAACAAATAACCTGAAGTAGATTTCTTACCATCAAGATCGCCTGCCATGTCAGCATCAGTAAACCCTTCTAGAACTGGTTGTGAAACTCCATAAGTCGAGCACATTTTAGAGGTACCCCTCAAATATCTAAAAATCCATTTCACTGCTTCCCAGTGAACCTTCTCTGGATTAGAAAGAAATCTGCTCACTACACTAACTGCATGAGCAATGTCAGGCCTTGTACAAATCATAAGATACATTAAAGAACTGCCTGTAAAAGAATAAGGAATACTAGACATAGCTAGTTGCTCTTTCTTAGACACTGGATAAGATTTCTTACTTAGATGAAAAGGGTTGGCAAGTAAACTGCTAACTGATTTAGCATGTTGCATGTTGAATCTATCAAGCACTCGTTCAACATACTTTTTTTGTGACAACCACAGCTTTCCAGCTCTCCTATCCCGGATAATGTCCATACCAAGAATCTGTTTTGCTGGACCTAAATCTTTCATATCAAAGGACTTAGACAATTGTTCTTTCAATCTGTAAACCATACTAGCATCTTATCCTACAATCAACATATCATCAACATATAATAATAGGATAATGAAGTTACCATTAAGAAATTGTTTAACATACACACAAGAATCCGTTGCTGTTCTTTTATAGCTATGACTAACCATAAAAAAATCAAACTTCTTGTACCACTGTCGCGGAGCTTGTTTCAAGCCATACAAGCTTTTCTTCAATTTGCAAACTAAATGCTCTTTCTCTTTCACTTCAAAACCCTCAGGCTGATTCATATAAATGTCTTCCTGTAAATCATCATGTAAAAATGCAGTTTTAACATCAAGTTACTCAAGTTCAAGATTCAAACTAGCTGCCAATCCTAGTACCACTCGAATAGAACTCATTTTTACAACTGGAGCAAAAATCTCATCAAAATCGATGTCTGGTTTTTGAGAAAAACCTTTTACTACCAATCGAGCTTGTACCTCACTAGTTTGTCATCATCTTTTTTCAACTTGAACACCCATTTATTCTTTAATGGCCTCTTCCCTATTGGAAGTTTAACAAGATCATAAGTACCATTCTTTCGTAATGACTTCTTCTCTTCTTTCATTACTTTTAACCAGTGCTCTCTATCCGAAGTAGCCTGCACATCTTGAAAGCTTTTTGGCTCCCCTTCACTGGTAACTAAAATAAAATCTGAACTTGGATACTTGGTAGATGGTCTGTGCTCTCTAGTAGATCTCTTGGGCTGAGACTCTACATCACTTGATGTCGAAGGTAGCTCCCCCTGCTCAACACTCTCAGGTAGAGAAGATTGCTCCTCCTGCTCAAAACTAATAGCATCTGGCTCATCACCAATTGTGGCTGGCTTATTCATATCCCCAAGTTCTATTTCTTGCTCATTTTCACCATCTGTGGCTCTTTCTTGTGGAATCTATGTCGGTGTTGAAACATCACTCAACAGTAACTCTTGTAGTCTTCTCATTTTTTTCAAGGTCTGCTATGATTTTTTTTCATGAAAGACCACATCTCTACTTCTGAGTGTCTTTCTCTTTACTGGATCCCATACCCTGTAACCAAATTCTTCATCACATATCCTACAAATACACATTATGTGGCTTTACTGTCAAGCTTTGATCTCTGCTCTTTCGACACATGCATGAATGCTTTACACCCAAAAACTTTCAAATGAGAGTATGAAGTATCTTTTTCTGTCCACACTCTTTCTGGAATGTCAAAGCCCAAAGGAACTGATGGTGACTTGTTAAGTAAATAACAAGCTGTGTTGACTGCTTCACCCCAGAATGGCTTTGGTAATTTTGTCATCCTCAACATACATCTGACTTTTTCCATAATGGTGCGATTCATTCTTTCAGCTATACCATTATGCTGTGGTGTTTTAGGTTCTATCCTCTCATGCCTGATCCCATGCTTTGAGCAATACTCTTCAAAGCCTTTAGATGTGTATTCTTCACCATTATCAGTTTGAATACACTTCAAGGGTAACCCTGTCATCCTTTCAACCATGGCATAAAATTTTTAAAAATACTGTAGTACCTGACTTTTGTATTTCAACATATACACCCAAGTCTTACGTGAAGCATCATCAACAAAAGTAACAAAATATCTGCTACCACCTAATGACTCAACCTCAATGAGACCACATACATCAGAATAAATTAATTCCAATCTATTTTCTTTTCTCTGAGAACTTTTACGAAAAAAACTCTATGATGCTTACCAAACAAACAATAATCGCATGAATCGAGAGACATACCTTTGGTCAAGGGAATGAGAGACTGTCTTACCAAAACCTGTAACCCTTTTTCACTCATGTGTGCCAGCCTCCTATGCCACAAGTTTGCTGAAGCATCATTTTCAACGGTATTTACCTGGTTATCGTTCAATTACATTCATGTCTTATACATTGTGCAACTTAGTTTTTCCCTTGCAACTACCATAGATCCTTTGAGAAGCTTCCACTGTCCATTCTTTTGTCGACTTTCATATCCCTCCTTATCAATGACATTAATAGCAAAGAAGTTCATTTCATATCTGAAATGTGTTTGACATCCCTCAAAGTCAACATACAGCCTGTACTAATTTGTACAACAATATCATCAATCCCAACAATCTGTGACACACTCTTGTTTCTCATCTTGGTACAACCAAAGTCTCTTACTTTGTAAGTTGTAAACAACTCTCTCTTAGGAACACAATGATATGCCGCTCCTGTGTCAACTATTCATTCAATACCGGGATCACTAACATGATTACAATCACCATGTGTACAAATCAAAGTAACTGAATCACTATCTGAATTCATTGCTGCAACATTGTCATCATCTGAACTCTTACCTTTCTCATCTTTTCGCTCTTGCTTCAAGATTTTACAGTTTTATTTTATATGACCTGCCTTACCACAATAAAAACACTTCACTTTACCTCTAGACTTGGATCTATGTTTAGACTTACCACGACCTTTTGAGTCCTGACTTCTGTCGATGTTTCTACCCATGTTCTCTGTAACCAGAACTTGATTCCCAGGGTCTACATTTTTTTACCTTACTTTTTCATTAAGCATACTGTCTTTTATCATCTCTAATGTCACATTATAATCAAGAGCTGAATTAAGAACAGTCACAACTAGAGTATTCCAACTGTCTGACAATGAACCCAAAAGAAATAATGTCTTCATTTCATCATCCATTTTAAGCTTCATAGTAGTCATCCAATTAAATATATCTTGAAAATCACTCAAGTGCTCTGTAACAGATCGTTCATCCTTGTACTGTAAAGTTACAAGCTTTTTAACAAGCATAATTTTATTCATACCTATTTTTCTCTCATACAATGCTACCAATTTTTCTCAAACAATGTGAGCATCTGACTCCTGCGCTACATGATGAAACACGTTAATATCAACCAATTTTTTGATTATAGCCAGCGTCTTTCTACCTAGCTTCTTCTAGCTTTCATCTTTCATATCTACTGATTTAGTCGAATCACCCAATACTGGCTCATACAAATCTTTACAGTATAGATGATCCTCCATCATAGGCTTCCAAATTGAATAATTTGATGCTGTCAATTTTATCATGGAACTTGTATCACCCTCTATGATCCCAAACAGAATTTATTTCTATCCTGGGTTGCTTCTGTATCGATGTCTCAAAATAACCCTCGCTCTGATATCACTTGTCACAGGTCGAGACTCAAGCTTCGAACTCGCATCGCTCCGAGACCCGGGCATTCACCCTTCCTATGTCTCAGATCAGCCTTCCACCACGGTTCACACCTTTGTGAGATATTATCCACTCTGGCCCCCCTGACCTCATGATTTTATCCTTCAAAAGGTGCCTCACAAGACGGAGGTGATGTGAACCCTTATATACCCCAGTGACCCTCCTATTATGTTCGATGTGGGATTCAGGACTCTTCCTTAGGTCCGTGATATTCTTCCGCACCCAACCTCGTGACCCCCTCGTCACGGAGGCTGACTACCCTGCCTGCCTCCCTTGAGGTGCTTGGCGTGGATCAAACGGTTTAGGGCTGACTCTGATACCACTTGTTGCGCCTGAAGCAATAATCACAATAATACAGAAGCAATAGACAACAATTAATAATCAAATACGTAAGAAAAATAAAACACACCAAGATTTACGTGGAAAACCCTCCAGTGTAGAGGGAAAAAATCACGGGCCACCAGAAAAATTTTCACTATCAAATAATAGTTATACAAAGTTCTTCTCTAACTAAAACTAGAGCTAATCAACAACTAGAGAAACAATTGGAGAAATCTCACCAAATAAGTGACTAAACAAATACACTATGGATTTGTTTCTAGAGAGCTTCAAACCAGTCTTCACTTTAGAATGTAAACTCTGAATCATAAACCTCCTCGTTCCAATCAATCGGACCATGAATCAACTATGTTAACAACTCTCCTTTCTCTTGTCTCTCTAGCTTTTCTTGACTTTTCTTTTTTTTTTACTTGATTTTCGATACACATCTAAAATAATCTCAACTCTTGTTTATTAAATAATTAAAAATCTGTGTAAAATAAAAAATCAAAATACATAACTTTTACTTGATTCAAAATCACTTACATAAAATTAGATCCTATTTTTCTAACAATTCCATCTTGCATCTACTCATCTTTATTATTTTCTACACGCTTCTATAGCTAGGAGTGATGACCCTAGATCGTGACAAATTGCTTATTATTTGCCATCAAGTCAAATAATTTTGATTAGTCTTATTGAAAGTTGTTTTCTCTCTTTAAGAGCAGACAAAAGCTGAAAGATTCCAAATTTGTGGGGTCGTGTCAGAGGGTTTGGATTAGCTTTTGAAAGTTTGTTTCCATCCCAAAATGATGGAAAGAAACAATCCAACTGTTCGGTTAAAGTAATCTTTTTGGGTTCAAAGTTTTTGCTAACGGATGGTTACATTGAATGTACGATTTGTTTAAGCAAATCAGAGTCAGATACCTCTCAAATTCACTTCCATAATGCGAAAAATGTTCCATCAAGTACAGGGAATCATTCCTTAATGAGTGGATCAATTTTATCATCTCCTAAGCACATGCTTTAGGCATTGAATTCAACATTTTATCATTGTAGTTACCCTCTAATCACTGTTTTTTTGACCTAGAAGAGCGTCCAAGGTAATGTGTCAAAAGTCAAAGCCTCAAATCATTTCCAAGTGGTCCATCCATCAAAGAAAAAATCCCAACCCATGGCTGTTAAAAAATGAAGGTTGCTGGATGTTGGCAACTGTAACGAGTCTCTCATTATCATCGTACCGAACTGTTTCTTGCATACAGCCAACCTGACGCGGCAATTCTAGACTGAGCCATGACTCAATATGGAGCAAAAGTGGTGGTGCCTATAGACCTGAAGAAAAAGCCATGGGAACAGAAACATCCCCTCCACAACCGGTGGCACCCCCACATACCAGCTGTTGCAGAGGTCAAGGATGGAGAGGTTTTCAGAGTTGAAATGGTGGATTTTAGTGGGGGTGGAATTAAGAATGACAGCTCTGCTGAGGATGTCAAACATGCTGATCAATCTATTGTGAGTTCTAGTTCAATCTTCTGTCTTCCAGTTTCCTTTTTTCAACTTCTACTGCTGGTGCTTAAAAGCAAATACCTCCATTAAAAATAAAAGTAGCTCCATATCTAACGTCAGGCACAAAATTTTGCTGCTAGAGCATAGAACTTTGCCTATGTAATTTCTTTACAATTTTCATTGTTTTCAATTAACAATTTTATCTGCAATTATTTTGTTCTTTAAGAAAAAAAATTGAAACCCTGTTGCTTAGCAAGTGAACGTTTGTATCTCTGTCCTTCAGTAAAATCAAAATGGGACCATTGGAAAAATGGTCACGCTTACGCCCCATTTGTCAGCAATTAGTATTGTTGAAGAGTCAAACTTCCTTCATTGGGTGACATTTGGCTAGATTAACAAGTTGCAACAAATATCTCCACTATCTCCCAGTTTTTCCCACCGCTTAATCCATGGCTCCTCCAACTCCAAGGCTAGTGGTGCCGATAGACTTGAAGAAGAAGCCATGGGAACAAGATCTACCTCTTCCCAACCGTTGGCACCCTGAAATACCCTCAGTTGCCGATGTTAAAGTCGGTGAGATCTTTAGAGTAGAGATGGTAGACTGGACTGGTGGTGTTATAAAAGATGATGATTCTGCAACTGATGTAAAATTTATAGACCTGTCCACAGTAAGTGCATAAAACTCTTCTGTTAAAAGTAGCGAGAGAACACGTATAGCAAAGGAAAATATAAGATCAATAGATCGTTTCTGTCAGATAATTTACTTTAACAGAATCGTCTTTGAAACTTGTTTGTTATACTTAAAGATTACATAATGACTCAGGTCCATTATCTCAGTGGGCCGATAAGAGTTCTAGACAAGGAAGGCATACCTGCCAAGCCAGGTGATCTTCTAGCAGTGGAAATTTGTAACCTGGGTCCTCTTCCGGGGGATGAATGGGGTTATACAGCAACGTTTGACAGAGAAAATGGAGGTGGTTTTTTGACAGACCATTTTCCATGTGCAACCAAAGCTATTTGGTACTTTGAAGGAATTTATGCCTACTCTCCTCATATACCAGGTGAATTTGCCATCTACTCCCTATGTTAAAACTAGTTATAAGCTCTTAAACACTTACCTTGTGTTCCTATGATCATGCCTAAAGTTTGGAAATGATTCAGCTGAGTCCCCTTACAAAGTTTTATATGCATAGCAGGGGTGAGATTTCCTGGTTTGACTCATCCTGGAATAATTGGGACTGCACCATCAATGGAACTTCTGAATATTTGGAATGAAAGGGAAAGAGAAGTAGAAGAAAATGGCCATAAGTCCCTAAAGCTATGTGAAGTTTTGCATTCACGACCATTGGCAAACCTTCCATCAACCAAAGGCTGCCATTTAGGGAAGGTAGTTTATATCAACTTCCTTTATCACTACGTTAATGTCTTGAACGCTGCAGATGAGTTTGAGATTTAACCAAAATTAGTAGACCACAATATAATTATTTATAAACTAACATGGAACGGAACCGCCATGTGTAGATAAAAAAGGGGACTGCTGAATGGGAAAAGATTGCTAAGGAGGCGGCAAGGACTATTCCAGGAAGAGAAAATGGAGGAAATTGTGACATCAAAAATCTTAGTAGAGGTTCGAAGACATATCTTCCTGTGTTTGTAGAAGGAGCAAATCTTAGCACCGGTGATATGCATTTTTCTCAAGGTGATGGTGAAGTTTCCTTCTGCGGAGCAATTGAGATGAGTGGTTTTCTAGAGCTCAAGTGAGTATCAGGCCTTGTACTTTCACATACACTATATTTATGATAGGAATCGCCATTTCAAGTTATAGAAAATCTCACCTACAGAATTATCAGACTTTGGCATGTATTCAATTGTTTGCCTATTTGGTATCTGGTTAATAGGTGTGAAATCATAAGAGGTGGAATGAAACGGTACCTAACTCCAATGGGGCCAACACCGCTTCATGTAAACCCAATCTTCGAGATTGGCCCGGTTGAACCCAGATTCTCAGAATGGTTGGTTTTTGAGGGAATAAGCGTGGATGAGAGCGGAAGGCAACATTTCCTTGATGCCAGTGTTGCATATAAACGTGCAGTACTCAATGCTATTGACTACCTCTCTAAGTTTGGCTACTCCAAAGAACAGGTCTGTTCCCTCAATATTGAACCTTAAAAAACTCAAGTACACAAAAAGAAATCACCTATAGTTAAGTCATACTGATCTACAAGAAACAATGGTGATCATCAGATTTACCTTCTGCTATCCTGCTGCCCATGTGAAGGAAGGATATCTGGAATTGTGGACTCACCAAATGCCCTTGCAACTCTTGCAATTCCAACTGCTATCTTTGACCAGGTATCGTTTCTCCAGAAAATTAACCTACTTATTACATCAGGCCAGTTTTGCCTTTTTTGGGTTTTCCTTCTATGAACTTTTCCCTGCAAGAACTAATTCTGAACTTTCTTTTCCAGTGAGTATCCGCGTTCTTTTTTCCTTTTTGGCAATAGTAAATGTATAAGCATGTAATCCTGGTATGTGAAAACTCAAATAGAAATTGCATGATATAAAGTTTTAATGACAGTAGCATATGTGCAGGACATTCGTCCAAAAACTGGAAAGGTGCCAGTAGGGCCTCGGCTAGTGAGAAAACCAGATGTGTTAAGATGCACTTATGATGGAAATCTTCCCACAACAAAGAATCCAGCTGCCTTGATGTAACTTAAGTCCATGGAGCTAAAGCAAGAACTCCAATGTCGGGTTACATTTCTATGCCTAGTGGGGCTTTTATGCATATAAAAACAATTATGGATGGAAGAACAGTAATGTGACAGAATAAACTCCAACTTCGGGCCTTATGCGTATGTTATAGGAACTTCTACATTCTTCTTCCGGCCAACAATAAAATGAAAAATGATAGTTGGCACTTGAGTACTTGACCCCTTTCAAAGAAGCGGACCAATTATTCAAGGACTGGCAAAAGAGCCATCAAAATACAAACGTACACACACACATGGAAATGCTAGTTATGTCTTGGTGAACAGATGCACTTACAAGGAGAGCTGCTAGGACTAAGGTCTACGCAGTAACATATTGACAGTGTTCGATGATGCTGGAGAGATGGGCAACGGATACCAACAGACCAGAGCCAAAGATATAACTCCACACTCAGAACCTGTAAATGGGGAAAAGAGAAAAAAAGAAAAAGTCCCATAATTACCAAAAGGATAAAACAGTACAAAAAAAAACTGCAGAAGTGCATAAGACTAGGATCACATGATTGGCCCCTGCTTCAACTGCAAAGAAATAAAAATTTTAACTAAAATAGTGTCAAGACCGCAAATCTATGGATATAAACTCAATCCATTGGCTGATGGGCTGAGCTTCAATTACACGATTGGTCCATCCAAGTTTTGTAGTCCAGGGTCCAGACTTTCAGAACCGGAAACTTAGCAGCCAACTTAGCGTTGCAGTTTTTGTTAATCTCATAAACGGCGTCGTTTCTGTTTTTGAAAAAGTAAATTAAAAAAAAAGGGAAAAAATGTTTGCGGGCCGGGCAGCGGCTAGGAAGTAAAAACCTACCCTCCTTTTTTTGTGTGAAGCCTAGCTGTAGATGGCCATAAGGCCCTTTAATTTCACAACGCTCTCTCTTCACCACAAACGCCGCCGTCTATTCCTCTCTCTCTTCTCCTCCTCTTCCTCCTCCTCCTCCTCCTTCTGCTCCTCTCCCCTTTCCTTCCTCCGAGGTATCGCCTCCAAAACCTGGTCCTTTCCCTTCCCAGAACAACAACAGCAGCAGAAAAAAAGCCCTTGGTTAAGGGACCTAAAACAAGACGAAACCCTGGCTCAAAAAATCGGAAAATCTATTAGGCGCCCTGGCGCTCCTTCTAAGTCTAGGGTTTACGCCGATGTCAACGTTATTCGTCCTAAAGAATATTGGGACTACGAGTCCCTCACTGTCCAATGGGGGTATTTATTCTTCGTATTCTCCCTCTATCTACGGAACTAATTTTTTATACGTATTCATACTCGTATTTTTTTTGTTTTAATAGTTTGAATTTAGTTATTTTCTGCTGGTTGGTGCTTGCGAATTTGAATCTTAGGGTTTTTATTTTGATTTTATTTTATATTGGCTGGAAAATTAGGTTAAACTTAATTGATTGGCTGAAAGATCATAAAAGTGGGAAAAAAAAGTAAAATTTTGATTGATTGATTTGAATGCTTTATTAGCAGGGAACAGGACAATTATGAGGTGGTGAGGAAAGTTGGGAGAGGGAAATACAGTGAGGTTTTCGAGGGGTTTCATTGTACTGATAACGAGAAATGCATAATCAAGATTCTCAAACCGGTCAAGAAGAAGAAGGTTCGTTCTGGTGTCATTGTAGTACTTCCACTTGATCTTATATTTTTGTGTGTAAACTGGAACTTGGTTTGATGTAAATGACTGTCTTGAATGCAGATTAAGAGGGAGATTAAAATACTGCAGAATCTTTGTGGAGGGCCAAATATTGTGAAGTTGCTGGATATAGTTAGGGATCAGCAATCCAAGACTCCAAGTCTTATATTTGAATATGTGAATAATACTGATTTTAAAATACTTTATCCGACGCTGTCTGATTATGATATTCGATATTATATCTACGAACTTCTGAAGGCAAGTAAATGATTTGCTTGTTGTTTTATTTATTCATATATGCTTAATGGCACTGAAGTTGAAATTGACATGAGAGGCATATTCATAGGCCTAAAAGCATGTTTCCATTTGTCTCAAAGCTCTTGTTGCAATGATAGTTTGAGTTCAAACCTATGTGATTACCGATTATGTAAGCGGTCATGATGGGGGTGAGAGATGGTTTCCTTTGGTTCTGGAGCCAGGCTTCTGGGTCAAAGAAAGCAAAGTGTATTTCCTTTGGTTAAACTTTAAACTAGATATATATGTAATGATTTTTCTCTGTCAGGTCATTAAATATTGTTTTACTTGCGTAAATCAAGAAGGTTAGAAGGGTATTAAGACTGGTGAAAATGTTGAGGAAATTATATCTGGATTATTAGCTTTGTCAATAACATTGACATGGGCTAATCATTGGCTCTAGTTTTAAGAAAATCTTAGAATGTACCTAGATGTGTTGCAATTTGTTGAATACCATTTTGATAACTGATTATTATTGGCTTCTATGACAAAAATTGAAGTGTGTCTGAGTGATAGATAGGTTGGGAACTCTCCTAGTGTCTAAGAATATACCTACACGGTTTGCTACTAGTCTGCTTTATTTTTGGATTGAAGGATCTTATATGAGCATACATGCCATAGATCGGAAGTAAGTAAAAGCAATTGGATGACCTGGTTGTGCTTTTTATTTTACATAGCTTGTGTCTATGAGTAATTATGAATATACATCTGCAATGTTTGGGATGCTGTCATATTATTATTTTAAGGCCTCAACTATCTCTTGTTCTGGTTGATGTCTTAAATTACTAAAATTCTTTGTTGGATGCTATTCTTCTCATCATGATTGAAAGATTGCATAAGGTGCTTGTTATACTCAATGTTGACAATTGCTATTTTTTGCTATGAATTTATTGTATGCAGAATCTTTATTGATGCTATCACAACATTTTGAAATTTAGCTGATGTCTGTGCTTGTTTATTTGCCATGGATTACAAAAATTTCGTATTTTTAGATTTTGTTTGTAAGATAGCTCTGCTTACAATGTGAATTTTGATCTTGTTTTCTTCTCTTTGGAAAGAAAAAAGATGGTTCAATCATTTAAGTATCTTGGGTCTTTATTTTTAGGCATTGGATTATTGCCACTCACAAGGTATTATGCATCGAGATGTGAAGCCCCATAATGTGATGATTGATCATGAACAGCGGAAACTTCGTCTTATTGATTGGGGCCTTGCAGAGTTCTATCATCCAGGGAAAGAATACAATGTTCGTGTTGCTTCGAGGTTTGTTTCCCTTTTGACATTGTCTTTAAATTTCTCATTTGTACAAGTGGCAATATTTCTTTTTCTTCTCCTTTCTAACTATCTTTTCTATTTTACATCCTTTTGATTGCACCAAAGTACTTATCTGTCTTAAATATAGCATTATCCATATTACCGATTTATTTTGTATAGCATTTTTTAACTGGATAGCTGACTTCTGGAGATGGCATGGCATTGGAAGTTGATTTACATAAATTAAAGTAATTGGTGTGCTAACATAAATTATTTGTGGAAAATTTTGCTTCCTTTAGCTAGTTGGCTTGGAAGGTACAAGGCTTTTTGGCTTGCTAATTCTTAGTGTTGTCTAAATTCATTTAATACAGCTGGTAAATCGAAGGTTACGTGAGATATGATGCTGGTCAATAATAAAAGAAGCGGATAAAGCTTAGTGCTTGTTATGGTAGCTTGTACTTTAACTTGAAACTTTAAAACTTAGAGTTGAAAAGGTATGGAGGCTAGAAGAAATCACCTAGACATGTATTCCTAGGTGCATCTTGGACTTGGTTTGGGGAAAAAAATTCTATGCTATTACAATGTAACAGGGGGGGAGAGATGTTGCATGGGAATTCCTTGTAAGAGCCGTAGAGTGCATTATATTTTATATAACTTCCTCTTATTTTAATTCTGACAATGTCAGTTCAATGATTTTATTGCATATTAGAAGAGGACTTATTAGTGGATGTCATATTTGTTTGCATATCACTTGTAATTTTCATTACTATATATCTGCAAATCTGTCAACTTGTTCATTTTCAGAATTAAGGTTTTTCAGTATCAAAAATTCATCCTCCATTAGTTGATGCATTCCTTTTGTTTTTCTTTATCACTTCATTTCCCGTTTGCAGATATTTTAAAGGTCCTGAGCTTCTTGTCGATTTGCAAGACTATGATTACTCTTTAGACTTGTGGAGCCTTGGTTGTATGTTTGCTGGAATGGTGAGTATTACGTTCAGATTATTTTACCTTTCTAGGCTTATATCTCTTAAAGAGGTAGGCTTTCATGGTCCTTACCCTGGCAGTTCATATATCAAATTCTCCTCGTGTACATTTGTGGTGTTATGCAAGTAGACCTGGGCATGTCTTTTGGAAAGCCTGATCATCATGAAGTCTCGGCTCAAAAGCCACCCTTAATAAATGGTTATTGGCAATGGCAGAATATCAACATTAGATGAGTGTATCTTAATCTGCTTGCATATTCATCCATAGGTGGCAGATAGCAGAGGAGGACTGAAATTTGATATAATGCCAAGGTATTCGGTGCTCTCTCTCTCGAGATGCTTATTTTTGAGGGTTGTTCTGTACAGATATTCCGAAAGGAGCCATTCTTCTATGGGCATGATAATTATGATCAACTGGTCAAGATAGCCAAGGTATGTGAACTTGGGGCATAACTGTATTTAAATTGTGAAGTCTTCCTCTTCATTATTGTAATATTGGTGCTGTTTTTGAAGAAATACCTTACTTCTGTTATGCATCATTGAGACCTAGGGAGAGTTAGAGAGTCCTTTTGTCAATTTGTTAAATTGAATTCATTTGGGAAATAAAAAATAACCCCCATGGTTCTTGAATAGTTTCCTTCTCTTTTGCTGCTTTAGGTTCTTGGGACAGATGAATTAAATGCTTATCTGAATAAGTACCACATAGAATTGGATCCACATCTAGCAGCCCTTGTTGGGAGGTTGGTAAATATAAATCCCTTAGTCAGATTGACGATGCAGAGGTGCTGTTATTTCCAGTTGAGAATTATATTTTTTTTTCCTTGATACAGGCATAGTCGCAAACCCTGGACGAAGTTCATTAATGTTGACAATCAACATCTGGCATTACCTGAGGTAGTATAACTAGCAATTTCTAATACAATTCTGAACATTCTCTCTGGCATTCCATCTTTATCATATACTTTTTGTTTTTCTTTGAAGGCCGTTGACTTCCTTGACAAGTTGCTTAGATATGACCATCAAGAAAGGCCAACTGCAAAAGAAGCAATGGTAAACTCCTGATCTCTATGAACCTTTTTGAAGAATACCTCTTGTATTTGTTGGACACAACTTTCAGATATAATTGTTTGTGTGTGCCCATCTGAAGACAATTAGTACTATGGTGTTATCTTTTTAAAGGTGCCCTAAAGCTGGATGTTTCCTAATTGGATGATTTAATTGTCATGCAGGCTCATCCTTATTTTTACCCAATTAGAAACGCTGAAAGCAGCAGAACTCGTACCTAGCATGCCAAATTCATGATGCTGTCAAGACATGGCATCTTCTTTGTGCTTGGTTGGTTGAGGTGCTGCTGACATTGTAGTCTGACTCAAGCTTTGTACGTGGTGGTTGAGCTCGCAGTTGAAAAGTCTTTTAAAAAAAAATTGTTTCTCTGATTTTTCCTGTCTCCCCCAAGGGAAATTTTAGTTTATTGTGACTTTCATATTTGTCCTACTATTGCTGATAATCTTGTGTGATCTTCAGATGGGAACAAATTCCTAAATCAGATTTAAGTGTGCTCCATACTACTGAACTACACTTCTTATCTTTGGCCTCCGATATATTATGCTTTCTTTTCATTTCGTCTTTCATTGTTCCTCATTTTTTCTTTGATGGATTCATTTGGTTTTACTAGGTTTCATCTTTTTGGTTTTGGCCCATTGGGATATAAGTTGAGCAGCTCCATGTTTTTTCACATAGGATTTGTGCTTTCATTGAGTTCGAGCCTTAGCCCACTGTCTGGATTTTTTTTATATAAATGAAAGACTAATGGGAAAACAAGGAAATTGTAATTCATTGATATGAAAAAAATTTAGATTCACACGAGGGGCATTATGTTTATTTTTTAAAGTAAGAGCACAAAGACTTACCAAGAAAACCAGTAAAATTTAAGGGTTTTCTTAAAAATATTTTGGCTATTTCCATTCCTAGAAAATAAAGGGAAAAATAGGGTGAGTCGAAGTTATATTTCCTTTTCTGTTTTAAATTTATGGAGCTACACGTATCTCTCGAAAATGTTTGAAACATCTCTTTTATCTCCCTTCCTCTACCCTTCGTTCCCTCTTTCGATTTTCCCTCTTCCCAAACATAGCTATTGAGATTTTTAAGTTAAAGCAACAATGCTCATTAGTAAAAAAGAAATGGTAGGGGAGGAGAACTATTGATAATAATAAAATGCCGATTTAAGATGACGGATTGAATTCAATGGTTATAAATTTTGACGGTCGTTTCTTGCATCTTCTATAATCATCTATTTACTTTTGGCAAATTTTTTTTTATATTTGAGATTGTTAAAGATTCAACTTTAATTACTTGAATTAAAACAATCAACTGACAACACAATTATTGACAAAATAAAAATAAATTTTCAAGATCTTTTTTAGATAATTTCATTTCTATTTACGTTTATCATATTTGTTTAAACTTTAGTTTTATTTATTTACTCTTCTCTCAAAAAAATAAAAATGAGGAATTTTTTTTGTGTAATTTTTTATTCGTTTCTTTAACTGTCATGGGAACATCATCACACTCAACGGCTAAAAGTTCTTTAACTGTCATGGGAACAACATCGAACTCAACTAACCATTTTCCCATGCTTTTCCTTGCACCAAAAACTATTCTCCTAGTCTCCCGGAAACAAGTGATGGTGGGTAAAGAAAAATGTGAATGAAATTATGAGAATGGGAAAACTCCTAGGTAACGGAAAGCTCTGAAATCCCCATTTTCTGACGTAACCCAAAGTAATTAATTTCTTTAAAGTTTTGGTCAGCAATGGCGGCAACCTTCAGCTTGGAGTTTTCCTTAAATTCTGAGACTCACAAATCTTAAATCATGGACTATTTTTTTAGTAACAGCTAGTTGCTTTTGCTCAACAACATGTTCCAACAACTTTGCAAACGTTAAACTCCATTCTCTTTCACCTTTTCAAAGCCAGTTGATTTGCTTGAGACTGCAATTTGCAACTTTTCCTGGCTCGGCTATGGATTTGGTTACACTTGTTATCTTTGCCTTATCTAATTTTCATGCTTTAACAAGACGTTACTCTTTTCACTACAAAATATATATATAAAAAAATAAATTTAAAATAATTAATTCATATAATTATTTTTTTTATATACAGAATTTCCAATGGACAGATAATTATTGGAAATTTGCAATTAATGTCAAGTGGCAAAATTTATAGTAAGTTTCTGTTTTCTTACTTTTTAATCACATCAATTTGCCTATGATCCATGATATAATGCCAAATGGGATTTATTTATAAACCACTTAATGAAAATAATAATAAAAAAAAAAGCTGAAAATAAGATGAGGATTAACTTTTTTGAGATATTTTGAAGAAGCATTATTCATGATTTATTATTTATTATCTTCATCTATAAGGAAAAGTACAACTACCTTTTTGGTTTAGGAAGGGAAAAAGAGAGAAGAGAGGTAGGTGTTGACCCTTTGAAATGACACAAAAATCCCTTCCCCTCCATCCACTTCCACCCCAATGCCCAAGTTATTCAACATGAAAACACAAAATTCTATTACATAAATTTAGTTGAAGGATAGGATTTTCTATTTTTAGATATAATTGAAGGGCAAGTGTCCATACTCCATAGCTTTTCTTATAGTTTTGATGGATGTTTTATTAATTGGATGATTCATATATTTATATAATATAAAATATTATAATTTATATAAAAATTATATATTATAATTAATATAGATATAAAAATATAAAATATATTTTTTTATTTTATTTAATTTATATATAATTATTAGTAAAATTTTAAATCATATGTTTTTATGTCACATTTATATCATGACATTGTATAATATTTTATATCACAAATTCTACTTTTTATCCTCAACCATGCTTGAGCTCCTTTTTATCCTCTTCTATGCTTTGAGTTCAGCCCCCAACCCCCAAACCCAAAATGTGAATCAACTCACTTCCCTTTCCTCACCAATCTGTCAAGTTAAGACGGTAATATTTTTATTGATGACATGTGTTTTGTTGTAATACATAGGAGTCCCAAAGCTTACCTGCTTACCTTACATTTGGCATTTAATCCGATATTGGGGACCAATCCACCTCATATCAACACTACCATTCCTATCAAATTTTAATGTAATTTCATTTTCCCACTTTTATTTCTTTTTATCAGCCATTCCTATCGCCATTGCTTGTTTTTCAATGATTATTTTCAATCTTATCTATATTCCATCATTAAAATATAAATATTAAAATTTTAATTTATTAAATATTATTTTTAAAATAATAAATTAAAGGTATTTTTGAATTCAAAAAGTAAATTAGTCATTTATTTCTTTAAAAATTATTAGTAAATAATAATAAATATTTTTAATATTTAGATCCATCGATATGATATATACAATATTATTTTAATTCAATTATGTTTTTATTTATTTAATAAATTTTTACATTTTGTCTATAAATAAAGTCATCCAATACAATCTATATGATCTTTTTTTTTTTGTTCTTATTTTTCACTTTGTTTTATTTTCAATAATTAACTTTTTACCTAGCACAAAATATAAAATATAGAGAGCATTTTTTACTTTTATCTTTAATTGCTTTTTTTTTTCATCATAATTTCAAAATTTTAACCTTTAATTTGAAGCACGACACCAACAAATTATATAAAAATTAAATTTTAAAATTTTTATCTATTTTTTTAACTTTCTTAAATACGTATATATTATGTATACTTATATGTATATATTGTAAACAAAATTTGTGTGATTTTTTTGAGATTCCGAAGTGGGGGACCTTTTTCTTCGTAAAAAGCCATTAACTAATCAATCCTGGAAGTGACCATCAGGAATCGGAGATTTCAGCTGAGTCAAATTGGAGTTCAATCCAGTGTCTGCCTGTACTCATTGTTTTGTTTACTAACTGCTTTACTTGTCTGAATGCATACGCAATGGCTGCTGCCAGATCATGCATTCATGGCATTGGCATGCATGGATATGATATAGGTATATCATACATGCATGCATGATGATGATGAGGAAGGATGATGGTGAGACTGATGGGAACTGAACGACGACGTGGCCTGTCCTCTGAATTTGTTCTTATCCTTTACCATAGCCGCCCCATGCTTTCAGCATCAGGAGTTTTTGTCTTGTTATAACACAGCTCATGAACGTACAACAAAAGTGGATTTTTTTTAATCTCCCAAACTATGAGGGTATTGTTGTACTTTTAATTAATTTTAGTTTGATTTTTTCCTTTGATTAAAATACAAAAACCTAAGACTACCCCTCTAAATTACGAAAGTTCAAAATCCAGTTGTCAACTGTCATGTCAGTGAAGAAAGGATAGTGGTAAAGTCATTGTCGAAAATCTGGCTTTAATTACTTTTAATCAGTTGTTTTTGTTAGAACTAACTTTATTGGATTATTGGACCGACTATACATCCCTTTTAAGGATTTTTTTGACAGTATTTCTCTCACTAAATCAGAGAAGAACATGAAAAAATTGGATCAAATATCCTTAAAAATGTAATGCTGGTTCTTCCCAAATGTCGGCAATGGCAAGTGTTCAATTTTTTTTAATATTTGAAATTATTCAAAAATAATTTATAAATATTAAAATTAAAAATCTAATATTTTATTCATTGATCACGTAACTATTGATAAAATTTTATGTTTGTAAGAGAATTTTAGCCTTAGTAAATTTTTTTTACTTGTGCTTTTATAGAAAGAAAAAAAGGTGTGGGAACAGAAAGAATCATCTGTTTATGGTAAATTTAAGTTGATTTGTTAATGATTTCTCTCATAGGTCACTGCTTTTGAAAGCAAATGAAGGTGCAAATTTTAAGTTCTTTAGGGCAATTGTTAAGGTATGCGTACTTAGGTTGTCTTATGAATTTTGTCATCGAATTTAATAAGGTTTAAGGTCTTTGTCATGCCTTCATATACCCGAAACAAAACCTTGAAACTTTGTTCTAGATTTCCTCATGCACCAATATATTGTCTCTTCAAACTTGAAACATTGTCGAGTGATTTTATCATAATCAGAAAATGGATTTTTCAAATAGATAAACAGTGAATATCCAGAATCTCTAGGATGGAAATATATAATCTTCAATTGCAAAAAGAAATAAATTAAGGTGACCAAATGTTGCTTGAATAGTATTGTCATTTAAAGCAAAAATATAAATATAGACAACCTGCAGGGGGGGTTCAACAACTTGCTCATTGGAACAAAGTTGGTTTCTTAATTTAATTTTGTTGCTACTTTTGTTTTGGGAAATTATTAGAAAGACAAATAACAATTAACATGATGGCTAATTATATAACAAGACCTTATAAAATTAAAGACTTATCTAACAATAGTACAATGCCGAAATATATAATTTAATTTGTGTACTTAATCCAGTTGGTTTTATATAGTCATTTTGATAAAAATAATAATTAACAGATCAAAAATTTTCAGTTTCAGTATTTATAATATTTAAAAATATTTTCATACTACAATTTTTTTTGTACCAAAAGCATATATAACACATGATCAAAGTACATAACATAAATATTTCACGTAAGACAGATAGATAGATAAATAATAATATTTATAAGGTGACATAGTTTTGTTTTGAAAAAAATTAAAAAAGGTTATAATTTGAAAATTTAATTTAAAAATTTTAAAATCGAATTTTTTAAAATAAACATTTATGAAATATTTCTATATTTTTTGTTTTGCTCAGTGTGTGTGTGAAAGGGTGATCTAGTTTTGGCTAGACAGTCAAGATTTGATTCCCAATTAAAATCTTTCATTGTGAAGTCCCATCGTGTTCTTTGCATGGATGTACTTGAAACAATATCGTCCAGAAAAGGAAAAAAAAAGAAAAAACCTAAGTGCTACATAATAATAGTAAAAATGTATGGAACAAAAATATGGACGGTTGTGATTTTGTCTTCATGCTTGAGTTTACTAGTCAATTGCATGTTCCCCACGTGTCACCATAACTTGATTATATGAAAGGTCATTTCAAAATCGAAGGACTACACATATGTACAATTGCGGATATAAATATTAATGCCATTATGATGAAAATGTTAAAGGGGGATGGGGAGATGGGGGCAAAAATTGGCACGTAGGTCTGAACGAGGGGACATGGTGCATAATCTTGGGGATTCGTCCGAGCCAGGGCCGCACCCTGGTGTCGGACTCTTGGCTTACAAAGTGCTCAAAACCAAACAAAATAACAATGTGAGAGAAATGACAGCTCCTCAGCCCTCTCCCCAAATACGTCCCCCCACCCCAAACCCCACCCACTCATCTCTGATCTTTGTCTCCCCTCCCCTGCCAAGCCCTCCAACATTCAAAGCTGTACTCCAATTTAACAATGGAACTTGCCCAAGTGCGTTTCTATGGGTAACCATTTCAAATGATTTTACTATTCATGGCAAGTCGTTAAAAAGATTTGATACAGTATATAATATAGCTCCCAAACTAGTTTATAGAACCAATAATATATATAAAACACGAAGAGGGTTATGATTTATTGGTACAATAATAATATAGAGGTCATTTGTAGGTCTTTGTAGAGGGTTATGAGGTCAAGTTTCTATTAAGTCACCAACCCTAAAAACACGTAACGAGAAGGAAACAAGGGTCTGATTTCAGGTTCTTTGATTAGGGTTTAAAATATTAGCTAAATCCACACCTTTTCGACCAGAAAATATCAGTTCTGTTTTCTGCCTAGGTCAAATATTTGAATGTCTCGATAACAAAAAACCTAGGTCGAGCTGGAGCTGGAGCAGAAGCAGCAGCCTGTCCTGAGTCATGGCCTCATTTGTATTTTATTATTGAATAACAATTTAGAATTATGAATTGAAAGGAGAGTGACAAGAAAAGGCCATCTAGCTCTTGCCATATCCTTTCTCGAGCCACACCATCCCAATAATGTTTGTTTTTTCTTTTCTTTGATGTTTGGTGGTCAACTTGCTTAACCCTACTTTCCAACAGTCTTAATCAATTTTTAATCAGCCCATTAACAAGCTTATTATCCCTTCGTTCCCAATAGGCAAGACAATTTGGAAGATAATGGTAAACATGTTGGCTGCTTGTTAATTTTTTTATTAATCCATGTTTGGTTTCCCACGTTGCACGAGGATTTCAAATTATTTGATGCATTTATCATCTAAAACCAATTACTCTATAATCTCGTCACCTTACGGTATCTAAGAAGAGATATTAGATAAATTCGATAATTTTAAAAATGATATAATAATATGATACGAAAATAATATAAAAATGTATATGAAAACAATACAATTTAAATTTTTGACAAAAATCTTATGTGTTTGAGTAAAGATAAAATAAGATATATTTTATATTTAATGATATGAATTGAAACACGATAATTTTTATATTTTGCTAGTATTTGACACGAAACAAACAACATATACATACACAAACTACTAAATCTATTATTAAGTTAAAAATTAAACAAATAAAAACCAAACAAAACAGTAAACGACATAGCCTAGCATGAGGATTTCTTGTTTCAAGTCGGCCCTACAGTGTTAGCTGTGCTTTGAAATACTTAATCATGAATTAGTATATGATGAGGTTAAGAGATCCGTACGGAGCATAAACTAGATTACATGAGAGAGGGAACAAGATCCCTACAGTTATTATTTCGAGAAAATTGTTGTGGGAATTTGTCAGTAACTGTTTTATTTCAGTGCTTAATTTTTTCATCTAGGTGAAGCATGTTAACATGATACGCGTGGAGGACCCATATATTCTTCTTGATTGGGGCTACATTAATTTTATAAAAATTTGACATCATACGTGATTCATGAGATATCATATTCTCGGTATTAGGGTTAGTGGTCCTAATTGGTTTAAACCCTAGTTATAAATATAGCTAGGCATAATTGATCCATTATCGACCTAATCAATCTTTTATGTCTCTAAATCTTGATCTAAATCTTGACCGAGGAAAAACAATGTGAAACAAAAGCCATAATCTTCGCGAGAATCATGTGTTTTATTATGGTTATCATATTCATTAGCTCATTCGTCATCATAGTTTAAGCATAATTCTTGTTAAATCGACTCGTAATTAATACTTCATTTGAATGATACGTTAAAAAGGATTTTTATCTTATCATTTCGTCATCTTAAGACTGCACTCCAATCGATCATTTAAATGAAGTCTAAATAATATTACGAGTCATTTTCAATAGGGAGACAAAATTCCTCCACAAGAATTATTCTTTCCTCGGTCAATAAATTAGGGTCTAATGCTTTTAATTAATTACTAGATTATAAATCACACCAAATATCTCCTTTGATTCGAAATATATTGAAGGCTCAACCATCGTTTACAGAAAGAATAATATTTTGATCAGTAAAATTAACAGGTGGGTTCTTAGGATCACAATCTATTTTCGAATAAGTGATTGAGCAAGCAAGAATCACACCATGAGTTATTTATTTCATCGCCACTTTATTCTAGACCCAATATTTTATCAAAAAGATAGTATGTATTATATATATATATATATATGTATATGCTTCCCAAATTTGACCACCAACCATTTGAAGGAACTGTTACCTTTTTAATTAAAGCCCTTTGAATGTATAATTTTAGTTATAATTTCAAACTACTCACCAAATTTGGATATTATTAATTAATGATTTTAATGTGTACACATGTATGTCTTTATATATATATATTAATTTGTATGAAATTATGATTATGCTAAATTTGGTGTGAACTAAGTTCATCTAAATTTATAATTAAACTTAAAAAGTTGTTCATCAAATCTTAAAAAATGATATTTAATATATTTTAAATTTAAATTTTAAAAATTTTAATTATTTATACAATTTTCAAGTTGTAATTTTTTTATAAAAAAATTATAATTAAATAATAGTATTTGAGGATCTTAATTAATTAATAAAATAAAATAATATATTTATATATATACATAAAAAAAATTATAAATCATGTCCATCATCTATCATTATCATTGTCATTATCACTGTGATTGTTAAGACTACTATCAATTTCTACAGGTTAGTGTCATCCTTGATTTCATCATTGTCATATTTGTAATTTAATTATTCTCTTTGTCATTCTCACCGTAGTCACCTTCTTCAATTTAATTTTCTATTTTAATGGTTATAAATCACTTACTATAAAATTTTAAATTAAGTTTAGCGCTTGCAATGTAATAGTATTTGTTGATAATTAAATCCATTTATAATATATATTATATATTCTAAACTTAAATAATAGTATTATATATATATTATATATATATATATTCTAAACCATAAATTTATAATTGTTTTTTATTTTATAATTTAATTATTAGATTAATAAAATTTTCATTATCATTTTTTTTCATATTTCATATCAAACAAAGCCTAAGGCTGATTCGTTTCTTTATCCATTGCTCCCCAAGTAAAGATAAAAGAAATTAATAGCTTGTTCAAATCTACAAGTCTAAGCTATTGCACTTGTTAATTATTTCAAATAATTACTTGTTAAAATTTATAAATCTAAATATCTACAATCTTTTTCATTATTTCTAAATTACAACATTTTATATAAAAAAATTTGAAAGTACATTGTCCTGTTTTACTTAAATTGTGGTCACTTGGATTTCATTTGTTTTCTAATTAAACCATTCCAATTATGTATATGTCATTTGTAGCTTTTTTTTATTGAAAAATAAACATTCAAACTATTTTACCGTACAAACCTACCTATATATTACTCAGGCTAATGTTCATGATGTAGCTTTTATTGATAAGGCAACTTAGCTATACATATGAACATCTTATCAAGATGATAAAATTAGTTTAAAAATAATTGAGAAGATTATAGGGAGACTGTATAATATATAGTTTCTTTAATATAAAGTCAATTGTTTTTGGTAAGCGAAAGAATATTATAGTTAAGCTTAGAAAATTTAACCTTGAACTTGTTAGGGGCATTTGATAGTCTAAAGGGTATAATGATTTTTTTTTTTAATTTTTAGTAGATAATCAGAAGTATTTTTATCATTTATGTCAATTTGACATGTCATGTTAGTCTAATATGTTCAGTGCCGCATGAACTCGATACTGTCTTTATTGTCTCATGATGATCCCCTATAGCTTACCTATAAATATGAAAGTCCTGGCACCATTAAGGCAAGTCGAACCTACTCTTTTTCTCTCATTCTTACTTCATTTCTTATTTGAATCTTTTTGACTTATATGTCGGAGTGCAAACACAGGGAATACAACTTATCTTTGCCTTTAAACTGTCCTTCTTTTTTGTTTTTCAAGAAAGCTTTGAGGTTGGAGCTCGACACCAATATTTGGCATGTCAAGTAAGGGACTTTTATTTTATTAACCAAACATAAAGCAATGCTGCCAAGAAAAAAAACCTTTAAAAGAAGGAAAGACAATCGTCCTAGCTAGAATAGAACCCATCATAGTCAACATTTTGTCTAACTAGCCTAACCGTAGATGAGCCTGACATGGAATAATTTTAAGCCCTGACTGAACATATACAGGCTCTTAAACATATGTTATAAATTATAACTCCACCATAAGTTTAAAAAGTTTCCAATTTAATCATACCTATTTAAGAAGTCGTTATTAGATGATCGAGCTACGAAGAAGTGAAAGCCTTCTCGAACTTTAAAAAAGAGGGGCATACAACCCTAGTCCACAATTACCCCAGCCACAATTCAACATAAGCTACGACCCAAAAATTCAAACAAACAAACCTCGAAACCCAACTGAACAAAGATTTAAAAGCTATGATGTAGGCCATAAGAAAAGAGCTAAAAATAAAAGCAGTAGATTTTAAGAATGAGTTTAAGTCATTAGAGTCTCACCCTTCACCAAAGAAATTGACAGAGCCATGCCTCATAGAAGATTTAAGATGGCGACCTTGAAAACCTATGATGGTACTTCTGACCCTTTGGATCATTTAGAATTTTATAAAACTAATATGATGATGCAATGGGCAGAAAAGGCTCTAATGTGCAAAAGTCTAGCTATGACACTAAAGGGAATAGCTTGGTCCTGGTATAGTAGCCTAGAATTGAGGTCAATCATGATGTTCAAGGAGCTCAACCACTCTTTCCTGTCCAGGTTTATGAGTAGTCGAAGGATAAAAAAATGACCTTAAGTTTGATATCATGCGTTTTAACGCGAAAGATCTATAAGTTAAAGACCTAGAATAGATAGTCATTGTCGCCACCCTAACAAATGGACTTAATGACAAAGAGTATCACTTGAAGCTGACATTATTGCTATAACCACCTAAAACTCTGGCCGACATCCTGTCGATGGTAGAGAAGTACATAAAAGTCAAAACTACAATGAAAATAACCAATGTGAGAAATGCCCATCCCTTTTCCTCGATAATTGAGGTGAAAATGGCTCATCTTCCTTTTTCGATTGTAAAAAAGTAAGGATTTTTACGATCTTCTCTTAAGAAAGAGATGACATAGGGTTAGAAGCTCAATTGAAGAAAAAAGTTACACTACACTGAATACCTCTCAATAGAGGATTCTAATGTAAATTAAAAGAAATCCCAACCTCATATGGTTGAAGCTACTAAGATCAGAACACAAAGAGAGATTCGACCAAAAAATATGCTTTTCATAAGGAGATAGGCCATAACACTGAAGATTACGTTGACCTAAAAATAAGATTGAAGCCTTGATAAGAAGAGGTCAATTGAGAAAGTTTGTAAAACAGTAAAGATAAGGCCAACCCAAAAAAGATTACAGACAGCACTAAAGAGAGCCCACTAGGGACAGAAAAAAAATGCCACAATATGAAGGAAAATAAGACCAAAGAGACGAACTGATCCAAGAAGAGGGCCAAACTAATAATAACAAGCCAATTACCGAGGTAATTAATGTAATCACTAAAGGTAGTTATATCTCAACAAAAAAAGAGTTTAACCAAGGTATGGTTATAGTGGTAAACACCTCGACAAAGAAAAAAAATATTGAAGAGACAACGGATCTCATTTAACTTAAAAGACTTTGAAAGAATCCAACACCCATACAATGTTGCTATAGTGATCACTACCTTAGTATATAACTATGTAGTTAAAAAAATCTTATTTGATAATGAGAGTTTGACCAGCGTCATGTACTATGACTACATAAAAAAATAAGGATTAGTGAGAATCAGTTGAAACTATCACTACCATACTTGTGGGGTTTGGGAATGAGCAAATGATAGTAAAATGAACTATCAAGCTTTCGATCTACTTAGGGACTGAACTGAGAACATCACCTCGATCATAGAATTTATAGTTATGAATATCCCATCAGCTTATAGTATGATATTGGGCTGAGCTAGCCAGTTTGTTATGTGATTTATAGGTTAAGCTCCCTATTTGAAAGTAAAATTTTTAACACCTAGGGGGTTAGAGAGGTCTGAAAAGATCAATTCATGGTACAACAGTATTATGTCATAATAATAAGGGATAAAATTGAGAAGCAGATAAACAGTTTAATAGAAATTGAGGTTAAAAGCAAAGAAGAACAACCACCAAAAATCGATGAAAAGCAAGAAGTCACCAAAGAGAACACAGAACATAAAATTGACCTAATAGAAATGTGCTTTTAAGCCGCTCTGAGCTTTGAAGCTCTAATAAAAAGAAAATAAAAACTTTTGTTCTATTTTTCAAATTTTTGTGGTAACACTAAAGACAACCGCGCTTTTAAGCCAACGTGAACAACCTGTCATCTGGATTGAGCTAATATGCTGGCCAAAATATAATATGAAATAAAAAATACACACCAATTTCATTACCTACTTATTCAACAAGTTATTCATAGTGTAATGATCATCACATAGGGACTTATTTTTGTTAAAAATGATATCAACCTAATTGAACAAAAAAAGATAATTGATTAAAGATCAAACTTGGATGAAAATTGACCTGAGTGGGCTGAAGACCCCGTAATAGTTTCGTTTTGAGAAACATCCTTAAAAATACATGCAAATCGGGGCTAAGCTTCAACACAAGGATCAATTAATTTAACTCTTAAAAGATAATGCCGACTTATCGCTTGGACATCGTTTGATATGCCTAATATTGCTACTGAAGTGATGGTTCATAGGTTACACACTAATCCTAAAGTAAAATCAGTTTGGCAAAAGAAGAAAATTTTTGCCTATAAAAGACAATAGGCTATCGATGAAGAGCTTGATAAATTATTAGGAGTTGATTTTATTAGAGAAATCTACTACCCTGAATGGATATCCAACATGGTCATGGTAAAAAAAGCATAGTGAAAAATGAAAAATGTGTGTTGACTTTACTAACCTGAACAAAGCCTGTTCGAAAAATAGCTTTCCACTTTTTAGTATAGATTGACTTATGGATGATTGTACCGAGCATGACTTTTTTAGCTTTATGGACACTTATTCTGGTTATAATCAAATCAAAATGCTAAAAAATGATGAAAAAAAGATTGCCTTTATCATTAAGAAAAGGCCTTTACTATTACAAAGTAATGCCTTTCAGATTGAAAAATGTAACAGTGACTAACCAAAAGTTAGTAAACAAGTTGTTTAAAAATCAGATCGATTGTAATATGAAAGTATATATGGACACATGATAGTTAAAAATAAGAGTTTGATTCAGTATCTAAAAGATCTCAGAAAGACCTTTAACACTCTGAGAAAGTATAATATGATGCTTAATCTAAGCAAATGCACTTTTGAGGTCACATTGGATAAATTTTTTTATTACATGATCAATTAAAAGGGGATAAAGGTAAACCCAAAAAAATTTCAGGTAATCCTAAATATAAAGGCCCTGATCTTGGTAAAAAAGGTACAGAGGTTAACTGACAAAATAGTCACACTCAACTGATTCATGTCTATGTCAATAAAATAATATCTACCATTCTTTAAAATTCTTAAGAATGTCTCTGACTTCAGGTGGACTTTTTAATGCCAATTAGTTTTTAAAAAACTCAAAAGATTCTTATCCTCTCTACCCATTTTGTCTAAGTCGAGTTCAGACGAAACCTTGTATTTATACATAGCCAACATAGATCAAGTCATCAGTTCGATCCTAATCTAAGAAAAAAAAGCAAAATAGAGACCAATCTATTTTGTAAGTAAGGTACTGATAGGGTCAGAGATTAACTACACTAGTATAAAAAAGCTAACTTGTACCATTGTTACCTCAGTTAAAAAAACTCATACTTTCAAGCTTACACGATTCGCATATTGATCGATCAGCCACTGAGATAGATTTTACAAAAGCTTGATAAGTTGGAAATATTAATTAAATGAGAGGTACAGCTTAACGAATTTGACCTATACATATTACCCATATCAACTTTAAAATTACAAAAACTAGCAGACTTTATTATAGAGCTCACCTCGGTACACCCGAAAAGATAATTCGAGAAAAAAGATAAAACCTTAAATAAAAATTATTTGAATCTTTATGTTGATGGATCGATCACAAGCTACAGCGAAAGAATCGACCTTATTCTAATTAACCTGAAAGGGCTACAATACTCATACACCTTGAGATTTAAGTTTATGGCATCCAATAATGAGACGAAATATGGGGCTTTGATAACTAATCTAAAATTGGCAAATGAGCTAAACATTTAACACATAACCTCGTATAGCAACTTCCAACTGATGGTCGATAAGATAAATAGAGAGTTTGGAGCTTGAAAAGATGGGATTCAAAAATATCTCGACAAAGCTTTAGCCTTGGTAACTGGCTTTAAAAAAGTCAAGGTGAAGAAGATACCAAGATAAGAGAATTTACTAGTAGATTTTTTGTCTAAATTGACCTTAAAAATAACAATGAAAAGTTCAAACCAAGTTATGATAAAATGGCTTACATACAAAAACACTGAAGATAGGCTTGTAAGATAAATTATAAAGAAAAAAACCTAAATGATGCTAATTAAGGCATACTTGACCATGAAAGTACTACTTGAGGAAAGAATTCGAGTTAAAGCACTAATAAAAAAGGTTTTTTGGTATACAATGATAAAAAAAATTATACAAAAGATCTTTTAGCTTACCCAACTTAAGATGTGTTGATGAGAAAAAGACAAACTACATCCTACGAGAAATCCATAATGGAATATGTGAAAGTCACCTCGAACCTCAACTATTAGCATACAAAGTGCTTAGGCAGGGCTATTATCGATTCATCATCATAAGGGATACAATCGAACTAGTAAAAAGATACAATAAGTGTCAGAGATTCACTCACGTGCAACATCTTCCTCGATCAAGCTTACTCCTATCATCAGTTCATGGCCTTTCATACAGTGGAATGGGTGTCTCGAACCATTCACTCCAACTATAGGTCAATAAAGATTCATTTTAGTGGCAACAGATTACTTAATCAAATGGCTTGAAATTAAGGCTTTGGCTACCACCACAGAGGCCCAAGTTGAGAAATTCCTATGAAAAAAATATAGTCTTTAGATTTGGCTTACCTCGATTTATAATAATAAACAATGATAAACAATTTGAAAACCTGAGGTTTAAGAAATGGTATTTAAACTTTCACATTGACTTTAGATTTATGTCGACTGTACACCCTCAGTCCAATGGGTAGGTAGAACCTACGAATAAGACAATATTAAAAGCCCTAAAAAAAACTCGATGCAACAAAAAAAAAATAGGCTTATGAGCTATCAAGAGTACTATAGGCCCTAAAGACAACCACAAAAGTACCTACTAGTGAAATCTCATTTCATTTGCATTTGGAATAAAGGCTATGATACCTATTGAGATTGACCTTTCGAGTTTAAGAGTTAAACTAGAGTAAAAAAAAATGAAAAAGTGTTTAGAGCTAACCTCAACCTTATTGAAGAATAAAAAGACATAACCTTAACACGAATAGCAACTTATCAGCAAAAAGTGATTAACTATTATAATAAAAAGGTCTGAGTAAGCACATGAAAAAAGATGACCTGGTACTTAAAAAAGTAAAAGCTTAGTAGTAGATGATCGAGGTGATAAATTAGCCTCGACTTGAAAAAAACTATATGTTATTAAAGAAATCATCCATGATGTAACCTACAAACTATAGAACCTGAATGGCAACATTGTCCCAATGATATGGAATGTAAATAACTTAAAGGTTTATAGTTCACAATTGTATTTTATTTTGTACTCGAATACATGAGTTAAATTATTCTCAGTGAGCTTACACCTATTTTATCAAACAAAATCTAACCTAAAACTTAGATAAATTCTCAAGTTATTTTGATCAATTTTAATTCAATTAACCGTGCTCAGTTCAGTTAATTGTGCTCAAACTTGTACAAATAAAGAGAAAATCATAATAAAACGAGCTAAAACTTAAGTAGAACAAAAAAATTTTCTATTTCATTTATGTTAGGTACATCAATTATTGGTTAGGTGGATTATCCTACCTGAGGTCATTATAAAAAATCGACCTCATACATTAACAAAAAATTTACAAAATAAAAAACAAGTAGTCAAAAGAATTATTCATTAACAACATCATTAGTAACAGCAATGGGTGTAGCATCCTCATCAGTAACAGCAGCAGTAGCGATGACCTTACTTTCTTTAACCTCAACACCCCATTTTCGGGCCCTAAAGCTACCTTCAGCTTGACCTCCAGGGCCTTATCCTCTTCTTTATCCTTTTTAGATTGATTTGAATGAGTTTTTGATATGATATTATTGATATTAATATTCAAGAGGATGAGAGCAGAGAATTTAAACTGTACCTTATTTTTCACCTATTAGAAGGCCCCGAATATGTTTTTCTAGAGAACTCTACTTTCATCTAGAGGTACTTATTAGAGGCTTTGAACTTTTCATATACTTCTTTTTCAAGTCTTTTTCACTCTTCTCTCTGGCTTTGAGCTTGGTTTTAACCTTAGTTATCTCAGCCTGAGCATCATTGAGTTTAAGCTTATCTTGATCTCTTATTGAGTCGGTTGAAACTTCACCAATCAAGATAGCCTCTAACTTCGTTGTCAACTCATTAATTCTTTTTTTCTACTCAGCTTTCTTTTTATTGGACACGCTAAGACTAAATTGAATATTGCCCAATGTATTTGAGCTATTTTTATGTTTTCAGTCGAGGTAGCTATGTCCTTATCGACCCTCAACAGGTGGGGTTTCACTAGTTTTTTTCAAGGGTTAAGGGAGAAATTTTTGTTGTGCTTCACAAAATAACTTCAAACTTAGCAAAATGTAGAATACTAATAAAACAAAGCTAAAGTCAGTCAATACTTACCAAGATAAGGACTGCAACTTTGTTGAATCTCTTTACTACGATCAGGTTAGTGATAAAGTCATTGATAGAAATGTACTCAAAATTGGTGGTGATCCTTTTCGAGCTAGGCCTTAATACCCTAGCTTCAGGGTTCTATAAGGTGAAAAAAGATGCCTCTATATGTTGCTTTTTGGTAGGAAGAAGAGGGGGTATTAGTGCTGAGGTTGAAGACAGATCTAAACCTACCCTAACTTTTGTTTTCTGACCTATGAGAGAGATGTGTAGTGAGGTATTGACCACTTTGTCTCTCTTTCGAGATGAAACACTGAGCTGAATTTTTCTTTGGCCCTTCTTAAGCCTAGAAATGTACTGGTACAACTCAAAATCAAAATCGTTGCTATTAGCTATCTCTGCAAAATTGAGTTAACAGTTAGGCAAAATTAGGTTAAAGTAAAATCTTACAAGGTTACTTTAAACTAACCTCAATACTTCATTTTGTTTATTACTTTTAGGAAGGTCAACTCATGGGCATCAATGATGACCTTTCCCTAATGGGTATATTTCAAAATTTTATCTCGATCTGATAGATTCAATACGAAAAGAGCCACTGGTACATTTATAAAAGATTCAGACGTATTCCTTATTTCTCAAGCCTTAACCTCAAGAATAGCCTCAACCCTGAACACCCCATATTTATTTTTTTTTCAGAAGAAAAAAAGATAACTTTTAATTTTTTATTAAGTTGAAGCAGTCAACAAAAAGTTTTTTATTCAACTGAGCTATTATAATATACTACCTACTATCACTAGGATTGTTTTAAAAGAAAGGAATTTCTTGAATAGAGAGAGATAATGAAGAGTGTTTAAATGTTGGTCAAGAATGATAAAGGCTACTATAGAGTTAGGAGTGAACTGAGTGATAGTCAAATTGTAAGAATTAAAAATTGAAACAAATAAGAGATAAAGTGGGAACCTTAGATCGATCATGAAAGAATCCCAATACATGTAAAATCGATGTGGCTCTAGTTTATCAGTGACTAAATCTAATAAGTTCATCATTATTATACTATACCCTTCTCTAAAAAAGAGAAAAATTATACCTAAAGCACGGACGTGATGATTTGAACACATGTTCAGACAGTTTTTAAGATTTATCCTGTTCTTAGTTTACTCATCATGTCTTTGGAAATCATGCTGAGGTCACAGAAAATTTATATCTAGACCTCGACAAGTTCGTCTTACATCATAAGGCTCTATTCCCTGTCGTCACTTTCCCTAGCCAATGTACTCTCTTCCTCTCATTCTTTCTCAGAACCCTTTTCGTCATAATTTTTACCTCCAGAAGACTCTAACTTTTAAATAAAAGTAGGATTATGAGGTGAAATTATAGATAAAAGTAACTCAATCCTAAAGAATAAAGACAAGGTGGAAAACCTCTTAGGAGAGGAAGATATATTAATTAAAATTAACTAAAAAGAATGGAAGTGATAATAGGAAAGTCAATAAGGGAGAGTAAAAAAAAAGAAGGTTAACGAGATTGAAGCCCAAAAAAGAGAACAACAAAGATGAAAGAAGGTTAGCCATAAAAGATGGACCGAAATGAAAGATAGAGAAAGAATGTAGATTTTATACGTCAAAGTCAATTTGAGTGCATAGCTCTTTATGCTTAGAATCTGTTTTCCTCTTGCTCGAGCATTTTTTTCATTTCATCGCTACCCTTCTTTGGACATCGATTGAACCAATAAGCTATCTTTTCATAATTATGGCCCCCGATAATTGGTGAGATCAAATCGTCATATTGCTGACAATGCTAACCTCCTCTAGGTTTTATCCGGTAACTTTCGACCTCTCTAAAATTAAGACTAGAAGACATAGTTAACATATGTACTGAAAAAGGTATGAAAAACTTTAAAGGTCGAAAAGCTTTTGATATCAAAAAATTCAAGTCGGATTAAGAGCAAAGAAAGCAGAAAAGTGGAAAATTAAAGCCATAACAACTCTTTATATAGATGTGTCACAGATTATATGAACGACACAAGCCATGCCACTTATCAAAGCAAAAGCGAGAAGCCATCTTTTCATCTATCCCCTTTAAGTTTTCTCATTTAAACTACTACTCTCCTCATTTAATGTTATTAGATCAGCCTAACTAAACAAATCCTAGGTCAGATTGGATAAATCGAACAACTCTTTGAGACAAATCGAGAGCTTAGTTCATCGTTAGAGTTCAAAAAAGAGACTCAAATCCAAGTTTTTGAAATAAAATACAAGTTTCACCATGGCTAGACGAACTTCAACACTAACTTCGAAGCATTTCGAACAATTATCATCTCGATAACCTTTAAGCAGGTTATGCACTCAACCCAAGATACACGTGCAAGATCAAGTAACCGCAAAGTCAGACCACAACTCAAAGCTAGTTATTCCCTAATACCGACCTCCCTTTATAATATTAGCTTCAAAAAATCAAGCTCCTAAGTTATTTTCTTTAGCCAATCTGTCTTACACTAGGGACATCAATCATAAATTCAACGATCTGATATTCAAACCGTCTGGTGAGAGGACAAAATGTTAGGATATTTGATGGTTAAAAGGGTATAATGATATTTTTTTTCTCTTTGAAGCCTTTGACAAACAATCAAATGTATTTTTCTCATTTGTGACAATCTGACATGTCAAGTCGATCTGACATACTTAATGTCACATCAGTTCGACACTGTCTTTATTATCCTTTAATGGTCCTTCACAGCTTACTTATAAATATGAAGGTCCCGGCTACCATTAAAGTAAATGGAACCTACTCTTTTTCTCTTTTTTCTACTTCTTTTTCGACCTGAATATTTTTGACTTGCGCCTTAAAATACAAACGTAAGGAACACACAATGCCTTTGCCTCTAACTACCCTTCTCTTCTATCTTTCTAGGAAATCCCTAAAGTTAAAGCTCTGCTTCAAATAAGCTAGCAAACTTTGCATAATTAAATATTATGTGGGAACAATCAAATTTACACAAAAAATTTTATATATTGTTTCTAATTATTGATTTTAATAAATCTAAAAAATAAGATTCAATCATTTTTTACTTATCTTTTTCATGCATCGAATTTATTAAAATTAATAATTAACAAAAGTAATGTTTTATACTAGTGTAAATTGATCCCTCCTTAGATTATTTTATGTAATATTTTTTAAGATTCTTAATTTACTTTTAAATCTTTTACTCTAATACTTATCTAATTAAATAAAATATTACACATATAATTTTTTTAAATCTATAATCTTCAAACATTAATTTCAATGACATACCAATTATCTAAAAGTCAATGGCTTATGAAATATTAATTATTGATAAAAGTACAAAAAAAAAACTCTAATTTTTTTCCACAATTCTTAATTAAAATAAAATACTTGGTTAGCAACAATAATTGTTACTACTTACCAATTAGAGAAGCGTCAAAGTCAATTCTCAATAATCGCATACCAACTCCACCACTAACTCACGTAGACATTCCAAAGGGACCAGTCAAATGTAGGGCCCCAGTTTCCTACTTCAATAAATTTAATCATTTAATTTACATTAAAAGATTTTCTTTACATAAATTAACATATATCAATTAAAAAAATGGAAATTTGTCTATCTCCTAAACGTAGGAAACTCAGTTCTAACTTAACTTGACTTATCAATGACTTTCCTTTCATCTTCGTCTTTCCCAAGTGTTTACTTTAATTAAATCCTTAATAAATTAGGTCATTTTCAATAATTTCTTTTTAATTCTTAATCTATTTTTGACCTTTTAACTTGTTTACCTAACTCACCGGAAGAAAATGTTATATATATATATATATATATATAAAATTTTCTCGATCTATAACTTCTCGAATCTATAACTTCTTGATATTTATCTACTTAACTCACATGAGAATGTTATTTATTTAAATTCTCTTAAACTTGTGATCTCTAAAAATTTATCCAACATACATGCTATTTAAATTAAAACTATTAATATCATATTCAACAATATTTCGATTTTCTTCAAAAAAAAATGGCATTTGTAGGTATAATTATTTCAATATATTATTTCAAATTTTTGTATTTAGTACACATATATTTATAAATATATATATGGAATTGTACATAATAATATTACTAATAATCTATAAAATAAATATACAATATCTTTAAATAAAAAATAAATAAGTTTAAAAGTATAAGATATAATATTATCATTTATCATAATATTTTTAAACAATTAATATAATTATATGATATTTAAATGAGTATTTTTCTTTTTCATGTGAAAACATATCAAGATAAAAATAAAGATATGAAAAAGAAATTAACCTTGATTTTAGGATTATTAAACCTTAGCGAGCATAAATGATTTCTTAAAAGAAATTAAAATGCTTATGAACCTTGGTTTGGATATAATAGAAAATAAATTGTAGTAAAAAAATAGAGAAATTAAACTTTTAAGGGTTATTTTATCTACTACTTTTATTTTTATTAGTTAAAATAGTTAAATAATAAAAGATAAGTTAAAATTTATAAAATATATTTCATATTCATGTATTTACAAAAGCAAATTAATTCACCAAACTTCATCGAAACCAATCGAAATTTACAAAACTAACCAATATTACTTCATATCAAATTTGGTATGAAAAATTACTCTTAAATGTATCGTATTTTGGTATAGACAAAGCATATCAACCAATGCAACTAATATCGAAACAAAATTAACAATATTAATTTAAATTTATCCTAAATTGGCTTCAATAAATTATTTTTAATTATTAGTAAAAGGAAAAAAATTATTATTAGTACTTTAATTTGAAACTATCATTGCACCAAATATATATATATATATATATAATGGTTACTCTACATCAACATATATCACGTTTCATTTAAATTATGTTAAATAATCATATTTTTTAAAAAATCAACTTTACATTTATTATAATAAGCATTAATAAATTTATTAAAATTAATATTCACCTTTTAATTATAACATGTAATGTATAATAAATATTAAATTTTTTGAAAATATAATTATATTGTACAATTCAAATAAAAGTGACATATAACATAAAAGTAACGGTTTTATATAACCATTTCTCTTATACATCTTCAAACAGTTACTTAAAATAACAGGTTTAATGTAGTAATGATAAGGCATTAAATAATTAATCATATTGATGACGTGTCCATTTCCTCTTAAGAACCCAATCATTGTCGAAACCGTTTTCGCCTTCCAATTAAACTCCTCACTTCCTCTACTAAACTACTAAAATAAGATATCCCTCACATGTAACGCCCTTCCAGCATCAATCATGCGGTTTCACTATGCTAACCCACTCTAAATCATGTGGAATTGTTGATCCTTTTATACTTATATTTAAATTATTATAATTTAAATCTTATAAAAATTTAATAAAGTAAAATTTTCCCAAAATTTCCCACGATCAATTTGGTAGTTAAATTATAAATTTTAAATGTAAAGATTTTAAATTTAAATCAAAATAATATATAAAAAATTTTAAATTACTAAAATAATAAGATAAAATCAATCCATCAAACATAATAATAAATAATTATCATCTTCGTTATTATGTTATCACATTATTATTTCTTGTTAATAAAATAAGTAGTACCTTTCAATACAGTTTATAAAAAGAGTTGAAAGACCCATAAAAAATTGAGTTCGGTTCTGTTCATTTTTTTATTATTTATCAATTGCATTGATCATCATCGTTCTTCATTCATATATATATATATATATATATATATATATATATAATTTAATCGAAAATTGTGAAAGTGGATGATGACAAAAATTGTATTAAAAATTAACGAAGAGAAGTCAAGTTTGGCTAATCGATAAGAACTCTCTCTATTTATCAATCAAAGTTAAATATTTGTATCTAGTATTTTGAAAATAAAATTATATATATATAGTATTTACGTGAGAAATATATATTTAAAAATGTTCAAAAAAAGTTAATGAAATATTAATTTAATAGTAAAAAGGGAATTTTAAAATTTTAGATATTTAATTAAATTATAATTTATTAATTAATTATTTAAATATAATATTTAATTATAAGTATAATTTTAAAAAATTCAAAAAAAAAACTGAAATTCTAACAATTTTTGAGATGACTATGTTATTATAAAAAAAATTGAAATAAGGAAGAAATTATGGAATTTGTAAAAGGAACATAAAATCAGTGTAAAGTCCCATCAAAATTTTTCGCTTCTTGCATGTTCATAAGAAAATTGATAGGGCTGCATTGCATGGTGGATATTCCAGAAAAAAAGGGGGGGGGGGGTGAAGGGGCAAAAGGAGCATATAGAGCTTTAGCGATGACTGTGAAAAAATGTAGCTATCCGTGAAGGGAGCGATCATGACCGTCCGTTTTGATACTGATCGCAAAAGAGATTGAAGATACCGATGATGACGATGATGTATCGAGATCGGAAACGCCACGCTACCAGTGGTATATTTTAGCATTAGCAGTTATTCTGGTGATGTGAAAAAAGAGAGCCGCTTCTGCAGAGTCCAGTCCAGTCCACTTACTCTAGATTTTCTATCAACGGCCGAATTTCCTGGGTGCCTCATCACCCCCGTAACCAACGATTTCCATCTCGCCACGTTGTTACCTTTTTCACCCCACTAATGATATATGCATTTTATCATAATTTTCAAATAAAAATAATTATCTAATAATTATTAATAAAATTTTAAAATATAACACTGAATAATTTATCGATCTCCAATATATATATAAAAAATTTTCATTATTCATGAACCGACAAGATTATGTATGTGGAAAAGTTGGTGATGATGATGATGAGATGAAAGGTGGTGATTACAAATGGGGTCATGATGGCAAGGCCTCCATCCGTAGAAATTAAATGATTATAATGAAAAAGTGAGATAGAAGAAAAAGAAACCCACAAGATTGCGCAGCCATAGCCGCCATTTCCACTTCCACTCTTTTTGTGATGATTAATAATAAAAATCTTTATCATTATTTTTTTTATTTACTATCCATTTAATTTTTTTAATGATTACATTTGCTATTGGTTACGAAAAGAGAGAGAAAAAGAAAGATATATAGACAGACAGAAAGAGAAGAGGAGATAGAGACTTTTAAAATCACTGAATTAAACAAAAAGCCAGAAGAGAGAAAAGGAAGGGTTTGGGGCTTCTAGAGATAGACAGAGAGTAAAAGCCTTTTCCTTTAAAAAAACCCCAAAAAATGAGTATTTAAAAACAGCTTCAAACCAATTGTTTCTCTGGCAATGAACTTACTAGTTTTTTCTCTTTGACAAAAAAAAAAAAACCAAAGAAACTAAAGCTTGGGAGACCGTACTGTTCTCTAAATATTTATATATGGTTTTACTTTTATCTCTGATTTCGAAGTCCTAAGCTTTTAGCCTTTGCTGCTGTCGCCTCTTCTTTCTCTCTTATTGCTTGCTTGATTCAAACGTTATTCAGCCTATTTTCTACCCTTAAAAAAGCTGCTTTTTCACCTATATAAACCTTCCATTCGTTACCAATTATCTTCACTCAAAAACCCTCGCTTTCACTGTATCTAAATCTCCTTTCTCTGGTGTCATTACTCTGCCATACTGAAAAGAAGTGAACATAAAAATTATGGGAGACGATGAGTGTGTTATAGTGGTAAGAGAATTTGATCCTTGCAAAGATTTAACAAGTGTAGAAGAAGTGGAAAAAAGATGCGAGGTTGGTCCCAGCGGCAAACTCTCTCTCTTTACCGACCTCTTAGGTGACCCTATTTGCCGGGTCCGCCACTCCCCTGCTTTCCTCATGCTGGTACTAACATTTTTTTTCTATTTGTCTTTTTTCTTTTTTCTCCATTACTAAAATCTCGCTCTTTTTGTTTTTTTCCTACATACCGACCCTTTATCATTCATTTTATTTTTCCTTTGTAATCAAGCAGGTGGCTGAATTAGCCTCAACCAAAGAGATAGTTGGAATGATTCGAGGTTGCATAAAAACCGTTACCTGTGGAAAGAAACTCTCTCGGAATAGCAAAAGCAATGATCCTAACAAACCTATTCCAATTTACACCAAACTCGCTTACATTTTAGGCCTTCGGGTCTCCCCTTCGCACCGGTATTTTGCCTTAATCTCTTACCATAAATGGCGCAACAAATGGTTTTTAGTACGTTAAAACAATAGTAATCAATGATCTTAATTTTGGGTTTTGCTCTGTTTTTTTCTTTCTAGGAGAATGGGAATAGGGTTAAAGCTGGTGCTTAGAATGGAAGAGTGGTTTATTCAAAACGGCGCTGAATATTCGTACTTAGCAACGGAAAAGGACAACCAAGCTTCTGTTAATCTCTTTACGGATAAATGCGGTTACTCCAAGTTCCGTACTCCTTCCATTTTGGTTAACCCCGTGTTTGCTCACCGACTCCCTGTTTCCAACCGAGTCACCCTGATCAAGCTTCCCCCTTCCGATGCTGAGTCCCTTTACCGCCGCCGTTTCTCCACCACCGAGTTCTTCCCTCGTGACATTGACTCGGTGCTTAATAATAGGCTTAACCTGGGAACTTTTTTGGCTGTGCCACGTGGATGTTTTTATACGCGGGAGTCATGGCCTGGGTCGGATAAGTTTTTAGACGACCCGCCAGAGTCGTGGGCGGTTTTGAGTGTTTGGAATTGCAAGGACGTGTTTAGGTTGGAAGTTCGCGGGGCGTCGAGGATGAAGAGGACGTTGGCTAAAACGACAAGGATTGTGGACAAGCTGTTGCCGTTTTTGAGGTTACCGTCGATTCCGGAAGTGTTTAGGCCGTTCGGTTTGCACTTTTTGTACGGGTTGGGAGGGGAAGGGCCACGCGCGGCGAAGTTGATTAATGCGTTGTGTGCACACGCGCATAACTTGGCTAAAGAAGGAGGGTGCAGTGTGGTGGCGACTGAGGTGGCGAATCTTGAGCCGTTGAAAGTTGGGGTCCCACACTGGAAGAGGTTATCGTGTGATGAAGATTTATGGTGCATCAAGCGGCTTGGGGAAGACTACAGTGACGGGTCTGTCGGTGACTGGACTAAATCACCCCCTGGACTTTCCATTTTTGTAGATCCCAGAGAATTCTAAGCTCTTATCACCAAAACAAAAATCTCAATAGTAATAAGTTTTTTTTTTTTTATAAGGATTTTGGTAGAGAAAAGAGAATGAGAAGATATGGGGCTTTGGTGTAAGAAACAATACGAATATCCTCTCCTTTTTGTTTTTTGTAAATGGATGTGGCTTTTAAGATCCTGTTCTACCCAAACAAAGCCTTAAGTTTTAGAAGTGGGGTTGGATATCTTTTTAGGGAATTTCTTCTTTTTTTTTTTTTTTACCTTATTCCAAAGTTTGAAACGGTTCTTTACGGAGGAGAAATCATGTGTAATCAGAATATCCCTTTGAAGATCAAAATCCCTTTCAATTTATAAAAAAAAAAAAAATTCCCCAATTGACTTTTGGCATTATTAATATTCTTTTTTTCCATTGTAAATTATAACTTTGATTATATGCTTCGAATAGGGCACCCTATTAACCTTACCCTATCCTTTAATTTTCATAGTTTAGAGTAATTGGGTTCTTAGTATCTTTCTAATTAAGGGTGGTGGAGAACATAGGACCACATGGGCAAATTGGCCTAAAATTTATGAAGCTCTCTTCCTAAAATAAATTATTATTATATATCTAATATGACATGATTAGTCATAATTGGGAACTTTTTTTTGTGGATGAACTTTGGTGTTGTGGATGGATTCTTTTTCATTTGGGGTTTACTTTTTTATTAGATTGGGATGGACGATGTGAGATTTGGCTTTTAGCTGCTGCTTTGGGTTTGGCTTTCTTTGCTTTTTGGAATGAAAGATTGAAAATTGAAATTGATACGATAGGATAGTGGTCGGAATGATATTATGATATGTTTTTTTTTTCTTTTTCCAATTCCTCGTCTTTTCTTTTTTTTTTTTTTTTCTCTCTTTGTTTAGGTGGTTTTTGTTTGGAACCATGGGCCCTGTAAGCAGGTTCTAGGATTGTGACGTTTGTTTTTATAACAAACCCAATCCTCCTTTTTCTTAAAAAGACAAAACATATATCACAATAATGTTGTAGCATTATAGTTGGTTGCAACATAAATTATTCATCCATTCATTTTAAATAAATGAAAACAAAGAAAGAATTAGATCATAAAATATAAATTTGACAGAGAAAAATTTTTTATCACGCATTTAAATCAAAATTTATTATCTTAGATCGATAATAATTTATTTTTACTAATAATTACTTATCATTTAGATCAATAATAATTAAATATATTTGTCGTTACTATATTTGAAGATACTTTCAAAAAAGATTGGAAGGAAAAAAAATATTATTTTTGCTGAAAGAAAAAGAAAAATGGTGTGCCATGGTCAATAGGTTATACATGCAATAAACGCCAGGAAAAAAGGATGAAGTGAGTGATGAGTTACCGACCAAAGAAGGCAGATGAATGGCAAAGCACAGCTCGTTTTCTCTGATTGTTCCGAGTCTTCACGGGATTTTGCACTAAGGATTCATAAGAATCATGAGGAGTGAAAGGTGATTTGTGGGTCATTGAAAAAAAAATTGAAGCAGAATAAATCAATGAAAAACTACAGTTCTAAATTCTAATAGGAGGGCATCTTTGCTTTACGACAAGTTTAGTTCCACTCAGTGACTTACAGCTGGGAATTTTTAGAAGAATTTTCAGGTCAAAAACTCCCCCAAAGGAACCTTTTACCTTGAGCAATGGCTGACCTTCTTTGGATCATTTTGAAGAAGTAGTAGGTAGCTGTTTCATTGAATCGATGATAAGTGAGCACCTAAGAAAAGAGCCATGACTTTGACTGAAATATTCTGATAGAAACTTTAACTGTCCTACAAATAAAACATGGGTAATGGTTATATCTTGAAATTTTTTTATAAAATTGTCCACCATATTTGATCATAAAGCTTTTATTATTTATTATAAGTGCTCATTGTTGGGTAATATTGGTAGCTGCAATTTGTATTTGTCAATCAAGTTGATGAATCAAACATGTATCTGATTAAAAAAGCCAATCTTGTTTATTAATGTCTGGATTTAACATCATAAACATTATCCAACATGTAATCATGGAAACAACATTTCATTTCAAGAATTATTCTTACTTTTTTCAAGTATAAAGTAATCGTAATCTTAAAAGAAGAAAGGAATTTAAACTTTAAGTTTGTTATATATTATCTCTTAAAAACAATTAATATAAATTAACTTAATTAAATTTTGATTTAAAAATTATTTTTATTTTTACATATAATACTTTTAAACTTGGTAAAACATACAAAATTACGAAAAAGGTAAGGATATAAAATATATTATAATTTATAAGGATAAATATTTTTTACATTGTTGAAATATTTTAATTCATAAACCTAACAATTCTAGTATATTGGGTACAAAACAAATTCAATCTTAATATGGTCACCCTCCCATCCCCCACTTTCTTTCAGCATTACACAAAAAGATTACGTTCAAAGGCACCTAATTATAACATCAAGCAGACATCAAAGTGTAGAACCATAGATGAGTAATTGCCAAAATGGCCCAAAGCTTGTCGAAATTGATTGTTAACAGCTACCAACTTCAGAAGCTTTTGGGGCGTTTATAGCTTAACTTGATCGAATTGGACAAAGGGATATCGAAATCTTTTTGTAATATCCTCGTTGTTACTTCTAATCATCGACTTAATCAATGACTTAAATCATTTAAAAATCAAAGTTATACATTGACAAGGTTGATTAATCTAACAATTAACAAAAATTAAAGCTTTGATTAGGCAAAAGTAGGTTTATGTGAAAGCGTTAGGCAACTTCTTGTCTGGGGTTGATTTCATTAAAGCATGTTTAATCCAACCTAAAAATGATTAATTAACATATATATATATATATATATATCTTTAGCGTGAACAGCTACAACCAAATTCCTATTGTGTTTCTAGTGTTTTTCTAAGAAAAAAATGTTCCCTCCCTCCCCCAAAAGAAAGGGTATACCAATAAAAAAAGCTTAGGCAAAAGTCAGTTGGGTTCATGTCATTCTTTTGGTCTATACTTGAAAATTGTGGGTGGTTTAGGTAAGAGGAAGAAATAAGCAGAGTGGTCAAATATGGTCGGCATTTTTTTTTGGCTTCCTTATCTTTGTTGTTCTTCCGTTCCAAGTCAATGGCTAAACGACCCAAAGTTGTTTAGCTTTTTTACTCTCCTTTTCAAGGTCTTTGTTTTTTGTCTTGTGGAATGCCAAGTTTCAGGTGAAGAGTGATGGTAGGTAAAGTGTTATGTAGGAGTTTGAATATCTCAAGAAAAACGAAGGGCTGTTTCCAATTATGAGCATCTAATTTAAGGTGAATTCACTTGGTCTAATAAAGAACAACCCACATTGACTGATAAAGTGTCATTTAGGCTTCCAATTTGGTGTTTCTTTTGAGTTGGAACATGGCTTGATTTGTGGGTAAAGATTATCTTAATTGAAAGGCTTTTGAACTGAACGCGAAAAAGCGGTCAATTTCAGTGTATACAAACCGAAAGGAAGTTTGGTACAAGTCCAAGTCCGAACTCTGAAGACAAATGCCTTTGGTCAAAATAAAATTTAATATTTTAAAATTAAATGTAATGATATAAATAAAAATATAAAAATAATATAATTTTAAATTTTAATAAAAATTATAAATAAAATTAAAAAAATTAAAAAAAATATTTATTTTATATTTTTATATCAATATAATTTATAATATATAATTTTTATATAAAATATATAAATTATTAATATTTACATAATATAAACATATAAATCATCAAATCTAATGGTAATAACACTTTCTAAGTGTGATTTTGCAAATAAGAGAAATGGCATTATCTAATCGAACTTCTATTCCCTCACGGTTATAAAATTAAATTTTCCTTCCAAGTTTAAAGTCCAACAACAAAAGAAAAATAGGCAACAAGGTAGGCAAAGATATAGAGCTAATGATAGGGCCGACATTGCCCAGAAAAGGTGGGGAAATTTGGACATGACCAAGACAGAAGTCTATCGTTATCCTTCAATGTAAATTACGTACTTTATCTCTAGTCACATCTCTCACATCACACCCTAAAAATATTTTTTTAACACTTTAACTTAATTTGAAATAAAACAGATTTTCTTTTTCCTCCATTGTCTGGTCAAATTTTGGAACTGTGAAGTATGGGAAAATGGCAAGTACTTACATGGGCTTGGGTTGCGACCAGGACAGATGAGCCCTGTGAACAGCGGCTGCCACTTTGCTGGTTGCTGAGTCTTCTCGGTATTACTTGGTTCCTTCTGTCTAGTGTTTATGAACAGGTGAGGGATGATTGGGGTCACGGAGCAACCCAGAGAAATCGAGGCTGCTCGACGTGGACCATTAGCCGTAACACTAAGAGCTCACCAGCCCATCTCAATGATAGGGTTAATTCCAAGTTCCAGGACGAACGACGCTAAGGGCAATTTGAGTCCGAGCTCCAACCATTTAAATGAACTGCTTAAGCTCTGTCATTGTCTCATTATAAACAGCAAATCAAGCACCGGATACTCAAAATCAGTTATAATTAGCCCAATCAACAAAAAAAATGTCTGACATTAAAACCAAGACGTCCAATCTCAATACTGGAAATTTGGAATACTTGCATGCAATATGTAAGATTGAAGCACCCACGCTGTCGCAACATAAAGGTCCATGTGAACCAATTGAAAGTTAATTCTAGTACAAAGTTGTTTTAGGCAAACTGCATATTACAAGGTGTCCATGTGGGATGGATCCAGTTAAAAAAAAAATGGGTTCATATAACGGGAAAGCCCTCCCACAATGCTGTTCATACTCCCAAAGGAGACTTCAGCCGTGTAAATCCGCAAAAAAAAAAAAAAAAAAAAAGAACTTTAATCTAAAATGGTTAAGCTTGAACTAAGGATGACAATGCAGAAAGTATAGAAGAGGTAGAATATTTTTTTTCATTATTTTCAAATTTTTTATTATATTTATTTTCATATTTATACTTATTAAGTATTTTAAATTCATTTTCATTTCGATGAATATTTAACGAATATGAATAATGCCCATATTCATAACTTTTTTAAAAAATTATTATTTTTTATTTTACATATTTAAGTTTTTTTTATAAATATGTATTTTTTAATACAAAATATTATTTCTAATAAATCTAAAATAAAATTTATATTATTAAATAAAAATTATTTTATTAAATATATATAATACATATAGGGTATAGGCACACCTAATAAAAATTTTAAAATCATACTTCTATTCATTTCCATTTTTAAAATTTAATACCCATTTTCATCCTCATCCTCATTCTCATTAGAGTAAAAAATAAAATTTTAGATTAAATTTAAATAAAATTAAACCCTTAATTTAAACTAATTTTAACAACAATAAATCTTGGTAAGCATAATAAATTTTAAGATTTAATAGTAAAGTTACATATGAATGATATAAGAAAGGTCTTGGCGTTCTTGAAGTGTCTGTTTGGTAAATCATAATACTAATTACTTTGTATTATCTATGTATCAAAAGAAATTTTATAACCTTTGAATTCATTTTTGATAATAAAATTTTTTAATTTTATAAACAAAATTAAAAAATTCTAACATATTTTATTTATTTTTTAGTTTTTATTTTTTACTTTTATAATCTAACAATATATATTATTTTATTAATCTTATATTAAAATTTAAAATTTTCACTATAAATGGATGTAATAATTTCTCGAACTTTTAGGTCTAAAAAGTGGTCCTCAGATTTTTTTTTTTTATTGGATTGGATTTTTTCTTCTATTCTTATAATTTGGACTCAGAAAACCACTAGGCCTTTCCATTTGGGCCTGGAAAACCTCCTAGCCCAATTTTCTTCATTCTCTCTTTCTTATTTGGAAAAATATTTTTTAATTATTTTTTTGGTATTAAAATCTATTTTAATTGAATAGCCGCTTCATTTTTTGATTTAATTTCACCCTTTCCCTTCGCTAATCGCCTCCAACAATTTTATTTGATTTCCCCAGTATTTTTTATTTCTGTAGTCTTTGTCTCCCCCTTCACGCAGTTTTTAGGGTTTTCTATCGTCAATTGCGTAGAAATAATCAGACTTTGCGAATTACATTTTTGGAATTTGAAGCTCCAATTTCATATGGATCCACGATTCACCGGGGAGATGCTCAAGTAAGTTTGAACCAAATTTATAAACATTTTTTTTTTTTGCATGGATGGATTTATTTGAAAATTAAACTTGGTTTAGAACCGAAATTTTTTTTATTTTAATTATATTATTTGCAGACATTTGGAGAAGCAGAATGAGTTGCTTTCAGAATCCCATTCATCGATTTCTCATGAATTGCATAAACTTCAGGTTATTTTCTAATTCCCCTTTGCTTTTCTTGGTTTATAGTTGTAATTACTATAAGGTTTTTGCTGTTTTAGGTAGAAGAAGAGATGTTGATGCGTAAATTTTATCAACTTATGGAGGCTCAAGGTCAAAATAAAAAGGTATGCTTTGATTTGTAGGCCTGATTATAAATAAATGTTAAATTCTGTTTTTTTTCATTGAATTTCTGATTCAATTATGTTAGTTCATAACCAAATTGATTACTGGAAATAATTTTATGTTTTCCCTTGTATTGTTTGTCTAATATTATTGGTTTTTTTTTGGACAGAATGAAAGCATTGATCACTCCACTGCTTTAGTTGGTCCAATTTGCAGTGAAGTTGATGAAACAGGGAATTCCACTGCTTTAGTTTGTACAAAGAGCAAGGAACAATAGTGAGAAAGCTTGTTCAAGTATGTCTCAATCATGAACTCTAATAATTTTTTTTATGTAGTATTAGAGTTCTCTCCTCCCTTGGGTTTGGGTTATTAGTAAATTATTTGTCAATTTCAATGGTGGGTCAATATTTTTTGGTCTTAATCTTGTTTCATTCTAACTTGATAATGATTCTACTGAAAGTAGGCATTTGATAGTCAATTTGTTCATCAGATTATATGCTGATATGCACTTCCATCTCTCTCTCTCTCTCTTTTTTTTCTTATTTTGTTGGTTCTTTAAGATCACTAGAGACCTTTTTCATTTTGTAAGATAGCAAATTTTGTAGTTGGATGTGAATTTGGATAACTTTCTAAATCAGATTGGTTATGTGGTGGAGGATGTCTTCAGAACTCGAATTTGGTATATGCCAGTATCAACAGAAGATGGTAGCCGAAAATTATCAACTCCATATCATAGCTTTTGTAGATAGAGAATCTATTCTTTTTTGTTTTCTGCCTTTGGGAGCTTCAAATGTTTAGCTCAGTTCATTGATAGCTAATTTGGTAGCTTGAATCTTTTTCTTCATAAATGGTTGATGCTCATTCTCCTACTCAAATCAATAAAATTCATAGTTCAAATGAAATAATTAGCTTGCATTTATTTATTAGGGAAACCTCTTTATGAGTTTCATTCATGTTTTTGGATTGATCACATTGAGAAAAGACAGAAGAATTCAGATCCTCAAAAAATCTAAATATCTAATCTTGTTTCATTATGAAGACTCAAATAAGCTTTAATGAATGAAGAAATATTATCAGGACAGAACATTGTTATAGCCATAGAGGAATTTCAAGAATTATCTCTTGAATCATGTAAATGACAGATTAGTTACTTGATGGTCAACATAAATTAGTGAACATCACTCAACATTTAGGCATCTTGATGAACATATTGATTTTGGTTGAGTAAATTTGGAAGTTGGAAGCCTTTCAAACATGCATTCCTAGTAGGAAATGGAAAAACACCAGGGCAACTACTTTCTCGAGAAAATCCAGCAAAGAGATATGAACAGAAGTGAAGAGATCAAAGAAAGCTATACATTCATGATTAAAGCAAAAGCGCATTATATATATAGAACAGGAGTAAAAAAAAAGTCTTTTGCAAATTTGTGCATAGGATGCCCCATTAATAGTTACAAAGAAACAAAATTCTTAAGTCCCACTTGCTACACTCATTCTACTTTTCTAATCACTTAGAATAAAGGGAAAAAGCAGACAAATTAACCTTGCAATCAGGCCCCACAGATCCTACTTTGTACAGAAACAAACCCAAATTCGCCATCGTTTAGCTGAGAACAAAACGACATTGAAAAAAACCTGAAACAAGCATTAAGGCATACTGTAATTAAGAACTCTATTTAAAAGCATGGCAAGATAGATAAGAACTTGAATGAGAACAAACTATACTAATGTCAATTACTTGGGTCGGCATTGATAATCATTGCAGTGCCTCCAAAATGGCAAGTTCCTCCATTTCTCTTGGTCTTCTGCCAGTAGCTATTGAAAGCATAAGAAGCATGCGCAACAATGGTATCTGGATAGAAACAGCTCCCATGAGGCATAATCTCTTCACAATCAGCACCACCTTCACCACAAGCGTAGTCCATTGCTTCCTGTAGAGTCTCAGCAGGAACACTAGGCTTAGCCACACACCACAGCTTTTGCACCACCGCCATCTCTGGTGCCGAAGCTCTATTATTAGCTGGATTACAAGGTGGCAAATAGAAACCGTTAGGTGAACTGGCGGGAACAAAAGGCGGAGGCAGCTCTGGAGCAATAGGGAAGGAAAATGGTGGCGGAGAATCAACAGGGATGGAAATTGGAGGTGGTGAAGTGGTGGGGTACTGTGGGGGATGAGGCTTTTTGGCTACATTGGCAGGCACAGAAAAGCCAATAGATGAATGGAAGGAAGAAGGAGCTATTTCTGGCAAAGGGGCTGGCCTTGCTGGGTAAGGTTTTACTATCTTCGAATCCATGACTCTGAGCTTCCTGCTCATGAGTTTTTTCTCTTGTCGACTAGAGACTATCACATTGACCTTTGTAAGCTCAAACATTCAAAACTTTTCATGAAATTCAGGTGGGAAGAAAATAAAGTTAAACTTTCATGTAAAGCGAAAGAAAAATTTGGGGGAGGGCTAATGGAGTAAGTAGAGTTTGTATTTTGCAGGAACTCCAACAGAGACTTGATAATCTTCTGAGCCAAATCATCACCAAAAAGAGCAGAGTTTTGGTGCAAACAACTAGAAGAGAAAACAGAAGACACTCTGATATCTTTCTCTAAACCCCACCTCGTAAGAGTGTGATAAATGTTCTCAAGAGATGGTAGTAAAAGACCCAAGTTATCTTCTTGATTCTTTTGACAGAGAATGGTGTCACCCACAAGAATGGTAGTGATCTTGGTAACTGGAATGTGAGCTAGAACATGGAGCCTGAGCCAACTTTCAGCGTTCAAAACACTGCTAGAAACCTCCCTGAGGACATTGCCATTCACTGGAACTGCTATAGGAAGATCACTGTGAGATAATGCATAAATAACCTCTGGAGTTGTGTCATAAAGCTTAAGGTATTCAATAGATTCTTGACCAGCACCTGCAAATAAAGAACATGAAAATTTTTCAAAAGATGAAGATGTATAAGAAAAAGAACCCACATTTTGCATGAAAAGGAAGCATTCAATGTCTAAAAGTTTGGGTTTTTAAGTTTTATTCATTTACTTACCCGTAAGACCCAGAAAGCAGAAAAAGGAAAAGCTAAAGATTAACCCCATCTTCAACATTTTTTACGCAATAAAGATCTGAAGATGAACTTGAGTTGAAGTTGAGTTGAACGCTTGGGTACACTCTTGAAAACCCTTTAACTCAACCCTGTCTCTCACTCTCCTCCCTCCCTCCCTGATTCTGTGCAAGTTAAGTAGGTTTTACTCTTAGTAGTGTTCAAATGTTCACCAAGGGATGATTGTATGATTGTACCCTTAAAACAACACTAACCTATATTTTCCATCTGCTTTTTTCACCAAACTCCTGAGTACAAGACTACAACACCTAAAGGAGTGCAAGTAAAGCATTATTGCATGCCAAAACAACAGAAAACTAGCAAAAAATTTGGGCAGCAAGATCTATTATATCTACATCGAAGCGAAGGGTCAATTTTCGTACTGAGCATTGGGACGCGTGGAACCAAAGAGCAAAAAGACCGTGCATCGGTGTGGGAGGTGTGGGCTTTTGCAGTGCCCATTGCCCACCCCAACACTCTCTATAGAGAGAGAATTGTCCTTCTCTCTTCTGTTTTATGGAATCGATTCTATAATTGTATTTTCTTCAACAGAACTTGGAGAGTATCTAGAGTGGGACCATTGTTACTTTGTAATACAAAAACGACGTCGGATTATCCAACAACACAAAACGAACATATCCCAAGCCACCCACCCATTGCCACATTTGTGAAATTGGGCCTTTAGGCCCATTTGGCAACTTGAGGATTTTTTTAAGCTCTTTGCAGGTACGACCAAAAAAAATGTCACAGTAATAATTTCATAGGCTGGGCAAAGTCTAAACCTTCTCCTAGTCTTATTATTGATTTTTCAATAAAGAGCTAAACATAAGAAACTTGCAGGGTTAATTTCTTCGTAGTTCACAATGGGAATTATATTAAATGCCCAAATTTTCCAAAAAGTCCAAACTTTTTTTTTTTTTTTAAATCTCATGGACCATCTTTGATGATCACTTTCAATAAGTGCTTCCCACAAGTCTAGCTCTCTAATATTGTTTTAAAAGAATTTTAGGGTCCCTATTTGTCTTATAAATAAAAGTAAATTAAGAGATAACAAGTTAATGATTGATCTGTTGAAAGAATGTTAAATTCTTAACTTTAGTGATAAAAATTCAATTCCCGATAATCTCAAACACTAAAAAAAAAAAAAGAAACAATGTTTGAAATTAAAACTTTGTTCTAATGCTATGTTTGGATAATTAAAGTTAATAAAAAAAAGTAAAGTAAAAGAATTCTATCAATCCTTATTTGGATAAAAAGTACAAAAAAAATGATCATTATAATAATTTTTTTTAATTATAACATTTAATTGTCTGTGATTTTAAAATACTCTTGAAACATGATATATTTATTATCTTGTTTAGTTTCACAATTGCTGTTATATAAATGATTTTTAATCAAATGAAACAAGAAGTTATTTTATAAATATATATTGATAAATTTTGAGCTAGTCTATCATCTCATAAATTCAAAAAATATATCTACTTATATTCAACCATTCATCAAAATCAAATTACCAAAAAATTATAAAAAATTTTATATTGAAAGAGATATGTGAAACTTATTTGAAAAAATAGATGGCTTTGAAAAAATTATAAGATGATTGTGATCCACTTAAATTTTTTTATTAGATTTTTAATATTAATAAAAAGATAGACATAATAGTCTTTTTATAAAAAAATATTTTTTAACTTTCATTTCCTTAACTTTTTCTCTAAATTGAGATATTAAAAAAATTGAGTTTACAAAAAAAATTAAAGGTTATTTGGTTTTTACATTTTTTTCTTTAAATTAAAAATTTATCTAAACAAAGAATAGGAATTTTGTTTCTTTTACATTCCTTTACTTTACTTTCTTTTCTTTTTTCTTCCATCAATCCAAATATACTATAAAAAAATTTTATGAGTACCAATTAAACTATCTTTAAGTCATAAAATTTTATGAGTACCAATTAAACTATCTTTAAGTCATACTTTGGTTTTAAAAATATTATTTAATTTGTGCATGGTTTCAAGCCAATTGCAAGCAATCTTAGCTTGTAAGAATCATTAATCCAAGGACAACAATAAAAGAAAATTTATATATTTTATAGTACTTATTTTCTCTTATACTTTATCCCTTTTGGAAGGGATAGAGTTTGATGAAAAGGTAAGAAAATAAGGTGCATTCTCAATATCAATGAAAACAAAAAAGAAAAAAAGAATTGACTCCAAAGAACTGGATTACTATACATTTATATAACTGCCCTTTGAATAATATTTGAAGGAGACTGAGATTACAACTAAGTAGGCAAAGCTACTTGATTAAGTATTGCTTTAGAACATAGGGAACCAAAAGGGAATAAAGCAAAAAAAAAAAAAAAAAGAAAGCGCATATTTGCCTTGTGAATTAGAAATGCCTTAGTAATGTGAAGGAAAGAAAAGAAAAAGGTTTTCTTGTCTTCCACTCTATGCACCAAATTCGTCGACTCTGCTACACTCTTCAAACACAGTTCTTAACGTCTCATTCACATACTCTACTTTTCTGATTTTGTATTTATAAAATAAATTCACGATTATTTTAAAATTTTTTCATCAAATATTTTACTTCACATACTAATTTGATTAAAAATAAATTGTTATGAAACGATAAAAAAAACTTAATATGATGAAAAAATCAATAATACCATGACGCATGATATATTTTTATTAATTAATATTTATTATGTCAATATTTTGATTAATAATATTAATCAATAAAGTAAAATATTTGAGGAAAATAAATTTTTAATATTTAATAATAAATTTCGCTATAATTACTAAATCATTAAAAATAATATAATTTAAAAATCAAATTACATGATAACAAAAGCAAATAATTCAGATAAAGTTCACGCAACAATACTCTGCAATTAACAAAGAATTGGAGTACCTAACAGCAATGGCCAATCTTTCCTAAAACTACAGCGTAGGGATAGGGCAGATGACTGGAAAGTGCTAACTCATAACAAAAGGACAGATGTCTTTATCTTAGACCATGACCAATCCCACTCAATTGCCAGCCTTTTTCCTAGAGGAAAACAACCAAGCATTTCTACCTGTTCAAGCTTACAAATTCAAAGCTGTGATTTTAGTCATTTTCATGTTTTTTCATCCTTTTATTATATAAAATATTAAAATAATATATTTATATTATATTTTACATAAAAATTATATATCATAATTTATATTAATATCAATATATAAAATATATTTTTATTTTATTAAATTTATACATAATAATTATTAAAATTTTAAATTATATTATTTTTATATTTTTTATTCAAATTATATTTATATTATATCACAATATCATATTTTAAATTATTAAATTTATCTAACAATAATAAAAAATTAATCTCATCAAAACATTTTTTTTCCTTTATGTTTTTTTTAGTGTGATTTTTAGAGCCATCAAGCACGCACCAAACAGATGGTTTCCCCTTTGCCCTGCAATTTTTTTTTTTATTAATTAAAGTCTTATGATTTAACTTGAAGCAGTAATTAAACATCTCCAAAGGTCTTTTTTCTTTAATAACATTCACTCATCCAACGATTTATCATTATATTATGATTTAATATTATATTTTCATGTTATATATTAATTTTATATTGGAAGTGAAAACAATCGATGAAAAAATAAATCGTTAAGGAACATTAATAAAATCCCTTTAATGGTATAATAGCAAACAAACAAAGAAGTGGTATCTAATTCTAATACAATTTTTTTAATATATTTGAAATAATTAAAATTAAAATTATAATCATTAAAATTAAAAATCTAACAACCTATCAACACACCACGTGGTTATTGACAAATTTAGTACAATTTTGTTATGGCCAATATGACTGAGTTGACTGTAGCATATGGCAAAATTAATAAACTTTATATCCTTTGTTTTTTAATATTGTAGTTATTGCCTTGTATTGCTCTACCAACCTCAATAAGTATGTAGCAAAATTTATGCTCCCAACAGTAATGCCCACATTGGCAGCAAAATATTCGGCTGTTTGTCCTCTTAATCGACCAAAGAACTAAATGTAGGACATAGAATTAGAAACTTCTTGCTTCTAAACTAATATTGATAAATAAATATCACATGTACTAAAATTAAATAATTGATACAGTAGTAAATGCTATAATTTTATAGTAACGCAATATCCTATGATTTGAAAAAAACGAGTTAATTAGTCTAGTTGATAAAGTCACGACTTTTTTTTTTTTTTTTTATCAATTATGGTTTAATCTTTATAAGAAGTATTTGAATAATAAAATCTTGAATGCACTTCATTAGTATAAAATATATATATTTAAAATTATTCGAAAAAAAATTAAATTCAAATGAAAATTTAAAAAATTAACGTTATAAATAAATTTTAAATTATAATGAAATATTTAAATTTTAAAAATTTTTTATGTAATATATGAATTATAATTTTAATTAATGTAATACTTAATTCTAATGTAATTACCTTTAAATAATAACACATAATGAAAAAATAATTTTTTAAATATTATATTAATTAATATATTTATAATTTAGATATTATATTAAAAGTTTTTAAACTTTAAATATTATATTAGATATTTTATTATAATTTAAAAAATAATTCGTAACGTTAACCTAATTTTAAAATATCATGACCATGCTTGAAAAAATAATGTTTATACAGAGTAGTTAAATTCAAATAAAAACACTAGTCTTTCAAAGTGGTGGTCATATCCCAATTCGGTGGTCACATCCCAATTCCTGTTAACAAATCAAATTTGAAGGTACAGCCAAAGCAGAAAAAAGAGATAAAAAGAAAAGTGAAAAAGCAAAGGCCATAGGACGTGTGCATGTACCCCATCCGGCCCCAACAACAGCGAGACAGGGTCGGTGGATGAACCAATAAATTTGATGACCTAAAACAAAATAACGTACAATGATATTTAAATTATAAAAAAAATATTTAAAATTTTAATAAAAGTAATATATAAATTCAATAAAATTAAAATATATTTTATTTATTATTTATATTATATATAATTTTTATATAAAATATAATATAAATATATAAATTATTAATATTTTATATAAAATAAATAAACGAATTAATAAATTATTAAAAAAAAAAAACGTTTGAAAGAAGAAAGGTTAATTGACGCGACTCACCTATCGTACTTTTTTTAAATTTTTTTAAAAATACATTCAAGTCCTTTATCTATTTTTATTTCTTAAATTCTTCTCGTACATTTTACGCTATTCCATAACAAACTTCCCATTATTGTTATGAAAATAATTATGATGTAGCTCAACAATTCCACATACAAGATGTTATAATTGTGCATAATTGAATTATCACCATCTTTAGTCATCAAATCAGAGATCAACCAAGAAAAGCATTAAAGCAAGATCCCCAAATAGATTAAAAAGAAAAATACTAAGGTTTTAATATGCAATTAAATGAATATATTTGAAGGTAGATTTTAAAAGATTTTGAAAGAATATAATTGAGGGAAATACCTATTTTGAGTTTGAGAGATGGCTAATTTAAAGTAGTTGCCAATATTTAGTCAGAGTATTAAATTTTATTTTTTAAATTAAAAAATTGATATTTAACAAATTTAAAATTTACAATTTAATATTTATAACAAAAAAATATATCATTTTCAATTAAGAATGAAATGCTTCTCACTCTTTCTATTTCTATCTTTATTTTTATCTTTCAAACAAAGTGATTTTTTTAATTTTATTTTCTATTTCTTTGTTGTGTTTTTTTTGCATATATATTTTTTGTAAAGGGTCGAAGGGGAGAAACAAACTCCTCCCACCAGAGATGAATTTAGAGAAAGAAGTAAAGAAGAGAAGAAGATCTTCGACCCAGGAAAGTTCACCATGAGAGCTCATCATTTGAGCCTCATTTTTATCTTACTATCATTGTCTACATCAACAACAAAAATTTCTTCTTCTCCTGTTATTCATGGAAGGATTCTACACCAACCATTGTTTCCAGCTGGTTCAGCCCCACCTCCAGGCACCGACAATTCTTTACCTCCACCACCTCCGCCGGATAGTCCTGTTTTTCCAGACACTAGTCAGCCATTCTTCCCTGAAGTTCCTCCGGGGCAGACCCCAGATCAGAATCAACAGACTCCATCACCAGCTGCACCAGCCAATGGCTCAATTCCAATCGCTGCTGCAACACAACCAGCCAAACCATCTAAAAAGGTTGCAATTGCAATATCCGTTGGGATTGTCACTTTGGGAATGTTATCCGGACTTGCTTTCTTTTTGTACCGGCACAGGGCTAAACAACCTGGAGAGACGCACAAAGTTGTTGGAGGGAACTCAGAAAGGTTCCAAGAAGACTCCAGGGTGCCACCCTCGAGTTTTCTTTACATTGGAACGGTGGAGCCGAGTAGGAGATCGGTGAGTGAAGTGAATGGAGGAGCAAATGGTTCACTTAATCATAAATTAGTTTCACTAAAGAGATCCGATCGGTATAGGCCGAGTCCAGAATTACAACCATTGCCTCCATTGGCTAAGCCTCCTACACTTGAGAATTCACCAACTGCAATGTCATCTTCATCATCTTCAGATGAAGAGAGTCAGGGTACAGCTTTTTATACCCCACAGGGCTCAACAATCAGCAATGAAGAAAGCTATTATACTCCGGTTTCACGCCCGGTTAATAGCAATTTGGTAACTCCGGTGAGGAATGAAACAAATGGGAATACTAATTCTGTTCCTCGTTCCAAAAGAACATCTCCAAAAACAAGGCTTTTAGCTTCTTCACCAGAAATGAAGCATGTTATTGTACCTTCAATAAAGCAGCAGCAGCAGCCTTCTCTTCCTTCTCCATCGCTGCCTCTTCAACAACCACAAGGTTTAGCAGAGGAACCACATAAGACTCGAGAAATTACTTATGCAAAAAGGCCAAAATTCTCCTCCCCATCACCACCTCCAAATACGGCACTGCTTCGATCAATTAGCAACAATTCGTCCCCAAAATCAACAAAAGTCCCAGTCCCACCTCCGCCACCACCACCCCCTCCGCCGCCAGCAGCAGCAGCAGCAGGACCGTCAATACCAAGGACAGTAAGGTCTTTGAAAACCAATGTGTCTCCAAAACCTGCCCAGGTGTTGAAAAACCAAGAGTCCTGGACTCCAAGTCCCAAAAGTAGTGCGGTGAGTGGGACTCGAAAATCCATGGAAGAGGTCAATTATAAAGGTGCCAGTTCTTCAGAGAAGACAAATGGGGATGACAGGGATAATGCAAAGCCCAAGTTAAAGCCTTTGCACTGGGACAAAGTGCGAGCAACCTCGGAGAGAGCTACAGTGTGGGACCAGTTAAAATCAAGTTCATTTCAGTAAGTGACAAAACTTGTACATTTCCGGTCTTTGGATTCAGTTTCAAGTACAATCTCTAATCTTAGGAAAAAAATCTTGCATGTTCGCAGATTGAATGAGGACATGATGGAGACTCTATTTGGCTGCAATTCCACGAGTTCAGTACCAAAAGAACCTATTAGAAGATCAGTTCTGCCTCCTGTTGAACAGGAAAACAGAGTGTTGGATCCAAAGAAGTCGCAGAACATTGCCATATTGTTGAGAGCACTGAATGTTACGCGAGATGAGGTGTCAGAAGCTCTTTTGGATGGTAAGTCATAAGTACCATTCTTTCCCATTTTCTATCGGTAATCAGGTTCTTAGTAGTACTATTTGGTTTTCACTTCTCCCAAAGAAACATAGCAATTGGAAACTTGCTGCTGGGGTCTCCATTTACCGACGAGCATTGAGAATTTGAGATTGGAGTAAAATATAATGAACCACGTTTTAGCAACCTGGTGTCATTTGCAGATAGGTTCTTGAGCTCAAAGCGTCAAACATATTCTCACACGCCATTTCAGAAAATATATTTCTAGTTCCTTAAATTTCGAAATCTGGGTTGTATCTCCGGCTAGCATTAGATTACCAGTGTCTACCTAAATTACCAGTGTCTCTGTTTTTCATTTAGATTAGTTCAACGTGTTTCTTCATTCCTTCTTTTTCCAGGCAAGGATTATTGACTCATTTCAATTTCATTTACAAAATACTTTTGTTATGTCACTTCTGCTCCAGCCAGTTATCCCTAGGTTCTAATGCCTTATTGACTGCAAGCTGTATTTCTAGAAAACACTCTGCACCAACCTATTGGAATTGCTTGCACTGAGATTAGAGGGTCACTTACAGCTATGATATTGAAATTCCTTCAAAAAAGGTGACATAATTCGCTATGGTATTTGAATGATCATTTCAAGCAAGGCAGTGTCAAAGTTTCCCTGATAATTATTTTCTGAAGTGACTCACTATCACCTCAATAGAAAATGAAAGAACTGTAGATCCTTGTTTCAAACTTATTTAGAGATGCTTCTAACAAAACTAACCTGAAACACTGATGATCAGTCTGTCAATTTATGATGACAACCACATAGACAACTGAGATTAGCAAGTAAAGGAGCACCTGGCACGATTTAAATTATATTTTCATCAGAAATGTCTTAGCAATTTATTGTTTGAAATATACCGATCTATCCCTCGACTAAAAAATGGTCTTGTACATGAGCGGAAGTATATAGATATATCAAATAAGACAACACCAGAAGTAAGCTACATATATAGAATTATATAGATCAAGGAAAGAAGACGAAAAGGTTCTTTGAGATGCCAATTATGGACCTCAATTTGCAAATAATTGTCTATTTATATCTTGAATTTTAGTTTGCTGCATCACATGCTGTTCTGTTCGCGTAAACAGGTAACCCAGAAAGCTTAGGTGCTGAGCTTTTGGAGACTTTGGTAAAGATGGCTCCAACAAAGGAGGAAGAAATAAAACTACGAGAATACAATGGGGACATCTCGAAACTAGGATCTGCAGAAAGATTTCTCAAGATAGTGCTTGATATCCCCTTTGCCTTCAGAAGAGTTGAGGCCATGCTCTATAGAGCCAACTTTGATACAGAAGTAAAATATTTGAGGAAGTCTTTTCAAACCCTTGAGGTATTAAAATTCATAAGGCTCAATGCTTTGTGATTTAAATACCCTAAGACTTTCACCCAAAAAAAAAAAAAATCCAAAACGTCTCTGGTAAAGGCTCCTATAAATTAATTTCTCTCTATGTACTTTCAGGAAGCAAGTGAGGAATTGAAGAACAGCAGGTTATTCCTCAAACTTCTTGAAGCTGTTCTCAGGACTGGAAACCGGATGAATGTTGGCACCAATCGTGGTGATGCTAAAGCTTTTAAACTTGATACCCTTTTGAAACTTGTTGATATAAAGGGAACAGATGGGAAAACAACACTACTACACTTTGTGGTTCAGGAGATCATTAGATCTGAAGGTGCTGGTACTAACTCTACGAATGGGAATCTTGAAAATAAAATGTCCTCCAACATTAAGGAGGATGATTTCAGGAAGCAAGGATTGCAGGTTGTGGCTGGGCTGAGCAGAGACCTCAGCAATGTCAAGAAGGCAGCAGGAATGGACTCGGATGTCCTAAGCAGTTATGTGTCAAAGCTTGAAATGGGACTTGAGATGGTGGGATTGATTTTACAGTATGAGAAGCCAGATATGCAGGGGAATTTCTTCAACTCCATGAAGATGTTTCTAAGAGATGCTGAAGAGGAGATTGCTAAGATCAAGGCAGAAGAAAGAAAAGCTTTATTGCTTGTGAAAGAAGTTACTGAATATTTTCATGGGAATGCAGCTAAGGAAGAAGCTCATCCTTTCAGAATCTTCATGATTGTGAGAGATTTCCTGTCAATATTGGATCATGTCTGCAAGGAAGTGGGACGAATGCAGGATAGAACAATGGTGGGTTCTTCTAGATCCTTTCGGATATCTGCAACTGCCTCACTACCAGTTCTTAGCAGGTACAATGTGAAACAAGATGGAAGTTCAGATGACGAAAGCTTGTCTCCATGAAGTTGTGTGAATACAGGTCCTAAGAAAATCCAAGTAGCTCTTACTCCCAAGGTTAGAGTCTTTTTCCAACTGAACCAACAGCACAAATATGTCTCATTTTCCCTACAAGCATGCAAAAAGTAAAATAATGAAGAAATGAAAAGCATAGCATAGCATAGCAACTCAATTTTAAGTTCACGTGGAGACATAGCTATTGGCTGATGAGGTGCGCCCTTTTCCATAAGAAGAATCTCATTTTGCTAATTTTTTATAAGAATGGAAAGCCCTGTAGTGTCCACAGGCCAGAAAGTATGTAATAATAAGGAGAAGTTGTGGGAAAATTGAAGGGTACCATCATCTACATCCGGAAATGAAAAGGATGACCATATGAAGAGCATGTCATGCCTGTCCAAAGAAACAAAGACGCAACATATATTTTCTGTCTACTTCAACACATTTTTAGATCAGGTTCCTATACATTTTTAGGTAAAAGAAGAAATTTTTATATTACTTTTATGCCATTGTCTGCATTTATTTGATAATAACTAATAATAGATCTAGCAGTTTTGCAACGTTGCTTTGGTTTGAACTTTCGGGCTATCTCTAATTCTGTATCTCAAGTTTTGGTTTTTCTAGTTGGTATAGAAAAATTACTTTTTTGAGTAAAGCAACAAATGAAATGTTATTGGCATGAAACTAAAACAGAAAAAACACAGAAATGATCACACCAATGAATGCTAAAACGCCAGAATGAACTAAAAACACAGTTCCCATTTTATAGAAGATTTTTGCTATGTCATGGATTTTTCTATATTAGGATAAGGTAACAAAACTAAGCTTTAAAAGTGAACTAAAAATTTATTATACCCGGAGAAGTTTAAAAGCCCTGTTTCTGATGATGCCTTGTTTCCTCCATTGCCTTTATCAGAATGTTGATGAAATGGAGTTTAAGAATGACTGTGCTTCGTTTCACGGTAAAAAAAAAAAAAGAAAAGAAAAAAGAAATGGAGTTTCTCTTGTTCTTTGTCACATGTAATTCATCACCAAGGTTGATGCTTGATAAAAAGACAAAAAAGAATCAAAAAAACATAATTAGATATGGATGAATGTGACATCATCAATTTTTGTCAAAACAACCTGACAAAAATCTTTCAAATCAAACCTTTCAATTTGGTTCATCAAGAAAATTTCCCTCATTTCACCTATCTGAACTTTTTCACTAACTGGCAGTATCCCATCTTTGATTAAAATCTTGGAAAAGCTGATTTCTAGTCTGAGAAGTTATCTCTGTTAATAATTATTGTTTCTTTAATAAGGTTACCAAGTTGATGAAAAATGTAAATTGCATATCACTTCTCAAGCTGCTAATGAACTAGAAGAAAACAGGCTGTTGGGCAGGGAGTGATTCTTTGTAATTTTATACATCAAGCCACAAAGTTAAATTAAATTTACGAGTGAATCAGGAACTAAGAGACCAGACTGTTTTTCATGAAGAGATGGAATTTGAGGGCACAAAGAACGGTGCGCCTCTCTAGTTCTCTTTGCTCTCAATATCTTTTTCACTAGTATTTTCCACTTGATCTCATCCTTTTTCCTTTGCTTCCTGATCTTTTCCTTGAAAGTCCTGAAATGAAAGGCTGAGTTTCAATATTCTCAATTATCAGAAGAAATAGACTGCACAATTAACTGATTTATGAAGATTGATTAGTTCTTTTAGTGAACAAATTGACATCAAGCATGTCATCAGAGGGCAAGAACAATAGACTTAAGTACCTGCACAAAGGAACTTTGCACGAATTTGAATCTGCGCAGAGACGGGAATGTAACTTCAGTAGCTGCCACATTCTTTTGCAATGAATGCAGCCACCAGGGACTTTCAACTTGCAACCAGCAAAATGACGAACAAGCAGTTCTATCCCTTTGCAGGCTCCATAATTGCAAGGTATCTGGTTCTTTTTGAAATCCTTATCATGTGGACCAATTGTCCTGCAACCATCTCTGCAAATGTGAACAAGAGCCTCCATTGCTTCACATAATTGAAGATAGATCTTTCGCTCATTTGATTTTCTGATTTTCTCCTTTTGCATCTGGAAATTACATTTAACATTGACGTTAGAGTTTAAGATCAAAGTGCTAATAACAAGGGGAAACAGCCTTGCAAAGAAATCCCTTGCATTTTCTTCTTCAATCACAGTTTCCACAATTTCTTTTTCAAGTGCTGGATGACTCTTCTTCATTGCTTTCCATCCTTCAGTAGCAGAAATAGCCTTGAAATTCCTTAGGATCATTCGGTGACTGATCAGTGAAAGCCGAGGTGCATCACACAGTAATGAAAGCTGGAAGATATCGACTACATTTTCTAGAGTAAGCAAGCCATGCTCTAGTTGCTGTTCACAAATTAGCTTCAACTGAGGAACAACATATGCGTGTGACAGCACCAACAATGGCGCGAAAAATTCCTTCATTTCTTCTTTCTCATAACTAAAATAAAAACCAATAACAATTTAGCACATAGTAGCATGATGCAACCACAAGATCTCAGTGACCCTAATTTCTTCTTTTACTGGTCTTAAAACTGAACAAGCAAAGAGCAGTTTGACAGTTCCATTATTTTACCAAAAACTTAGTTCCTTTAGTTTGAACATGAAGTTAATTTAAAGTCCTTCATAAGTGTCAAGATAACTAGCATGCTGGTTCACAAAACTGTATTGCACAAAATCTGCAATGAGAAAAGAGTAGTTACCAGGAAGAGTACAAGAATCGGATGAAAACCCGAACTGCATCTTGCGGAACACCATGGATTGAAATTGATCTTTTTTGACCAAACCCTTTTGCTTGTTTCAACATCCCTCTTAAGACAGGAGAAGCCATACCCTGTTGGTAAATTTCCAGAGAAGAGATTGAGTCAATAATTTGTTTAAGTTTCTTATAGATTTAAAGACAAAGCATCTTGATCCCAAAAAGATAAAGAGAGATTCTGCAGATTAGGCCAAAAGGATAAAGCATGCTAATGAACTAAATAAAGCAATGTCACAGCCCCAACTGTTTCTCAAAGCATAACATCCGTTAATTGATGATATGAAACAAGCCTTTAGTATCGTTAAAATCGGGAGGGCTTACAAGAACATTAGCATGTGCATAGATGATGCCACCATTATCAGTTTTAATGGTAACATCTGCTCTATAACCTCCATTAAAAAGGTTATCCCACAAATCCCTTGTGGCTGTGGAAACACAGCTGTTTCCTCTTATTGCTGTTCCATTGTTCATAAATAACCCCTTCCGCCTACAGTTTGTTGATGGACCTGGTAATGGAGGTGGTGCTGGAGAAACATTATTGGCACCAAGAGGAGATTGCTTCGTAATAATTTCCATCTTTCCCGTTTGCTTCCCTTTTGAAAGAAATTCAATTAACCACCGCCAGTTTCTGTTCCTCCAAACAAACAAAAAATGCTGCCAACACCGAGCTTCACCGCCACCGCCCCACCATCTAATTTCCCATCTTGATTAAAATTAAAAATATTAACTGTTTCAAGTTTCAAACGGTTTAGATAAATTCTTATTACAGCTAACTGTTTCCTGTATGGCAAAACGAGCGGTCGGGCGATGCCATTTTTTTTTTGTTGGTTCATTCGTTTGACGGTTTAGGACAAACAATTGTCGTACAAAGACATTTTGCCATTATTTTCGTGTTTGATTGGGCACATATGCCCATATCCAACACAATTTTTCTTTTTTTGGGGTTTTCTTCCTAACTCAATGACGAGGAAGTTTCGGTTTATGTAGGAAAGTTGGGTACGAAAATTTATACAGGGTGTGAGGGTTCATCAAATGATTTACCATCAAAATTATGCTTTCCATTTTTAGCCAAAAAAAATATAAGCTTCCATTTTTCTTGAAATTAAATGGTAAGTGATCGAAGGGTGGACATATCCAAGATAAATCGATAATATTATTAGATTTATGAAACTTGTTTTATGGCTAAGATCAAATTATTGGTTGATATAATTTTTTAGTAAAAAAAAATTTTAATATCGGTGATGAGCTTCGAGTTAAAAATAAAATCTTGAGATCATAAGTAAAAAAAAAAGATTAAAAGTAAAGAGGGATATTTCTTATATTTACACTCTAACGCATAAATTAAAAATTGATAAAAAAAAATCAAAATGAGAGAAAGTAAAAATATATAAATGATGTAAAATGAAATGATATTATATGAATATCTTTATTTATAGACAAAATATAAATGATTTATAAAGTATAATAATAATTTGTAATTAAGTTCACGTGATATAAAATATGTTAAATTGATTCAAAAATTTAAAATGCATCTGACTGTTTGTTAACAATCTCTAATAAAAAAAATAAAAATGTTTTTTAGATCCAAAAATATTCTTAACACTTAACTTAAGAATTAAAAAATTATATATATTGAAATTTTAACTTCGGTTTTAATAGATTGATATAATTTTTTGTTTGTGATATATTTATAAAATATTTTAAGGTTCTATAACTTATTTCCCTCTTTTAAAATTATCCTCTAATCTCTTAAATAAAATGTTTCTTGAATTTAAGTATTTCAGAATGTATTATTTAAGAACAAGCTGTGGTAATTAGGAAGAAATTTGCAAAAGCGAACTTGATTCCCCCAGAAAGAATAACAGTGACTCTTTTTGGTGGTAAATGGCAATTAACCTACATTACACTTTCGCAGCTTTGGATCAGCAAAAAATTTCAACTCTTTGGTCCCTTGCGAATTTGATAAATAGTAAGGAATTCATCCCTTCAAAGGCGGGTGATAAAGTTGAAGCCCGGATTTTCCTTGTCAGCCATTATCGGCCTTCTGTTTTTTTTTTTTTATTATTATTCTTAATTTACCTTTAAATTTTTCTACTCCACTATTCACTTGATTGAAAAAACATTATTCGGATAAGTTTTTTTGAACTTATAAGTTTTAAGTAAATATGATGATTTAAAATATGATATAATATATATAATATAAAAATAATATAAATAAAATATATAAAAATAACACGATTTAAAATTTTAAAAAAATTATAAATAAATTTAATAAAATTAAAAAATTAGATTGTATATTTTCGTATTGACATAAATTATTATATATAAATTTTATGTAAAATACGAAAACAATATTTTACATAATATAATGATATAAATAATATAAGTTGCTAATTTTAATAATATATTAATTGATTTAAGAAAATAATGTATTTATCAACTTTCGATGAAAACAAGGAACCAAGGACCAAAAGACAGAGAAATTAAGGTATCTATTTGGATTAGCCCAGAAAATTGTAAACTTGCATCTGGGCTGTAAGATTTTGATAGGGGCCTAGACATGGATCATGATCATAGCTGCCTGGCCCAAACCTAAAAAAATGAAGGTTTAAAAAATGCAATGGCGTCGCCCGGACTCGAACCGGAGACCTTCAGTGTGTTAGACTGACGTGATAACCAACTACACCACGACACCATTGATACAATCCATTGCATTATTTTTTCAAATGTCTATATATTAGTCTGCAATTAATACATTATTTGGGGTTAAAACTGTATTGATAAATATGTTTTTTTATTGAGAATTTAAAGTATTAAAAATAATATGTTTGTTAAATTTAATATTTAATTTTAAGTAGAAATTATTAAATAATTAGACTTTTAATTTTTCTACTCTAAAAAAAAATTAAAATTAATTGAAAACATTTTGGTATTTATATTAATTGAGAATCGTGTATGCATAGTTCCCATTTTTTTGCTTAGACGAAGGAAAGGGGAAACGAAAGAAGAGAATTATAAATTAATTATAATTATGCATTCGAAATAATTTCTTTAAAAAAATTTAAATTTAAAATTTTTTCATAAAAAAATAAATTTTAATCAATTAAACTAACTATTTATTAACAAAACACATAGCTGATGCCATGAGAATTTTAAGTAAAGGGACATCTAAAAATTTACAGATCAGTCAAAGTTGCTGACCATCTTGGAGTTCCCAAAATTTTTCAGTCGAGTTTTTTAGTCCTCATAACTAAGATCCAAGCAAAAACAACATCCTTGCAAATGCAGCACTGTGAATATATATATATATATATATATATAAACTATAGTTCATGGCAATAATAATCCTATATTTCCATAAGTGGGAGAGGGTTGGGAAAGGGCCAAAGGCAAAAGGTTGGAGGGGGTCAAAACTTTGGATGGAGGAGCAGCGTCTTCATGTTCATATAAAACTCGAGTGGTGTGGTCTGGAGTGGTCCAGCGGGCCTTTTGCACGTGAAGACGCTCCTCCTCACCTCATTCCCGATCTCCTCAGCAAATATCTTCACGTGTGTTATCATACCCTTCTATCAATGCCTTTCTCCCACCAATAATTGATAGAATTCGATTTAAATTTTTTAAAGTAAAAAATTTTTAAGTTTAATTTAAATTTGAATTGGATATTTATATAATTTTAATCGATCAAATTAAATTTTATCAATTTAATTTGATTTAATTTATCTATTTTTAAAATTTAAAATTATAATTTTTTATATGTTATTTTAATAATATTAAAATAAATTTTTATATAAAATTATTATTTTTATTTTATAAATATTTAAAATATATAAAAATTAAAATATATATAATTTAATTTGATTTAATTTTTCATCTCTCAATTTAAAATTTGATCCAAAATTAATATACATATTTAATATTTAAATTTAATCCAAATCGAATAAAATAAAAACTGACATGATCTAAATCAAAAATTATAATTTCAAATTAATTTTTATTTTTTTCACTCCTAAACTTTTCTTGTTTTCCCTTAGCAGTCCCCTCCTTTACCCCACTTCAAATCTCCCTCATTTTCTTTTCTTTCTCAATTTTGAGAATTGAGCGTCTTTTGTTCCATCCCTCAAAAAAACAATAGCATGAGAAAGGAAAATTATTTACGGGGCTAATCTTATGTTGGTCGAACCAAACCTTTTTATCTAATTTATGGAAAGATTAGAATCCTGTTAACTTTTTATTCAATGGATCAAACACTAATCTCTGTGTCCAATGCTCGTATACTTGATCAATCAAATTAAAAAAAAAAATAAATAAAAGTTTGTTCTGATCAGAAATTAAAATTCATATATCTTTTTTTTTTTATTTGAAATATGAGGAACTTGAACTCTGTTTTTCGAGTAGAAAATCATGCATCTATCATTTGGCTAAATATTCTTATGTTGAAAATTTCATATTGTTAAGAATTAAGATGACCATAATGAAAAAAGAAACTGTTATGAAGGAACTCATCTAACTTTCAAGGTGGTTCAAATTAAGTTACATAGAGTGTGCTACTTGTGTTAGATATGGGCATTTTCTAACTAAAAAAATGAAGAATTATATATAGATTAAATTATTTCCAAGGTGAAACATTAATATTCATAACTTTCAATTATACCCCACTTTAGTTAGCTGCCAAATTTATATAAATACTACACCAGTAGTTCAAATTCAATGCCTCAATAGGATAGCATTTTTTAAAGACTTACAGCTTGTATTCATATCTTTCAACCATTTCCTTCAATTTGCTACCAAATCCACATAGATACATTTAATGATTGCCATGGTTTGTAACATGAAATCTGCATGTTCATTAGAATTGTAAAAGAAAAAATGTTATTAAAAAAATACTAAATGAAAGAAAACAGACAAAAAACTTTTGAAATTAAGAACATATTTTATAAACTGAAATCAAGAAGTTGTTATCAATAAGCGGTTGACTTAATTGGAAGATTAGTTCAATTGATAAAAATTATTTTTTTATGTAAAAATATTTGATTCGAATTCAATCGATGATTATTTATTAGATTATTTAAATGTACGATTTTTAATCATTTATTTTAAATTATTCATATGACATATTTTATTTTAATTTAAATAATTTTTTGTACAAAAAAAATTAAGAAGTTGTTAAGTTTTGACAGTGCCAGTTTTTGGATCTTGTGTACTCTCCTGCTTTCATTTTTCTATTCATATTTCACTTCACTGTTTTGCCAATAAAATAAACTCATGGTTCAGAACCCGCTCCTCGAAAAGAATTTACTTTATTTTCATGGGCTCTGCTCAATATTATTGTCATATACTTAATAAAATACCATCCAATTTTAATAAACTTTTAAGTAATTCAAAATGTCTAATATGTCAGAAACATGAGTCTCAATTGCTTATAAGGATTAATTTATTATGTCAATCTAAGTTGCTAAGCAGTGGTGAGCTCATTTGACTGTTCTAACAACCTTGACAAAAGTTGAAAATAATAAATGATTCTAGTATTTTATTAATATTATAGGATTGGACCATCATTCCAATTGATGTTTATAATATATGCAAGTAGATAAATGACATTAATATTTTTTGCCCAGCCTAATTACAACCGGCACTCATATTTTTACATTTTTACGAATTATATACAATTAAAAATATTCTCAAAATTTACTTAAAATGTAATTTATTTTCAAAATGATATTCTTATAAGAATCGAATCTGAATAGACAAGAAAATAACATTTTATTTATCAAACTAACCTTTTGAGTGCAACAAAATTAAGATCTTTGATATAGGAAGTCCAACCTTTCATTGGGAAAAAAATGAAAGTCTCTGGCAAGGTCTTTGGCTTATTCATAGTGTCCTACTAATTGAAAGGAACATCAATAACAGTAAGGAAATTAATTGAATAAATATGTGCAAATGAATAATGAATGTTATTATAAGGCAATGTAGCCTTTTAGGTAATTTTTATTTATTTCCAATGACTTGTTTAAGGGGCCATTGCCATTTCTTCTCGTTTACAGCTGTTATGGAATAATGCAGATATGAACATTAAAATTTCTTCACGAGCTTACTTGAATAGGATCTATTCTATAAAGTCGTACCATTGTTTTCCCTAATACCATGAATTGTGAATTAGTTCAATCAAATCAATGTATTGTCTAATGAAAAAACCTAAACAAATCCAAAAAAATTCTCTAAGATTTTCATTATTAATGGTTCATTTTGATAAGAAGTGAGATTGATTTTGATAAAATTGAAAATAATAATAAAAATTATTATAATTATAATTAAAAAAAATTTCAATAAAAAATTTATACTGAATAAAATTTATTAAAATTAATATTTAACTGTATCTCACAATAAGTGCAATTGTATCCAAACATAGACTAAATCAAACCATTTGTTGTGTTAAATGCATGAAAAATAAAACACTCTTTCTAACACGTTTTTTTTTTTTTCAAATAATTTTTAGAACTTCAATTAGGGAACAAAGAAGAAAAGAAGTGTAATGATGATTGAAATGAATCTATCAAGTGTGAGGCTTTTGTTTTTCAAATTTTTGTTTATATTTTTTACAAAAAATCACATTCTAAGAATAAAAAAATAAATATTAAATATTAAAATTTAAATTTATTGAATATAAAAAATATGCGAATAAGGTGAGCTAAATGCTCCAGGTTTTATGAAACTTTTGTTTTTTATAATAGGAAAAAAAGACAACATTACCAATTTTACTGCGGTCTTAGATTTTTGGAATACACGAAAAAAGTTTGTCTATACTTTTATGCTATAATCTCTCATAATTAACTTTCAATCTCCAAAACCATGGAGAGATTTTATAATATAGAAGAGATTTTCTGGGGATACCCTACAAAAAAATCCCGAGAACTATACTTGATCTTTATACTTTAATTTGTACAGTAAGGTATTCAGTGTAAAGCACTGTGATGTAATGTGAGTAACTGCTACATAACGCCTCTCTATATCTCATCCGCTAATTTTGGCGGCACCAAAACCGCAACTCTCATCAACAACTTCCTTTTTCCCCCTCCTCTTCAGTCCTCACATCTCTTTTTGTACTTGCCAGATTCCCATTTCTCTAGACTTTCCATAATCTCCTCAAACGTGTATTCAACACTTGATATATATATATATATATATATTATATATATATACATACAAAGTAGGAAACAAACGACCAAACCCATGTTTTGTTTTTGTTCTTTTCTTTGAGAATTGAGATTTTTCCAGCTGGTGACGTACAGAGAATTGAGAGACAAATGGGAGAGCTTGACAGTGCGTTTTCTTGCTCTAGTCTCTTATGTCAAGAAACTGAAGAAGCTTGTTTTTTTCAAGAAGATGATGAAAGTGTTTACTTGAACTATTGTAAATCGTGTTTTGTTTCACAAGATGAAGATGAGTATATCTTAAAATTGTTTCAAAGAGAAACTGACGTGGGATTCAAAAATAATACATGTTTCAGTGATTGTCCATTTACCAGTAAAAGCTGGCTGGAATGTGCTCGCTTGAATGCTATTGAATGGATTTTCAATGTTTGTTTCTCTTTCAAATCTTTTATTTTTTATCCCTGTTTCTTTTTAATCTCTTTTCTTCTTTTTCTTTATATTTTGTATTGGATTGATGAACAAGTTTTTATATGTTCTTTTTTCAGACAAGAGCAACCTTTGGGTTCCAAATTCATACAGCTTATCTGTCTGTGACATACTTCGATCGATTTATTTCGAAGAAATCAATTGATGTAAGCTTTTCTCAATTCTGTAAACAATGGGCAGATGGAGTTTCTTGTTTGACTTTGTAACAATTGCTAGTTTTTTGTTTGCCTTTGTAATGAAGATAATATTTGTTGATATAGGATGGAAAATTGTGGGCTATTCGATTGTTGTCCGTGGCATGTTTATCATTGGCATCAAAAATGGAAGAATGCAGAGTACCTGCTTTATCAGAATTTACTATAGAAGATTATCAATTTGAGAATAAAGTGATTCAGAGAATGGAGATATTGGTACTTAGCACCTTAGAGTGGAAGATGGTTTCTGTCACACCTTTTGCTTATTTGCATTATTTTATCCGTAAATTTTATGGTGAATCTAGGCCTAAAGGATTAGTCTCCAAAGCTCTGGAACTTATCGTGGCTATGATAAAAGGTAATCCAAAAAATTTAGTTTTGAATGGAATTTATGAATTTATCTTTATGTGTTTACTCTATTACCGAATTGAATCTTTTGATGCAGAAATCAGTTTGGTGGATCATCGACCATCTATTATTGCTGCAGCTGCAGCGTTAGCTGCTTCCAATGGTCGATTAACAAGAAAGGCAATGGAGCTCAAGATGGATTTCATTTCATTGTGGGGATCTCTAGAAAATGTGAGCTTTCTTTTTTCAACTGTCTGCTATTCTGTATCATACTGTCATATATAATTTTCCAAATAAGTACAGCATTCATGTAACTTCACTTGTATACTAATATAAATCTTACGTTGGATGAAACAGGAACATATATTTTCCTGGTATAATATGATGCTAGAAATAGAGATGAGAAGATCTAAGACACCAAAGTTTGTTATTTCCTCAAATTATTCATCAGTACATTATGCTCTTGAGAAATCTTCTGAGGATTCTTCTGCTGTCAGTACTGGAGCTGGCACTAAGCGAAAACTTAAATTCAATGAGTCTGATCAAAATAGCCTGGCAAGGAAAATCTGTCGGCCCTAATGAATGGAGTTTGATACTCTTTAGTGATAGGATTGACAGAAAAAAAAATTGGATTATTTGCTTACAAGTCTAACGAGTGTTTTCTGCCATTTCATTATGATTTGGTGTTGATGATTGAAGATTCCATTTTCCAACAACAAACAAAAGTTTTCAGCCTGTGACAACCAAGAAGATAGAGAAAAGTTAAAAGTAAATAAATAAAAAGGGATAGCTTTATCCTACAGTAAGAAGTCAGAAGCTGACTGAAAGTCCGAATCCGAAAGCCATTAAGCAGGAAGTGATGCCAGGAGAATGCCAGCAGGCAATTGAAGACTGTCTGTTGATAGTCGTTTTCTGTACTGTTTGCTTTGAAGAATGCTACTGTTGCTTACCCACTTTTTTTTTTTCAATTTTTTTTCCTCCTCCGTTTTTTTGTTGTGACAAAGAATACTTGAATATAATCACTTGCAGCCTTGAACCCTACCTTTTGATGGGGGGCTTGGGATGCTTCCTATGTCTTTCAAAAGGCAGAAAGCCATGAGGAATGAGGAATTGTTTTTGTTTGATTTGATATATCTGTGTTGCATTTGGGCCATCAAAGTATTAAAAAAGGTGAATGGTGGGTGGTTGGATTTGCCTGGAATGTTGGGGTTCCTTTTAGATCAGTGGGAAGTTCCTTTTCACGGTTAGGTAGAAACAGCAATAAGATTGGGGGGCCTGATTGTAGAAACAGCAATAAGATCGGGGGGCGTGATTATGTTGCAGCTTAAAATCCTTGATTATATAGTGTACCAATACCAACTAAACTGTGAACATACTAAGATTTGAGAGTAGAAGTTGATAAAATGGGGTCATCTTGAGGTGAAACGTAGACTTTCTTTCTTGAAATCGGGTTCATTTCAAGCAGTTTCTATATCTTAACTGAAGTTTATCTAAGGGGTTCTTCATCATCAAAAATTCAAAATAACACAAAAACAAAAAAGATAAAACCAATTAAAGTTGATGAAACATATTTTTCTTCAAGTTATCGCTACAAACATTCTTTTTGACATCACAGGCCATCCTTCTTCAAAGCTGCAACCTAGTGCAACCCTATGTACGCGGCTATAAGACAACTAAACATGTGAATGCTAATATTTGGTCCCTTTGATTGATGTTTGTAGGACCCAAGTTATAATCATGGAGTTAGAGACCTTTGTTTGGGGGTAAATTTGGGAAGGGAGGGGAGGGGGGAATTGAGTGGGGCATGAGTTTCATGGTAATTGGCAAATTGGGTGTCAGAGGCTCCACCCTTCCACATGCTTTCATGGGGGTTCTTAGGATATCCAGTCTAGCATCGTACAGCATTGTAATTTAGTCTCAAGTAATTACCAAGTATCCTGTGAATATACATATGGTTCCTCTGCAGCAGTCATATCCAGAAGTTCAATGGCCCATCAAAATGAGATAATGTGCCTGCATACATGCCATTGCCAATGTGCAATAACATTAGAACTGCGCATGTTCTTTGTTTTTAATGTCCTCACCATAAATTTACAAGAAAAATTTTCAAATGACTCTATAGATGTTAAAGATTCATTGCTCGAACAAATTAGGCAGCAATAATTGCTGAATTCTGTCAACCATACATGCAGATTTTTCCATTTCTTCTTTCTTCTGCATTGTTTTCGGCAATTTTTATTCTGGTTTTTGTTGAGACAAAATCATAGGTCTTCTGTAAAAGGAGACATTGTTGTTTGAATGATAAATTTTAAATCAAAACCTTGTTCTCATAGCTCTAAAAATGTACCTATAAAAAGCCTGTTTTCTTGGCTTAACATCACAATTGAACTTATCTTCTTTTGATAAATGCTGCTTCAAGGATTGACATGACTACCTTTTTTATTTTCAGTTGATATTCACTTGTCAGCAATTCATAGCAAAAACCAGGCTTATCTTATTAAACAAGCTCATCTCAATATCAAGATAAGAATGCAGGCTTACGTAAATTCAAACTATGTTTTCAGATGAACATGGGTTTGAATTGATCGCATCATTATCCATATAAAACAGCAAGAGTTTTGTTGTTATTAAGGAAAAATTGGTCTCTATTACTGGTTGGGACACGAGAAGAAACAGTGTTCTCAGGAGCAAGGCAGGAAGGGGAAGTGACCAGATTTTGATTAAGAATGATTCATTTTTTTTTTCCTACGAAAGGAAAAGAGTAATATCCTTTATTTTTTTTTGTTTTTCTACTAAAGGAAAAGTGATGATGCCTTCAGTTTGAATTTCATGCAAGATATTTTGTTGATGCCTCAAGGGTTAAACACATTGTTGAATATTCCATGTTAAAGTATATAAAGTTATGGACCATATTGTTAAACATTTGTATTTCCCCTTTTTGAGGTTAGGAAATACAAAGTGGTTGAATATCAAATTGGATTATGAAATGGCATGTGTTTTGAATTACATCAATATTAGTGAGAAAATATACTAACAAAAAAAGGTGCTTAAAATTTGGAATCTCTATTTTTTTTTTAATAATGTACCATTAGAATATAAAATAAAACTTTAATTGATAACTCTTTTCAATCTGATAAATCTCATCCCATCCACCTCAATACTTGGAGTGGAAATCTTTAAAAATGAATTTTTTTAGTAGACAAATAAATTCTTAAGTTATAATTAGATGATGTAATCGAATTGAGCTGAATTAATACAGTGAAAATCTTAAACTCAAGTTTGATTTTAAATTTATTACTTGAAACTTAATTCGAGTTCGATTGAATTTTAATTTTTAAGCTTGAGTTTAATTTGAAATAAAATCGAATTGTTCGAATTCACTTAATTATAATTGTTTAATAAAATTGAATTCAATCCTCATATTTGATGTCAAGCTTGATTATATGTTCAAATTCAAACTCAAATTCGAATTGATTTATATAAAATTAAAATAATAATTTTTAATTAAAATAATAAAAATATATTAAAATTTAAAAACTCAATTAAATTCGTGAATTTTTCGAATAGAACATTAAGATGTTCAAACTCAACTCACTTGATAAATTGAACTACTTAAGTTCGAGTTCAACTCAATAATAACTAAATCAAATTCAAATTTTATTTAAATTAATCTCGAATAATTTATAACTATTGATATATCATTTACCTCCCTAATTTTAACAATAATAATTACTTACCAGTGAATGAATGTTGAATGAGTTAAGTTTAAACTTGGGCCTCCGTCAACAAGTGTCTGAAAGAATTGGTTCAATTCTATGTTGTATTCTTTTGAAAACCATGAAGCCCAATCTTCAGGTTTTCCACTCTCCCTCGCATCGTTTTTGCTGTCAAGAGTTTGAAGAAAAAAGTGATGTTCACAGAGTTTATTCGCTCCGCGAAGCCTTCAAATTTCTTCGATTTTTAAGCTGTTATTAACCCGATGAATCATCGAGCCTTTGTATTTAAAAATGGAGGAAGGAAGAGATTCATGGCGTTCACATTTGGAATGTTTGGATATGGCAAAAACTCTGATTCCGTTTGGGAGGAAATTAAGAACAAGAATTACAAAATATAAGATGCAACTTTGTGCTTGACCTATAAACAAAATATTCAATACAGAAAATGTTTCCAAAAGAAAAAATTGGTGACACCTAAACAATGTGTTTACCTGTTTGATTGCAAGAAAAATGAGTTATTGTCAACAGAGAAATAATGAATCTACACAAGGAGGGATATCGAGGCTTTATTTCTCGATGTCATTCACAAAAACAGCATCTGTGATTATCTATTGTGGTTCATACTCGGATCATCTTCAAGACAGCGGCAATCGGCATGCCCAAGAATCCTATGAGCACGCTTATGGACCACTGTGAGCAACTGAGAGGCGTTGTACTAGCAAATGTACCAAAAAATTCGATGATGATGACTTGGAAAACGGCAGTGCAACTAAGAACAGCCACGAAAACGTAGTTATCTAATATGCCTTTGAAAACATTAATTTCCTCCATGTTACGTGAGCTGATCTCATTGAAAACCTGTGGAAGAAGAACAAATGTTGGCAGAGATTCTAGATAACTAAATAAAATGGGAAAACTAAAAATCAGAAATTGAGATAGCTCAAAATGCATATGAAATTGATTGCTGGTGGTACAATCAGATAAATAGAAAAAAAATGTTCTAAATAAAATTATCAATACTTGGTGAATTAATTCAGACTGCAAACCTTCCTAATAAATATGAAGAGATAGGGAAAAAAAAACATAAAATATATTATAGCACCACTTTGGAGATTCGGAACTAGGCTAATGATTAAGCTAGTATTGCAGACACTCAGGAAACTTATTTAGAGATCATTGAAAGAAAAGACCCAAATGCTTTAGAGAAAGTTGGTTATGCTTATCCGAGAAGCCTAAGCATTTTAAGTTTGGAGCAGGCAAAATAAATCCTTTCAACAAAAACCTTGTTGAAGTCCTAACGAAGTTTCTTTATTTTGGCCAAATACAAAGTTTATATAGATATTTTTCATGCCTCCTGATTGATTCTAAGCATGACAAAATAGACCTTCTGGCAATTGTGTATGTGAAAAAATATATTGAAGAGTATCAAGGAGTACTTATTAAAAGCTTACCTGACAGAAGACAAATGAATTGAAAATAAGTGTGTTCAATATCAGATCAGAATCAGGGCCATCGAGATTAAACATTGCTTTTCCTTTTGCCTGAAGATACCATATTACCATAAACTGATAGAAAGATTGTCCCAAGATATTCCTCCACATGACATTACTGATAAAATTTCCTTTCTTTCCAACTGGTGAATGCTTCATTAGTTCATCGGTTGGGGGCTCAGTTGCAAGTGCAAGTGCTCCTAGAGTATCCATAATCATATTGACCCACAATAGCTGAACAGCTGTGAGAGGAGCGCTCCCTGCGGCATGATTTGGTGCAAAAAGCATAAAAAAATATGAGAAAATCATTTTCATTCACAAAGAAAGCTAGAAAATAAGTTTTAAATAGAAGTAGACAAACATATTCCGCTCTTACCTGTCAAACATGCTGAGGAGAAGTTAACAATTAATGCAACAATGTTGACTGTCAGTTGAAACTGTACAAATTTTTGAATATTAATGTATACTGAACGGCCCCATTTGGCCACTGTCACAATTGTTGAGAAATTGTCATCCAGAATTATGACGTCAGCACTCTCTTTGGCCACCTGGAATTGAGAATGAGATTAGTTGAATCTTGATATTGTTAATATCAGGCATTACTTCATATACTTAAGTAAAATATTTTACTAGCACCTAACAAGGACAGTCACTATTACAACACTCTAGTATCGGGTGGATGAAAGGTTGTTGTATGCTTTCATAATTAGGCGCCATATGTCACATTAAAACTCAAGCTAAAATATCATTTTATAGTAATAAAACTATTCATACTGGCTTCCCTCCTGTACTTAAAGCACCTTTTCTCAAGTCCTTCTTGCCCCAAAGGAACTCATGTCTATGCTCCTTATTTTAACCCATACTACATCTAGCACTCCATTGTAAACAGGCATAACTATCTGACTCTTCATGGCATAGAATCAGTACTTAGTAGAGCATAATCCTTTTTTTATGATCATAATATAAGTTTCTTGGGATTGAAATCTTCTTTTATTTGATTAGCACAAGATGCATGCACAGTGTGAAAATATTAATGCATTGCTGACCTCAGTTCCAGCAATGCCCATTGCTAGTCCAATGTCTGCTTCATGCAGGGCTGGAGCATCATTTGTTCCGTCACCAGTCACAGCAACAACTTCATCAAATGTAGTTCGCAATTGCTTTACCAGAGTATGCTTGTCCATAGGAGAAGATCGAGCCATCACCTGCAAAAGAAAGGAAAATTGAGGAATGAATTAGATGATTTATCCTTGATACAACTTACAAGTACCTAACTGGTAACAGTTTTGGAAGAAAAGAATAAAAAGTGGAGAGTACCTGAATCTTAGGAATTAAAGTAAGCATTTCCTCCTGACTCTTCTCCCTGAAATCTGGACCTTCAATAGCTATACCATCATCTGTAAGAATTCCACATTCCCTGGCAATAGCCTTTGCAGTGTTTATGTTGTCTCCTGTAACCATTCGTACGGTAATCCCAGCTGAACGACAAGTAGCAACAGATTCTTTGACACCAGGGCGAACAGGATCCTTAATACCCACAATTCCTATACAAGTATATCCAGAAACTGGAATAGCATTGTCGGGGGAAAAACCAGTTTCCAGTTCCATATAGGCAAGACACAGGGTTCGAAGGGCCTCATTAGCAAACTGGTTAATTGTAGCATTGAGGTGGTTAATGGATTCTTCATCCAGAGGAACAACTTCCCCATTTGAACTGATCACCTTGTCACATCCAGCCAACACTATCTCTGAAGCACCTTTAGTGTGTGCTCGTAGCCCTCCTCCAGGAAGCTGCAGCACTACTCCCATTCGTTTCTTTGTAGAGTTGAATGGTTCAACCTTAACAAGTTTTGATGCCTGTCGTTCTGCTTGGGAATCTCCACCCAGAGACAAACCAAACTCTAATAAAGCAGTCTCTGTGGGTGTTCCCAATATCTCACGTTTTCCATCTTTATTAATAACAATTTCACCCCCAGTGTTAGTAAATATTGATTGTAGCAAAAGTTTCATGGCAGACTCCGGAATATCTGAGCAGAAAGAAGCTTTAATGTTGCTGCATACTTCCTTGACACCCATGCAAATGCATGACTTCACAACCGTCATGTGATTAGTGGTTAGTGTCCCAGTTTTATCACTACAAATACTTGTCGCTGACCCCATAGTCTCACAAGCTGCAAGGTGTCGAACTAGTGCTTTATCATTCATCATCTTCTTCATGGCAAAAGCAAGGCTCAAAGTCACAGCCAATGGTAGACCCTCTGGAACTGCAACAACAACAATTGTAACTGCAACAGCAAAGAATTCCAGCATTTGCAATGCCTCATCGCCAGACCAGCTCCAGATTGTCCCTTCTTGCAGTTTACTCACGAACAGTCCTCGCACCAATACAGCAAAAGTCACTACAGCAAAGAACAGGCCTACCTTCCCAATAATGGTTGCCACTCCATTCAATTTCACCTGCAGTGGGGTCTCATCATCTCCCCCTTCACTGAGGGTTGCCATCAATTTACCCCATTGTGTTCTCATCCCGACGGTGGTAACCATCATCTTGCATGATCCATCTTGAAGCTTAGTACCAGAAAGCATAAAAGGGTTTTCAGCATTCACCATTACCGGCTCACTCTCCCCTGTTAAACTTGATTCATCAATTAGCACAGAAAATCCCGAGACAAAAAGGCCATCAGCGGGGACTTGGTCACCAATGTTAAGGTGTACAATATCACCAGGAAGCAAATCATATATAGACATTTTCTGCCTACATGCATTTCTTGTTACCTGAATGGTGATTTTCTTTTTCTCCTTATCCAAATCCCTAAACTGTAAAGATTGGCGATAATCACTTGTTGCTGTGACAAACACAACCAATAAGATACTCGCAACAATCCCAAGTCCATCATGAGCTCCCTTTGGCCATCCTTCCATTGCTATCCCAACTACCAATGACACCAAAGCACACAACCCGAGGATCATAAGAGTCATGTCCTGAAGAGCTTCCCAAACAAATACCCAGAACCCTTTAGCTTCAGCCTCAGCAAACTTATTGATTCCATAAACCTCTTGTCTTTTATTCAACAAACCAGTATCAGAACTTAGTCCATTCGTGGTTGATGTGGAGAGTTTTTCAGCAATACCATCTACTCCACCATGAAACGTTAGTTTCTTTACATCATGACCTTCCACGATGGATCCTAATTCATCAGCACAAAGTTGAAAACCAGCAGCTTTGACTTCTTCAGGAACAACATAATCACTAGGTTGTACACCTGCAAAAGAAGATTCATTTAAGTTGAAAGGCAGCTTTCAAAACAAAATGTAACAAACTTTACCTGAATTTGCATAAAAAATCTCACCTAAGATAAATTGAAAGGCAGCTTTTGAAACCAGTACAGCAATTCTCAATTTTTCCTGCAATGTTCCAAATCGAAAAAAATAAACAATAAAAAAGAGCTCTAAAATGCCAATTTGAAATTCATAATCCCACTATTTTTAATCGAGGGAGCTTAGCATATAGGGGATTAAAAATGGAAAATTGAACAGCTAAACCAATTAATAGAGTTCCTTTTTGATACACTAAAATTTCGTATAATAATAATTAAAATAGAAATACCATTCTAGTCATCCTTCTTTTTGTTTTTGAAAAGCTTCAAAATCCTTAAACTCTCCAACAAATTTCAGTTAAGTTCCCAACATCAAAATATAATCTCATAAAGATAGACAAAAATAGAAACACTTATAGTACATTTAAAAAGATAAGAAAAGAAAAAGAAGAACAAAATTTGAAAATGATCTTTCAGCAGATTCTAAATCAGAAAGTGGATTAAAAATTGAAAAACCTGATTGGTGCGGCGCATAGCAGCAGCCTCGCAACGTTTGGAGAGATTGGCCGTGAATCGAAACCGCCGTTTGGGATTCTTGACGAAACCACAAACTTTTCTCCATTGTTCCAACGCTTCATCGGACGAGTGTTTCGACTTCAAATCGAAGTTCTCATTCAAATAACTTTCCATTACTTGTCTTTTTATCAAAAAGTTTCAGATCGCTTTCGTTCCTAAAACTGCTTCTTAAGCTTCATTCAAATATATAATAAAAAAGGTATCCTGAAACTTGGAAGAAAAAACACGTCAACCGAGTACAAATAAAGAGTCGTACTCGAAATGAATTTCCGGTTCTGCTTGCAACAGCAACGCGGAAGTTTCAAAGACAATTTCCTGGCAATTAGATAATCAAAACAGTAGTTTTGATTTTGAAATGAAAATATTGTGAAAGTTTCTTTCTAATTTTAGTAAGGATTTTGAAATGAAGGATCCGAAATTTGATGCACTTTGCTAGAGTGTTTGAGCTGGTCGTTGCTCTCAACTCTCAATTTCTTTGCCTTCGTTCTCCTACGTTTTTGAAATAAAAGGAACGGGTTTCTCGGGTTAAAAAAAAAAAAAAGTCAACGTATTTCCTGAGTTAAATTAATAAGAAAGTTGGTAAATTGTAACTTGAAAATATGATATTTTAACTATTCTAAAAGGACATTTTCATTATTTAAAATTTTAATAAAACATTAAAATTGTATTTTATGATAATTATAATTTTTAAATTTTATGTATTTTTAATACAAAATAAACAAAGATGAATTCTGAATCTTCTGAACTAAAGTTTCGTCTTTTCTTTAAAGCCACAAACGAAGATGGACGAGTCTTTATTTTACGCGGCTTATGGGCTTTTCGGACGCGGTGGAATATTCGAAACAATGACATTTGCATAGATTTTTTTTTTATAATTTAAAATATGAAATGATGATGTAATATGAATATAATATTAAAATAAAATATAAAATAATATAATTTAAAATTATAATAATTATTATATATATTTAATAAAATAAAAAATTTATATTTTATGTTTTTATATTAATATAAATTATAATATATAATTTTTATATAAAATATAATATAAATTTTAATATTTTATATACTTTGCGTTTAATGTAACATTAACGAGGAGGTAGGCCGAGCCTCCAAGGTTGGACCGTTGTAAAGTGAAAGCTCGCCCGACTTGACCCGTGGTCGGACTTAAAGGGACGGCTTTTACACATAAATAATAAAACAACTCATTAGGCGGAATTGCATTTAAAAGAAACCCAACCAGTCACGTTTTTATGACGGCATTTAATAAACAAAGAATCGCACTGTCAACTGTGTTGGGCTCATTGCAAAGTCAATTCACTTGGGCTCAGGACTTAGGGTTCAACACGCTAGACGGAAGGAACTTCAAGCCGCCCATTACCGAATCTTGCTTTGACACTTCAATTTTTATTAGTAAATCTGTAGAACGGTCCATGGAGTGGAGGAAGGTCTGGATTTGTCATAATTTCAATAAAAATAGACCGTCATGAGCACGTTAGTCCAGAGAACGGTCATATCCGAAAAACTTTCGGCGATTTCGTGTTGTCTCCACCACCTTGAAGAAAAAAAAAAAAAAAAACCCTCCGTCCTTCGAATTTCGATTCATTTTCACCATTTGTTTTTTTCTTCCAATTTCTGAGATCTTTCCTAGTCTTTTACAGCCATGAGCAAGGGACCAGGACTCTTCATCGATAAAGACAAGAAAGCCGAAGGTAACCAAATTCCCCATCTCCTTCTCTATCTACCGTACTATCATCCGACCAACTACGAAATTTCTCATTTGCGTTTAATGATCTATTTTTATTTCTCTCTCTTTTTGAACGCTTAGATCTTTTGACCAAAGATTATACCGCGGATCAGAAATTCACTGTTTCCACATACACTGGCGCTGGAGTGGTAGGACAAAATTATCTCTTTCAGACTTTTACACCTTGAATTTTAATTATGTTTATATAGTAGCAAGGTCTTGATAGATTATTCTATGAAAATTGAATGAAATGCGGATTTGATTGCTTAGATCTTCTTATCACTTGATTTTGCAGTCCCTGCAAGAAGCTGTTTAGATTAATGCTAATATAAGAAAAAAGATTGTGGTTTTAGCTAATATGTATGTCATTTCTTGTTCAGATTGCTTTAAATATGAACGAGATGATTGATGCAATTACCTTAAAAGAGGTTACATATGGTAAATTTGAAGTTCAAATTACAACACCTGCGATCCTTCTCCTATCTTTGTATTGTAGCCTCTTTTGTATTAAAAAAATTACTTTAAATATTTCAAGATAAGACATAAAATCCCCAGGCATTTGACAAATCAAGGTTCTTGTTCTTTCTTTATACTCGTCTTATTAGGGATGATTTCACTGAATTTCTTTGATCTCAAAGATTGTGATAGTAATTGTTACTTTGGAACCATGTACATTTTGTCCTTGTCCTGAAGGTATTATTTGGGTGAAACTGTGTCTAACTCACGTTTAAACTCGTGCTATGCATTTCTCCTTCTCGATTTTTTTTTTTTTTTTAATGTTGAAAAGGGGGTGGTTTGAACTTTGGTATGTCTGCTGATATTAATGAAGCTTCATGGAATCTATGTTAAGCTAGATCCTCATGAATTAAAACATTTCACAGGTCTTCATTGTGTTAATTCCGTTTTGTCTCCTATTCAGGCCCTCACTTCAACTGCCCTGAAGAAAGGAGGACTTTCTACTGGAGATGTTGCTGCAATATACAAGTACAAGAACACTCTCTTTGATGTCGAAGTCGATACTGATTCTAACGTGGGTTCTTACTTTCTTTGGAAACCATTGAACAACAAGTAGCCTAATCCAGCTGAGCGTCTTACATTTTTACATTGTTTCGGCAGATCTCAACGACGCTTACATTCATTGAGATTCTTCCATCGACTAAGGCTATTGCATCATTCAAAGTGCCTGATTATAACTCTGGCAAGGTAGGAAGTTGCCTCTCCTAAGCAGAGATGTTTTTCATGATGATGATTCGGGTGTTTAAAAGTTTATATCTTCTATCTACATATTGTGCAGTTGGAGATTCAGTATTTCCATGACCATGCAACCTTTACAACAACAATTGGTTTGAACCAGACACCAGGTGTTGATGTCACAGCCACCATTGGCACGCCCGCTATTGCTTTTGGTGCCGAGGCAGGTTATGATACAACCTCTGGCAATTTTACAAAATACGCTGCTGGTATTAGTGTGACCAAACCAGATTCATGTGCTTCCATAATTCTGTAAGCTTTTTTACGCTATCATAGTTGCTCTGCTTGATTAGAAATGAACAGAAGAAAGAACTTGCTAATCTTTTGTCACTGTTTTCTTTCTTTTTACTATCAGGGGAGACAAGGGAGACAGCGTAAAAGCATCCTATGTGCATTATCTGGATTAGCTGAAGAAGAGCGCTGCTGTAGGTGAGATCAGCAGAAGGTTTTCCACAAATGAGAACACATTTACTGTTGGAGGGGCCTATGCTGTCGATCATCTCACACTGATTAAAAGCTAAGTTCAACAATCATGTGAGGCTTGGAGCATTGCTGCAACATGAGGTTGTACCAAAGTCATTGCTGACAATCTCCGGTGAACTTGACACCAAGGCGTTGAACAAAAGTCCCCGCTTTGGATTGGCTCTTGCTCTGAAACCCTAATCGGTTTTTAGCTATTGGATGATGCTTACAAATTTTGATACATTAGAAAAAATTTTTGGTGACTGAAAAGGGATGTCAATAAGTAGTTCCACAGATGATTAATATTCATTTCTAGGTTCTGGATGACTGAATGGATTTCGATACTTTAAGGCTTTCCATGATTCAATATGTAAGTTTTGAGCCATTTTGACATTGGTAAATTTAACCCTCGTTTTATTGTGGATTTCCTTTTAATTGGTCAAAAGCTTTTTAAATTTCTTCATTTAGTTGCCTTACTTGAAGTTCCTCCAAATCTGTCATATCCAATTAACCATTCACAGCCAGCCTTAAGCTTACAGGCAACTCTTTCAAGTTTCAAGTCCGGAAGGCGTCACTCCCCTATGTACTCACTCTCCCCTACGCACAAAATTTGGTCGAATTTTCAAATCATTCCTGTTACCAATAACCTACAAATTGGCTGGCCTGTCATAGGTTTCACAAAAGCCAGAGAATGCATTTTTATCCGATTCTAGATGACGATAAATCATTCAAACTTAACTCAAAGTACAAGTATAATTCAAAGCAAGGAAAAATTCAGAAGTTGGTAATTGGTATAGCTGCTAAACTTTCTTATTCTCAGATCCATATTTCTAATTCAGTAGATAACACGCATTGTGCTTTTCAAGAGAAGGGAATCAGTAAGCTGCTTCATATTATTATTATTATTCTCATCAAATAAATGATAAATAGATAATAAGAAAGAAATCACAAGAGCTGCAAATAACTGATAAAGGAACAAGGTACACATGGTGATGTTGCATTTTCAGAGTATTTCAATGATTAATGGAAATCACATATAAGGTACATGACAAATTGGATATTGGGCTGTTGAGCAACACAAACAAATGAACTAAGGTTGCATTTTGATGCATTTTATAAATCTAAGCTTTCTCAAGAGTCAAGACCAAGAGAAAAACAAAAGCTAATCAAGTGCAAACTAAACTTTTAGTACTAATCTCTCTACAACTCAACATATCAGAAAAACTTTGGCAATTCCATGTATTTATTGCATCTGAGATTCATAACAATATAACTAGCTTAATATTGAAAATCCCTCAAAAACATCCATCCATTTGAAAGGAAATTAAATCATCCAAGCCTAACCCATCAAAAAACAAATCTAGAGCTCAAAGCAAAAGACCCAAAAACTCATCTATAGTGATCAAGTCAGAAAATGCAGCAAAAAAACAAAATAAAGATCACCATTGCATTATCAAGTCTACAAAATCCCAGATTCCTCGTTGTATTACCGATTGATAGCACAAAACTAAAATCCAACAGTTGCAAAGCCCCTAGAGATAACATAACAAAACATATCATAGCATTAAAAGGAAAAAGACAACCTTAATCGACACTCTGCATGATATCCTCGGCAGAAAACTTGGTACCCTTGTCCTTATCAGCAGCAGCACGTCCCTTGGCCTTACAATCCAGCAACGACTTCCGATCCTTGTCCAGCCTCAGCTTGGTAATGACGACCTTGGATGGGTTGATTCCAACGTTCACGGTCGAACCGTTCACTTTCTCGCGAGTGATGCGCTCGATGTGGATCACCCATTTGCGGCGGTAAACTTGAACTACTTTCCCTTCGCGGCCCTTGTAGGTACCACGAACGACTTGGACCTCGTCGTCCTTGCGTACCGGCATGGACCGGACGTTGTACTTGGACCTCAGATCGGATGACAGTGGTGCGCTCATCAAAACGCGGCGGACGGACGACGGCGCCGAGAAATGGGCCTTACGGTTCTTGCGGCGAGAAGAGGAGACGCGTGGGTTGTACTTCATTTTAGCTGCGGGGGAAGGTGTAGGGTTTGGTTCCTGTTCGACTCGACGACGGCCAAGGGATAAAGTCACGAAATAGGGTTTTGAGAGAATACATATACAGTCGAGGAGTGGAGTGGAACTAGGGTTACCTTGGAATTCATTGGGCTTTATGGATCTCAAGAGTTTCTTTTTTTATGGGTTGCATCTGGGTTTCGCTGAGACGTAACTCGGTTTTGGGCTTTTTTTAATTTTTTCTCTTTTCCAACATGAAAATAGATTTTTTATTTTATTTTATTTTATTTTATATATGTACGGGCAAGAAACTATCATATAATTTTGTCTTCAGTTTAATTGTTGACATTTATACAGCCAACATTTGTATAGAAAAAAGTTTACAAATGGAATTTTCAAGTTATTAGGGTTATTACTGAAATATGACATTGCATGATTTATTTTTTAGCCATTGTTAAATAAATAACTAAAATGGAAAAGGTTCAGTTTGAAAAAATTGATAATCGACTTAATTGATTTTTATTTAACAAATAATCAAATCGATCAAATATTATTAAATAATTGATAATAATTAAATCGATCAAAATCTGTTCGGTTAGATCGGTTCGATTAAATAATCGATTTTTTATCATTTTTTTTTATTATGAATAATTATTTAACCACAAATTTAATTCAATAAAATTCAAACTCTAGTATTATTCAAACTAAATTACTAAATAATTTAATAATTTCAACAATATTTTACAAAAAAAATAAAAATATTTATCTCAATTTTTTTATTTTTAATTATTAGAAAGTAGATTAATTCTGTCAGTGCGATTATCAATTTTAAAAATTAAAAATTAACTGAATTAATCAATTTAATCGATTTAAAATTTTGATTATAACTAAAATCGAATAAATTAAATCGATTCAACCGAATTCATTCGATTTCGATCGATCTAGTTGATTTAAACCTACTTTTGCTCACCTCTAAATCTAAAAAAAAAAATTAAAAGTAAAATTAATTTAATAACTTCTTATATTTAATATAGTAAAAATTTTCATTATCAAGCGCATGCCGAATCATTATCTAATTTTTTTCTTTGTTAAGATAAAAAATGAATGATTAATATTAAATTTTAAATTTATTAAATATTATTTTTAAAAAATTACATGAATCAAATATGTTAAATCTTTGAGTTCACCAAATTCATTGGTGTTGGATATATACAAAATAATTTTTAAAAAAAGTTTCTGACAAATAAAAAGGGTTAGCTAAAGTCCAAATGAAAGTGGCAACAGTGTTAACTTACTCCAATTTGAGTTTAAACCCTAATTTTCTTAAGAGTGCATAAACAACTGTTTTTACTAACTATAAGCATATACAATGAATAAAAAAAAGATCTCAAATTTGGATTTAATTTCCAACCTTTTTTTGTTCATTTTCGTTTAGAATGTGAAAAAGGTTAGTACTTTGATGGAGACAACACCCCAAAGGCCCAATTGTTCAGAGGATTTTGACTTTCTATGCAAAATGGAGAAGCCAAGGACAACTGTCCACATCTTTCTCCATTATCCTCAATTTATCTTTCTTGGTAGTAAATTTTAAGATGCCTTTTTAAATCTGTGATTGATTCTTTGCCCCAATATGTTAGGCAAACAATTCACTGAAAATGCGCAAGTGCCACACTTGTCATTTTTTTTTTTTTGAGTTTTTTTTTTTGTTTGATAACCACTTTAAATTTTAATTAATTTAAATTTAAGTTAAATCGAACCCATAAAAAAATAAAATTTTTTCACTTTTTTTATTTAAAAAATTTAAAATTAAAATTTTATTTAAAAAATTTAAATTCTTTAATCATTCGTACCAACAGATCATAATTATCAATTCTCAATCATTAAGATACGGAAGAAACTGGCTTGTAAGTGTAAAAATATTGATCAAATAGCTTATGCTAATTGGTAGACCTAATAGCTTAGATATGGCTAGATGCAAAAATCTATTAGATTTTCCTTCCTTCAAACGAAATGAGATGGAAAGTCAATATCAGATTTCCAAAAGCACATGCCAAGAGAATTTTGGTCAGAATCCAAAATATTTTGATTTCTTAATAAATTTGGTAATTTATGTATTTATATAATTTAAAATATTAATAATTTATATATTAATAATATATTTTATATAAAAATTAAATATTATAATTTTTATCAATATAAAAATATAAAATATATTTTAATTTTATTAAATTTATTTATAATTTTTGTTAAAATTTTAAATTATATTATTTTATATTTTATATTTGTATCATTTTTGTATTCTAATATTGCGGTTTTATTTCAAATGGTTATTTAAAAGCTAGCATTTATGAGCTATCACATGCGACCATTAATATCCCTACCGGCAAAGGAATTTCTCACCCCCTATCCTCCTCAGTAACCCTAGTCACTAGTGCCAATGACAACTACAATACAACATTGGATAAAAAGCCACGGACCAAAGGAACCTCTTCCAATCTCTAAAGAAGAAACAATGAAGCCTTGGGGAAGTTTAGGAGTCGTAGAAACTATCTATGAAGAAGAAGATTATGAGAACTCTTCCACCTTTCCTTCTCTTTCTCCTTCAGTTCTCTCTTCTCCGCCGACATCACTCCATTCCAGAGTGGAGGCTTGGTATTTATTATTTTTTTCTATTTTTTTATATTTTAATACTTGCTTTCTTAATTTTGATCTTATTTTTTTTTGGGTATTGTCTATTATAAGGTCATCGGCAATGGGGCATAAAACTGACGTGCTGATACATGTCCAGGGAAACGCTTTTCACCTTCACAAGGTATGTTATTGCTTGATCTGCTGGGTGATCAACCTGACTTTGATCCAAAACCTGTTTCTTTGTTTCCTTGGGGTGAAGTGGGTTATTAGAAATTTATCACTTTGTTTCAAGAATATTTCACAATGTGTGCAAGAATAACTTATTTCCTATTATAGAGATATGATATTTTTCAAGTTTTTTTACTTTGATTTGCATTTTGCAACGTTAAAAATGGTAAAAAAAAAAAAAAAAAAGGATTTCTGGATACCAAAAGTCAAACTCAAACTCTCAAAGCCGAAAAACTGAAAAGCCTTTTCAGAATATAACGCACGTTTATTATATAGGATATTTGGGGACAATGTCTCAATGATTTTTTAACTGATATTTCTGCAAAAAAGTTTATATGAATTTTTAATGGTTTCATTTGCTTGCAAATTCACCAGATTCTTGAAATTCAAGCTGGGAATATCAGTTCTCATCAAAATTTAAAAAAAATTGGCAACCCCAACTACGGGTTTTAATTATTGGCCAAAAAAGCTACTGGTTTTAAATTATAAAAACATTTATGTTGAACTCGAAATTTATTTCAATTAAATTTTCTGATCATCTTAAAATAACATTTAATAATATGAGTTCAGATCCCGTAATCTGTACTATTATACCAAGCTACCTTTAACTTTGTAAAAGAAAAAGAAAGTAAAATTTCACATTTCAGCTTTCAATTTCCAACTTAATATAAGGTTTCCAAAATAAAATTTTCCGATGAAAATATTAGTAAAATGTTCTTGAGGAGTTGTGTCTGAATTAAGTGAAATCATAGTCCATTTTTCCTATTAATTCCATTTGATGCAAAATTAAAGGAGAAAGTAGTATTAATATCTAAACGCTGCTTTTAGCAATTAATGAATAATTATGGGTTCCCTAATTTTTTTTTTCTTGATAGGATCCTCTGTCCTCCAGGAGCATCTATTTAAGGCGGCAACTAATGGAACAATCGGAATTAACGTTATCCCCACCGTTAAACATAACTGCCGAAACGTTCGCTCTCGTTGCCGACTTCTGTTACGGGACCCACCTCCTTGTAACGCCGTTCAACGTTGCGTCCCTCCTGTTAGCAGCGGAACTCCTCGGAATGACGGAGACTCAAGGTAACGAGGACCAGAACTTGAAGCAGATGACTGATGGTTACTTCCGTCGATTCGTCGCCGTCAACAGAGAGTACGCGGCGATTGTTTTCAGGTCTTGCCTGGTGTTGCTCCCAGAGGCGGAAACAACAGCGTTTCTCGTTAGTAGATGCATGGAGACTATGAATTTGACGGACGATGGTGACGGCGTGGTCGATTTTTTTGACGACGTTATTTCTTTGCGCGCCCCGGATTTTAAAATCGTGACGGAGTCTATCCAACAACGATTTGAGTGCCATGATCTGCTTTACAGGATCGTGGATTTCTATCTCGAGGTAAGGGCATTATAATAATTTTATTCATCTAATGTTAGCACATGCCAAAATGAAAATTTTCAAATTTTTTGTTTTTAAGTAAAATTAAATTTATGATTAAACTAATCAATTAAATAAGCAGTCGAATGATTTATTAATATAATATTAATTTTAAACTAAAATTTATCGAATTTACCATCATGTACAAACTTTTTTAATAGGTGCATTTAGAAATTTAGGTGAAGTAGTCTAGGGATGAATTAAATTTGTACCTTGAATTTATTTAAGATTGAGTAGGCACAATGTTTGGTGTCTATTTATTGATGGATGAGATTGATTAATTTGAAAATCTTTAATTCCCTCCAATTCTCAACTTTTCTTAGCTATGAATATATATATATATATATATATATTGTATACTTTGGATGTGGAATAACTAGGGTTGTACCATTGCTGAAATTTCAGTGGATGAATGAACTGTTGAGACCAAGGCTCACATTCATTAATGTGCATTAATCTTTTAAAGATCTTTTGTTTTGTACTCTAGACATAAGTTAATTTTAATTATAATTTTTTAAAAAAACTGCATTGTGTATTAGGTTTATTATCTTAATTTAATTATATATTTATTGATGATAATAAAGTTTAAAAATTTTGCAAGTCGGCTTTTATAAAATAATTTTTGCAAAATATTGATATTTTTCAAAAAAAATAGTAAAGTTTTTTTTATTATTGAGATGATAAAACAAAAAATATTTTAAGTTATTTTGTTTTTTTTTTAAAATATTACTTTTTTCAAATAATAATATTGATATAATTATTAAAATATTATTTTAGATATTAGAAATTATATTACTATAATAATATTTTAAGTCAAATCAATGTCTAAAAAATCATGTCCAAAGCCCAACTCGAGTCAACTCATGAGTTTGGCCAAAAATCTTGTTCATAATCAGTTTTTTTTAATTATTATTTATTTCATTTATCAATAAATTATTTTTGTTTTTCGAATAATTTTTTATCAACCAAGCATCCAAAAATACAAAACTTTTTGAAAGATTTTTTATGAAACAAACAGAACATTGATGTAAAAGGTAAATGATTCTCATAACATTCTTAAATCATAATTAGAAATATAATTGTTTTATGAACTTATGACATCCCCAACTGTTAAAATTTAAAATTTTATCTTATATAGGAGTAAGATTAATAATAAAATAAAATTATTTTTTATTATATAATTCATTATCACGTGTATTAAAAAAATGAACTTAGGACACCTAATGTTGATTAGAAGGAAAATTACTCTATATTTGATTGGAAGATATATATAGTAGGAATGAGAATTCATCTTCAAGTGATTATCATGAGAAAGTTGTTGTCTGGACAGAAGCACAATGGGAAGATAACGGAGGAACAGAAGACTCAGATATGTAACTCCATTGACTGCAACAAGCTCTCACCTCAGCTCCTCCTACATGCAGTGCAAAACCCTCGAATGCCTCTGCGATTCGTTGTCCGAGCCATGTTGGTGGGGCAACTCAATCCCCACCGCTCCATTTTCTCAGCTGCTAATCACCATTATTCTCGTAGGCATCGCCTTAGAGACGCCGATGACAACAACAACAACAACATCACCCTTGGTGCAATCTTGCAACGCGAAGCGACAATGTGTGAAACTGCTCAACTCAAGGCAGCAATGGATGCCACGAGCTCCCGCATCCAAACCCTGGAAAAACAGCTGCTTTGCTTGAAGAAGATCTTGCAAAAATCAGATGATCATCAGAATGGAGGAGTTGGCGGGTCGTCTAGGGATGTGTTGGAATCAGGCAGGTCAGCTAGTTTCCATTATGGTTCAGGGAATAAGATTGAAAGAGCAGATAGAGAAGCTACTGCTTCAGCGAGCTTTCGATTCAGCGGTCCAGAAGAGCGAGCATTTGGGTCTTCATCATCGGAGAATTCATGCATTGACAGTCCTAGAATCAAGAAAAACATAGGGCAGAGGTTGATCAAAGGGTTAAAGAGCGCATTGGGGGTATCAAAGTCTGCAACCAAGAATGGCTCTGATCACAACAAAACATTTTAGCAGGCCAAACATAGCACTAATCTTTCCACAAATTCATGATAATTGACAGGTAGTAGGGAGGTTTTTGACTTCTAGCTTTGCTCAAAGGTAGATTAATTTCAAATGGTTTTTAGGTTTTACTTACCCCTTTTTTTTAAAAAAATGAGTAATGCTATTTATATAACTCATGATTGCAATTATTTGTGAACATTTTATATGATTGAATTTAATAGAACATTTGTGGAAGTTAATTTCACTATATGGTAAGGCCAGCAGCAATGTTTGCACATAGTTATGAATGTAGATTGTCTATGTATTTAAGAGAATTATAAATGTACTTATTTTTTTTTTATCCCTTCTTATAAGGTAATGATTAAGGAAGGCAAATGGCAAATTGAGTAAAAATTGAATTTTTTTTATAAAAAAAGATGTAGTACAAGGAAAGTTTGAATTTAAAAATTATTAGATATTATTTCTTATGATTATATGAATTAATCGAATTAAATTTCATATTTAAATTGTTGATTTCATTTTTAATTCATTGTATAATCTGTATGATTAAGTTACATAAGTAAAAGAATAAACAATATACACATTAGAAGTTGATTTTTTTCATTCCATAAATCTTTTATTTTCTTCAAAGTTCGAAGATTGATCCTTGAAGTTAAGAGATCTTGAATTCTAAAAACATTCTATTACTTCATTATTGCTATAACTTTTTAATTTCCTTTTCAAGCTTCAAACATAAAATTTCCAATTTAATAGTTCAAACTCCAATTTGTTAAGCCAAAGTAGTAAAGTAATTCTTTTCTTTATTGTTGTTGTTTTTTCGTTTCTTTGCACATATGAAAAATCAATTGACTTTTACTTTCTATAACAGTATATGGTGGCAAATCCAAATGATGAATTACAGTGTTTATGAACACTTCTAACAATTTTTTTAAAAAAATTTTGAAAATTCTTTTCCTTTAAACTCTTTTAAAATTTTATCTTGCACACATTTTCGATTGATAAAATTGATAAATTTATTGACGGATTTTCATTTATATTATAAGTGAATAATTTTAAAAAAATTTCCTATGTATTAGATGCCATAAATCTTACTTTTCTTTTTCAAGATTTAATTAAAACTCGAAAATTTTCAAAATTTAAATCATTGTAACATTCACTTATAAAAGCCTTACTACTTTAGTACATTTTTTTTTACCTAAAAATGACAAATAATGACATTTTTTTTATTTGAGAGAAAGAAATTCGTATCATACATCAATATCATTGAATCAAAATACTAGAGTGGGAAACATATATACAATTATATATATTGCTTACATCTATTTACTAAAAATATTATATTTTTGTTATATAAATAATGAAGACTGGTCATCAGTCTAACCAGTCAGAAGATTTTTTTGAAGCTCACCAAAGGGGAGCTTACCCTAGAATCTCCCATGGTTAATGGACGCATCGTGATGTCCTTATTTTTGTATGTCTATTTTAAAGATGTTCATAGGAGAGATTAATTTAATTAGTTCGATTAATTTTAAATTAAATTATTTAAAATTAAATTAATTGAATTATAATATTTTATTTTTGTTAATTAAATTTAATATGTAAGTTTTTAAAAATTAATCAATTAAATTAAATTGGATGAATTTGATTAAATTGGTTAATTTATTAATTGAGCCTTTCATGGTTAATGCACACGTCATGATGACATGAATTTTGTCTGTTTATTTTATTAACTTTTATTTTAAATTATTTAAAATTAAATTATTTAAAATTAAATTAATTAAATTAAATTATTTTATATTCATTAAACGAGTTAAATATGTTAATTTAAAAAATTAACTAACTGCTCAATTCGATTAATTTTTTATTAACTAAATAATTAAGTTGATTTTAAGCAAATGCAAAAAAAATCAATTAAGTTTATTTTTAATTTTTCAAAAATAAAATCTTTTCGCTCCATCTTATGCAGGCATCAGCAAAATTATCACGTGGCCTAAATCTTCCATCCATGTAACCCACACAACCCCATGCTCAATAAAGGCGCGTGGTACGCACAACTAAACCAAACTGGATGTGGGATCCCGTCGACAGTCCACTCTCCATCGTCCACCTCTCCTTCACTCTCTCTTTCAAAAAACAAATAGAAATAAAAATCCCAACTATTCTGTCCTTCCACGTCAGCTTCCCATCCGTGAAATCAAATCATTTTGTAATTTTATTTACTGCTTCACCGTTAACTTCGCCTAGCGCTCTCCTCTTTCAATCATTGGTTTTTTCAGTTAAAATGGTTGCCCTCAAGGCGGTACGGCCAACGATTTATTGTTCTTCTTCCAGTTTCGAAAGTGGTCCGTCGGTACCGCTTCCGAAGGTTGGCTTCGTGAAGTTGAAGTTACCGTCGCCGTTGCCTTCTTTGGGGTTGAATGGCGGCAACAATGTGAGGTTGAGATTGGTTCAGGCGACGGAGGAATCGACCGTGTCTATTACGAATGATCGTGATGCTGTTATATCTGGTACCTTTTTTTTTAATGTTCATAGGTGATCAAGTGTTTAATTTTCTTTTTTCTGGTACAGCTAAAGGGTGGAGGAGCTATTGAAAATAAAAAGGTAATCTTTGGTTTTTTTCATTATTATTATTTTTTTAATGAAGAACTGGGTTTTAGGGCCACCTTATTGTTTGGGAAGAGGGGAGCGTTAAAGAAAGACGGCATCTTTGGATACAGCCTAATGTGGTATCTTCAGCTGGCTTGGATATGGTTTTAACTTTTAACTTTTTTTTTTGCCAATTTTAGTTGGAGTATTTTTTTCATATGTATGTAAAGGTAGGGTGAAAGGTCTAATTAGTTTGACTTTTGAAGTTGTTTTCAGCTTAGAGTGTGCTCTAATAGGTTCTAGTTCTACTCTTTTAGACTGTGGCTACAATGCTTTTTTTAAAAGGTCATTTTCCATGAACATACTTCCATTTCTCTCCTTTTCGGTAAATGAAATTCGGTGTGGAGTAGATAGGTTACTTCAGCCCCATGTTATGGACATAGATGTGTAGTTTCCCTACTCACCTTCATGAAGGACTTACCTTCATAGATGTGTAGGCTGGTCCATTTTAATTTTTATTTCCAAGATTTTAGTTTGCTTAATGGATAGGTCGGGGATGAAGAAGTTGAGCTTGGGGACCATTTTGGACATGGGGTGTGCCTTGGAGTCATCAAATTTCCATCTGTATATATCTTCAATGAAAGCTGGCATGGTTGGCATTAAAAGCATAACTTGTTTTTTCCTGGTAGAATTCCCAGACAAATTTTGTATAATGGTTGCCATCCAAACTCACATATTCCATATTGAGATGGAAGTTTAGAGAACAACCACAATACTAAATCTGAAACTATAAATATTTGTCAAAAAAAAAAAAGGAAAGTAATTGGTAAAATAAACTCTTTGTTTATAGTGGCTTCTTGTTTTTGGGACGATAGTAATATTACCGATAATAAATCAACTGGATACATCTGAATCCCTAAAGGTAAACATCAACCTTTCAGATTGGACTATTTATTATTATAGTTTCTTTAGATGCTGATTTATATGGGTAAATAACTTTCTTATTTTGGGAGACTCTGTTCTATAATGTTAGTATGAAAACTTTGGCCATTCCAAGGAATTAATTAGTAGTAATGATGACTGTGCAAGGTCATGATTTCTTTAGTATATGGTTTATTTCCAGTTGCGTCTACTTAGGATTCTAATTTCAAATGTCTAACTAGTCAAAATGTCCGCCAGATGGCTACTAATGGAAAGGCAACGAATGTTGTATGGCACAAAAGTTCAGTTGGTAAACCTCATCGGCAAGAGTTACTTCAGCAAAAGGGTTGTGTCATATGGATTACGGGTCTCAGTGGCTCAGGTTTGTTAAAGCAATTTATGTGGATACTGAAATTATGCTAATCTTTTTATTGTCATTAACTTAATTCTTGTTTTCTGCTTTTCATAAGTAAATAAGATGGCTTCTTGAGCTTATGATGTGCTTTAGTAGTCTTCTTTGTTTGCTAAAGCAACCCAAAAAGGTTGCCAAAAACTGAACCATTAGTCTTTTAGTTGTGGAGGAACTTGTAAATTCAGAATCAAGAACTTAGGGCAACACAGCTGATATTTCAGATTTTACTAAGTGCCTTAGGGGAACTGAAGAGTGTATTAAAACATCATTTCATTATCCCATTGTTTCGCTCCCTATCCCTTTCTCTCACTGTGGTCTATGAATTTAGGAAAGAGCACTTTGGCATGCGCTCTTTGCCAAGACTTGTATTCAAGGGGAAAGTTGACATACATAATGTTCGGCATGGTTTAAACCGTGACCTTAGTTTTAAAGCAGAAGATCATGCAGAAAAACATACGGAGGATTGGTATATGCTGTTTGATTCCTTATCATACTTCTTTTCTGCTTTATCCTTTCATTCCATTCTTCTGATGTTTTCAAGTTTCAACTTGTCATGATTCACGCACAGGAGAGGTAGCAAAGCTCTTTGCTGATGCTGGCATCATATGCGTTGCCAGTGTGATATCTCCCTTTAGAAGAGACAGGGATGCATGCCGTGCACTGTTGCCAGAAGGAGATTTCATTGAGGTATGTGCTGCCTTTAAGAATCCTTAAATCCCGAGGGCTTTGATCTTATTTGTGAGAAAGGGCTTTTTGCATCAGAAGGTTCTTTATTGCCCTAGAAAAATTTCACTAGGCAATGCTTTGGACAGGTGTTCATGAATGTGCCACTCCGAATATGTGAGGCGAGGGACCCAAAGGGCCTGTACGAGCTTGTAAGAGCTGGAAAAATTAAAGGCGTCTATCCTCCTGGATTTTGTATTTGAAGATTGGTATAAGCTCGCATTTCAAGAGTAGCTTATTGTGATGTTTTCTTTGTAGGTTTTACCAGTATTGATGACCCGTATGAACAACCTCTGAATTGTGAGGTATGTATATCGTTGGAGCAATATTCTTGTTTGGCATAGGCTCTTACTTGTTCAAAGTAACTCCTAAATATTGTCTATGCTTCAAACATGAAAATCCAGCTAACATAAATCTTGAAATCGTTTCAGGCATGTTCAGGCTTAGTTGCTAGTGTGCTTGTGAATGGCTAATGGCCATATGAATATGATAGATATTCTGTCATGATCATGATTCAAGTATCTGTTATTGGCTGGCATATTTCTGGTCATCTCAATCTGAACATGTCTAAGCCGAATTTTAGACAAATTTGCGTGACTGGTATTCATACATATTCAAAATGGCAATGCTTTCCACTTTGTTTTTTTTAAATCTCATATTCCAGCATTCAAATTGAAGCTCAACCTTTTCTATTTTGCAGTTAGAATTGCCACAGAAGGGAAATAACTGTGCTTCCCCATATGAAATGGCCGAAACTGTGATATCTTACCTGGAGGAGGAGGGTTGCCTGCAGGCCTAAGAAGACAGAAACCCAGCAATTCCTGGTTTCCGCAATCACCTGTAATATAGTGTTAATCAATGAAAATCGATTCTTTCCTAAATTAAGGAAATTTATCTTTCCTGCTTTGGGGAAACTTGTTTTTTCCTATATCCATATTCTGTTTCTGGCCAAGGAAACTTCTTGTTTCCTGTTTCTGTAGCCTGTTTCCGGCATCCATACTTTATATCCTTCATTAGATAATTAATAGCTCGATTAATTAGTCTCATTATCCCTTATCAGGCCTTCTTAAAGCCATGTTATTGGTGTTTGAATTTGTATTGGGAGCCAGAAACAATACGAGTTTGTATCATATATCATTGTAATGATTACTTAGGAGTAAAAGGCTATCTCAGGTTTTAACTGAAAGATACCCTTAAATTTGTAGATTTCTTCCTCGCTCTTTAGCCTAAGTACACAGGTTTTATATGCATCAACCAAGATTTTGCCCTGATTGAAGTATTCCCTAATCAAGCAAATGTAATATCTGCTAGCCTAGAGATTTAGGGATGTGCCGATTTGCAACTAGATCAGCCTTGGAGGTCCCAAAATTCGTAATGGCCCTCAGCTTTTTATCAAAGGCCAAGGTACAAGTTTCTGATTGTTCTTCACTAATGAGTTCTGGAAGGAAATGGAGAAAAAATGTTTGTAGGAAATGGGAATATATGTAGGTTAATCCACTTTGTAGAACGAATCTTCATATCAGAATCCGAGAGGGACACTTTATCCAAATTATAATGAAGGAAACGATGGTGTGACAGTAATAATCTACCAGCATTTGTTCTTATATCAAGATATGAAGGAATGGCCATATTTAAAGAGAACATAGATAAAATATCTTGTGAGGATATAAATCTGAAAACGAAGTTGGAGCTGATTTCTACACTCTCGTTTCCCAAGCCATTTTCTTTTAATTTTTTTTTTTAAATTGAGGATATAATAATGATAAAATTGCTTCTTTGTGAGTGGAAGGTCACGGGTCCGAATCTTGAAAACAGGTTTTTTGTAAAAAATGCAAAAGAAAGTTGTTTACTATGAACCTTTATCTCAACCCTCGCAAAACGAGAAGTTTTGTACACCGAGATTTACGCTTTTTATATAATAACATAAGGTTCAATCATGTTGACTGGCTCACCTATAATGTGAGATTCAAAGCCCTTAAAGAGAATAAAGTATGAAACCCAGCTCTGAAATATCTTCTTTCTTGCCTATCCCCAAGAAAACTTAGCTGAAACCAGCATCTTGTTATTTAAAGAAACTGCTTAATTTTTTTGACACAAACAATAGACTTGATGGATTGCTTTTAACCTAAATATATAGTAGGTTTCTAAATTTGAAACCAAATAAAAAAAAAAACTAGAAAAATGGTTTTTTTTTTTTTTACAAAGGAGGTGGCGATTTATGAATAAAAAAAGTATTGCAGGTATTAATATTTGAGCTTCATATACGTCGGATGTCACATGACCATATAAATCAACTAAACCGAGCAAAGCTTTTGGTTCATAAAAATGTTCATTTACTTTTCCTACCAGTCTAACCATATGGGGATATGGTTTGCAAAAGAAAACTGAAGGGATTTACAAAATTATCCCCTTTTGATCTTAATTTGCAGAGAGAACTGGTATATGCTAATTTCATTTATTGGAAAATTCTCATTCAAAACACAGCAAAAGTGGACATCTAACATGCGCACTGCAGCTTGGAAATACATACATGAATCGATAAATTTTGCTTTAACTTACCAAATTATTTGCCAAAGTGACAAAATGCTAATAATAGAAGAAAGGCCATATAATTGATAATACCACATATGTTCTTGTTGGTCAGTAACAAAAGCTAAAAGTGCAACAAGAAACAGAACTATAAGAACAATATAAGCTTTAATATTCAAGAATGAAAGAAGAAAGAAGGAAACGAAAATCAAAAGAAGGCAAGACCAATAGCTGGTCTTGCATGCCTATGAATGGACAAGAAGCAGACCACAAGGGCCATGGTCATGGAAATAGCAGCTGAACTAACGGCATCAAAAGTTGCAGAGAACCGCCTCTCCTGCAGACTCCAAAGCGTCCTGAAAAGCAATCCCACTCCATCAACGATCATTGCCACCACCAGGGCCATCCTCAAAGGTGAAAGCAAGAATATAAAAGAATGACCAGAGAGCCCTCAGATACTACAAAAAACAACCTGACCTAACCTATATTGATCAGAAACTATCTCTTTCAGCTAAAAAAAGGGGTTAAAATGAGACTTGGAGAGCGTTCATTGCAGCTGAAGAAAAGAGGGTGGGTAAAGGGATTTAAGAGATTGAGACTACCGTCTTTTTCTTGGGTTCTTTCATCATTATAGTTTTAAGATCTATGACGCCTTGTAGGTAAAGGGGAAAAGGACGCTGCTTCCGCGTTGCTTCCCATTTTCACCTGCGCCACGATTTTATTATTTGTGATGTCAACTGACAACAGGACCTGGATTTTGGAAGCAAATGGCTGATGGATTCAATAAATCATACAACCAAATTTGTTTTGTGTTAATAAAATAAGCATACAATGTTAGTATTAAACTTCTTTTATCTTTACTTATTCTTCAGGTTTCCTACTTCTTTTGTCTATCTAATAACAAAAAATTATAATTTATTTTAGAAATTCATGCATTTTTATTGTGTTCGTTTGGTATTAAAAATTTATACGAAAACTGATATTTTACAATTTGAATCAAAACATTAAATTCGAAATATATATTTTTTATTTGAATCTAGATGTCAAGGTTTGATAGGCCTAAACTAGCAATTACAAAGATATTATTTAGGCCCTAAAAGAGGCGGTGATATTAATTGTAATAAAATTAAAAATAATAATAAAATTTACTGTAAATTTATCCATTCTCGTATTCATACTTAACGAATATCTTAAATTTATCTTTATCTTCATTTTCTCATATATTTAAATGGTATGAATAATTTTTATATTCTTAACTTAAAAAAAAATAAAAAAACTTTTTTTTAACTTTTTTTATTTTTATTTTATATATTTAGATTTTTTAAAATATATATTAATATATATTTTTAATAAAAATATATTAATTTTAATTAATCTGAAACAATAATTTATATTATTTAATAAAAATTTATTTATTAAATAGATATAAATATATATCATACGAGTATGAAACACGTACTATATTACTTATTTTCATTCTTACACCTAATAAAAATTTAAAATCACTCATTTTCATTTGATACCAATAATATAATATCTATCTTCATCTCTATCTTCATTTGAATAAAAAATTAAAATTTTCATTAAATATGGATAAGATTAACATTCTTAATCTTTCTTTCTCGGTAATGCGTGCAGCATGAATCATGCCATCCTATCAACGAGAACATTCTTCAAAAAAAATTTCTACATTATAAAATTATTAATAAATGATATGATAATTTATAGTGCTTTGATAATATATAATATTTATACATTGATAGTATATTAAATATAAATTTTTTACATTTTATGATAATAATGAAAAATTGATTATTAATTAACTTAGTTTAATATAAATTACTTGTTTGAATAAAAAAATTTAAATTATAAAATCTTAAATATTTTAGAATATATTTAACTAAAAAATGGAAATTCGGCGTAAAGAAAATGAAGTAAAGCCCAATTATTTCAACGGGCTTCAAATTGGGCCATATTTGCTGATTCAAAATGTGGGTTTTATTGGAACCGGCAAACCCAGAACTCACCTTCCCAAACGGTCAAAAGTCAAACCTCCCTCCATAAACCAATCCCTAATCAGATTCGATCCCCATAAACGCACAAACCCTGGCGATCCCGCTGTACTGAGTTTCAATAAAAATCCAAAACAAAGCTATTAAAACCAGAAACCCTAAAATTGAATTGTCCCAGAAAAGCTCGCGAAGATGGGGAAGAAACAGCACAGCAAAGATCGAATGTTCATAACGAAGACGGAGTGGGCCACCGAGTGGGGCGGCGCTAAATCCAAAGAAAATCGCACCTCTTTCAAACGCCTCCCCTTCTATTGCTGCGCGTACGCCTCACTCTCCATCCTCACATTTGTTTATATCTTTATTTAATTCATGCTTATTTACTTGCAACATTTTATTTATTTATTTATTTTTTTTGGGGTTCCTTATTCAGTCTTACGTTTACGCCGTTTGAGTTGCCAGTATGTACGAAGGATGGCAGCGTCTTCGATATAATGTTGGTATCTTTGTATTTTCATTTGTTACTAATTTTAATCTTTAATTTTTTGATGCAATTTAGGGTTTGATTTTCATTGTTTTCTGGCGCAGGAATATAATTCCTTATATTGGGAAGTACGGGAAGAATCCTGTTACTGGGGCTCCATTGAAGCAAGAAGATCTTATCCCTCTTACTTTCCACAAGAATTCTGAAGGTTAGAGATACTTTATTTACTTACTCATATTTTTAATATGATGAACCAAATGTAATGCTTGAACATCCATATGATATATTGCCGCCGTCATGTTTCAGCAAAGCATTTTGTAGATTTAGAAGTAAACTTTGTAGAGTTTATATTAAAAAAGAGTACTTGTTTGAAATGTTTTTTCCTTGTGGTACAAAATATAGTGTAGTAAAGATGTTCATTGTTTGAATTGTTTATTTGAGCTATATAGATCACATTAATAGCTTTCTAGATTCTTTTATAAAGTGTATGATATTTTTGGAGGATTTATTCTTTGCATGTGATACAGCGATGTTATGCAAAACAACATTTTGGTCTTCTATCCTTTACTTGACATTTTATGACTTTTTCAACAAGGTTGAACGTAAGTGTGCACTGCTTCTTTTCGCTATGGCATGCAAATTCTGGATGTTTTACAGTTACCTCAGGTTTAGGTTGCAAAATCAAAAGCATGGGATGGGTTGTTGCATGTTATCTTTAGGTTTATTCTCATTTTCTCTAATAACAAGTCTATGAAGAACGCAGGTCTTGCCATCTTTTGGAGTTATTTCCTGTTCTTTTATTAGTTTAATTAGTTGATGTCCTGCAGGACTAGAGTATACTTTGTTTAAATTTTGAGCTGAAAATCAAGAAGTTGAAAACTAGAGTCTGGTAGTGAATGACGTTTTTTTCTTAAATGTCACACTATCATTTTTATAGGTCATGTCAAGACATCCTTTTCCCATTACCATGAAGTTTGTAAATTGCTCTGAAACTAGTTATTTTCAGCTATAAATCATTTGAAAATGAAGGAAAATAGGTGGGGAAAATGCACATAATAATAAATCTTATGTTTGTTATGGTTATGAAATCATATGTTGTAAATTCAAGTTTAACTAGTTGAGAAATGGAATAAATGTTTGAGATGCTCTTTGGTGGCAGTCTGCATAAAGCCTATGAATTCTCATGGGTAGTAGATTTAAACCTTTTTATAATAGTCATGGGTAGTAGATTTAAACCTTGTTATAATAGTCCTGGCCTTCTTATTAATGTTTTCATATTGATCATATTATTGCAATTTCGTAAAAATGCTGTATAAACAATGTTTTTAGGATCGCTTGTTTTCTTTGCAGCCTTGTTGGTATAACGATGGCTTGTCTCTTCGATTTTACATTTTTAGATTTTAGTTTATTTTCAAGATCTTGAGTCTTTGCACTTTTGTTTTACTTTCATGCCTCAAGGATTTTTAAATGGTTCCTTAACTCAATGCAGGAGAGTATCATTGCCCTGTGCTGAACAAAGTTTTTACCGAGTACACACACATAGTTGCTGTGAAGACTACGGGAAATGTGTTCTGCTTTGAGGTTTAGTTTCTTGCTTATTGTCAAGGTTTTCCTCGTATATTAGCATGTGTTAAAGTACAATAATATTGTTCCATTTTGTTTCTATTGTAGGCAATTAAAGAATTAAATATCAAGACCAAAAACTGGAAAGAGCTTCTTACAGATGAACCTTTCACTAAGGAGGACATCATTACAATTCAAGTAGGCAGTACATTTAATTTGTCTTCTGTTTATCTTTTGATTAATGCATTTTTTTAATTGTTTTGCTAGTGTTACATCATTTTATAAGATGGTTCTTATATTGCTGGTCATGTTCTGCAGAATCCTAATGCACTTGACAGTAATGTTATCCTGGATTTTGATCATGTCAAAAATAATTTGAAGGTTGATGATGAAGGTATTGTTTACCACTGTTTTGGCTGTGCTTGCCGGTAGGATTAGCTATGTCCACCCCTCCTTTTCCATGGTTTTGATTTCTTCTATAATCTCTTTGCAGAACTAAAGAAAATGAGTTCAGATCCAACTTATAACATAAATGTTGCTGGGGATGTCAAGCAGATGTTAGCAGAGCTTGGAACTGAGAAAGCGAGGCAAACTGCTTTGCTTGGAGGTGGTGGCAGCAAGGCTCAAAATGAGAGGGCTGCTGCTCTAGCTACTATTTTAGCTGCAAGGTCTCGCATCAAAGAGGATTCAACGTCAGATGCAAAAGGAGAGAGTAAAACTCAACCTGCATTTAGTATTGTAGATGCTGCATCTGCTTCAGTACATGGAAGAAGTGCTGCTGCAGCAAAAGCTGCATCAAGTGATAAAACTGCTGCTCGGATAGCTATGCACATGGCTGGTGAGAGGGCACCTGTGAATGCTAAGCTGGTAAACTTCTTGTTTTCTTGGGTTTACTTATGGACGTCACCTTTTATCATAGAGCCCTATCCCAAACTAGATGCTGAGTTTGAAGGCTAATGTCTTTTATTCAAAAAAGATATTTTTATCATTCGTTGAGTTTAGGGATGTTAATGGGTAGGGTATGGGGTGGGTAGAGCATTCTCCATCCCTATCCCCAAATTTTTATATTATACCTATCCTCGTACTCATATTCAAAGGGTATTTCAAATCTATCCCTATCTGCATTCTTACGGATATTTAATGGGTATGGGTAATACCCTTACCCATAGGTTTGAAAAAAAAAACCAAAATTTATTTTTTTAGCTTTTTTTATTTTTAACTTGTATATTTAGGTAAATTTTTATAAATATATATTAATATATATTTCAATAAAAATATATTAATTTTAATTAATCTAAAATAATAATTTATATTATTTAATAAAAAATCTATTTACTAAATATATATAAATATATATGTAGGGTACGAGTATTGGGCGGGTGCTATATTACATGTCCCCATCCCCGTATCCAATAAAAATTTAAAATTATATCAATCCCCATCTCCATCCCTCTACCCACAATTTAATACCCACCTCCATCCCTATTCGGGTAAAAAGTCGGGTTCCCCATTGGATATGGGTAAGATTGGCATCCCTATTTGAGTTTCTATCTCATTCTATGTACCGGTAGTCCTTCAGAGACATTTTAGTGTTCGTCTATTAATTGGACATTCTAATGGTAATGACTTATGATAATCATTCTGTCATCATTCAATTGATAATGGTAAGCTTATGTGAGAGTTGGTATATTAATTATCTAGAAATTGGAAAAGGATACTTCCTGATGAAGATGATCATGGATTTAGATTCTTAGTCCTCATTTTAGATCCATGAAGGGGTTTTAGTATATAGAATATGCCTCAACATATCTCTAAACAATTTTAGCCTTGGTTAATGTTAACATTGGATTGTTTATCAGGTGAAGAGCCGTTTTACTACTGGTGCTGCTTCACGGTCCTTTACTTCTACCTCTTATGATCCTGTCACCAAAAATGAATTTGAGTATGTTAAAGTTGAAAAAAATCCCAAAAAGAAAGGTTATGTTCAGCTGCATACAACTCATGGTGATTTGAACATCGAGCTACACTGTGATATAACTCCAAGGACATGTGAGAACTTCATCACTCTTTGTGAACGTGGTTATTACAATGGAGTGGCCTTCCACAGAAATATTCGGTATGGTGACAATTGCTCAGTTCAAATTCTATTTCTGTTTTCAGCACTTGGCTTAATAGTTTGACTCATGCTGGTGAAGTTATGCTTTCTGGTATGTAGGAATTTTATGATTCAAGGAGGTGATCCAACTGGTACTGGGAGAGGAGGTGAATCTATATGGGGAAAGCCTTTTAAAGATGAACTGAACTCTAAATTGGTTCACTCAGGAAGAGGCATTGTTAGTATGGCAAACAGCGGCCCTCATACAAATGGTTCACAGTTTTTTATCCTCTACAAATCTGCAAATCATTTAAACTTCAAACATACAGTTTTTGGGGGAGTTGTTGGTGGCTTGACCACACTATCAGCTATGGAGAAGGTTCCCGTTGATGACAATGACAGACCGCTGGTGAGTTTCAATGTTGAGTATTCTTTCCATAACTAGTGATTTCTCAAGTGTGTATTTTTCCATGTTAGCATGTGCTTACTATCAGCGGCATCGTTGATTGCTTCTGCAATATAAATGCAAGTTCCCTCTTTTTTCAATTTATAAATTGTTACCTATTTTGTTTGATATTCTTACATTTTATTTTTGTTTAGTTGTGCATTGAGAAGAGATGATATGAGGTCAGAACCAGTTTCTATTTACAATAAGGTCTTTGCATATCTGTTTGTGTTGTATTTGCTACTGCATCCCTTTTAATCATGTATGATTTGCAACCGAAATACATTTTGTAAGGAAATATCCTGATCGTGGTGATTGTAATGCCTCTGGACTGCTCAACTTGTAGCATTTTAGCACCTGTTTAATTAGAAGGATTGGCTACTGGGATAATTTCTGTTCCAAGCCTAATTTCTGTGTGTTTTCCTCTGTTGCTTGTACAGGAGGAGATTAAAATAATTAGTGTCACAGTATTTGTAAATCCATACATGGAACCTGATGAAGAGGAAGTAGAAGAGAAGGGAGAAGATGAAAAGACTGCCGAGGATGAAGATAATGTTAGTTTTTGGACCCTCTGATCCTGAGAATTCTGGATTTTTTTTCCAACTTATATTTCTTATTCAGAACTTATCATCTTGGGCTTCTTTGAATTCCAGGATAAGGTTGGGTCGTGGTATAGCAATCCGGGTACAGGAACAGCAGAATCTGGAGCTGTGGGTGGCGGTGGTGTTGGAAAGTACTTAAAGGCTAGGAATACTCAGAGTGAGTCTGCTTCTATTGATACCATAACAGCAATATCTGTAGCAAAGAAAAGGAAAGTCATGGGAGGAGAATTTAAAGATTTTTCTGCCTGGTGAGAGTTCGCTAATGCTTTACCATCCTTTTAAATGATACGAAACATGCTGTGGAGCTTGGAAGCAAGGAATGCTCGAATTTGAATTTGCCACTTATTACTGCTCCAAAAAAACCCAATAGCAAAAATATGGGAGTTAAAAAGATTCAATGGCAGAAATCAAATTCTTTTTTATCCTCGGTAAGAATTTTGCCCAAGCTTTGTAACCATATGTATAGACGGTGGATATGCTGGTAGATATAAGTGTAAGTCAGCAGAGTAAGATATATTTCCAAGGTGGCGAAAAGAAGAGGAATTGAAAACCAGCATTATTCCTTTCATTTGTATGAGTAAAAGTTGTACGAAATGGAGATCAGATTTTTTTTTTCTTATTAAGACAACATTTTCATTCCTGTTATTCAGTTAATCAATTATAAGAAACAGATTTTGTCCAAATGATCTCTCCCTTTCTTTGAACTATGATTCCCAGGAAATTACATGTTTTTGACACTGTTCTCTGGTTTCTTCCTGTATCCCTCGCTGCTTCCTACGAGTTTCTTTCGAAATGTTGGTTTAGACCCAAGATCTGTTAACCTGTTTTCAATCATATATGTGAAATTTCACATGTATCACTGCTTTAGCTTTTTGTTGGGATGTCCCTTGAGTATAGGCTGCTGTAAACGGCACAGTTTCACTTGCATTCATACAATTGCTTGTGCAATTGGGCCACAAGCAATACAAACTCCATCTATGTCCATTCTCACAAAACAGAAGTGGGTAGCTTTTGACACACGGCATGCTTGCCACATGCAGGTGAATCGCTTTTTGACTGGCTCTGCACAGGTTCAGCTGTCAGGTAAGCGTGACTGTCTTCTAGCATTTTTCCATGTAGATGTTGTATGATCGTATTTGCATATATAGGAGTTTTCCTCGATAATATGATTGAATTTCCCGTACTACAGAATGATGATTTCTGAACTTGTGGAATGGGTTGAAATCTTTGTTGAATTCCACACTGACAAGTCAGGATTGAAGTTCGTTTGTATATTTTACTTGGTAAGGGTCATTCTGTGCTAGCTGCATGCATTATTTGAATCCTTTCACATGGAACACGCACAATTGATAGACAATTATGCTGTTAACTCGAGGTCCCGCCCTAGTTTTCCCTCAAATCTGTAAAGCATATTCCTAGTGTAGCATTGTGACCGTTGAACTATGTAGTGATTAAATGCTGCAATTATTGGCTTTGCAATCAGTTGCACCTTAAGCTTATTTTCAATGTTAAAATTGTGAGTCTATAAGCCTTTGATTAGCCACTTTCTCCACATCAAAGCAATTGCCTGTTGTCTCAGATCGGACCTGCATCAGCTGCAGGGATTATGGTGCTGCTTCTGTACCACAAAACACTATAGAAAAGACAGTGGAAAATATATCATCCTAAAATCTATCAGAGCTCTGATGTTTGTGCATTTAAAAGGAAAAAAAAAAGTCCATTTGACACTCATTTTGTCTGACACCTTACTATTGTTTTTCTTAAGAACTTACGTTTTCGCCATTTTGCAATCCACCCGTAATCTTTGCTCACTGCTCTGCATCAAGAACAAAGGGAAGACAATATGATTATATGGCAGCTGGATAAAAGACAGCACACACTTGGTGGCCCACTAGCTTTAGAATTCTCGAAAAAACAGGTCAGTTTGATCACTCACAGGGAGAGATTTTTGGATTTTTCCAGGTCACATTATCTTCTCCATATTAGTATTGCTATACAAAGCAAAAACACTTTCGAGAATGGTTTTTTCCACTCGTAGAGAAGATAGAAATAGCCATTATGGACCATTTCTACTTGGTGATATTGGTAGCAAATGTTGATTTCTGACTTAAAATGTCATTCATGACGTTGTCTAACTACAACTTTGATGAGCTGATTCAGAGCTTTTTCCGACAAAACATTCAGTTTTTTACTGGAAAACTTCTTTTATAGGAAATCATTGTCAACTTTCGGTGAAAGCTTGAATCAATCAATGCTGTAAGTAGATTGGTTTTTAAACAGGTCGATACCTCGAAAAATCATCCCCTAACCCCAAGTCTCTTCAATTATCTCCAACTGTCGTGAGTTGGTTAACCTTTAGGTTTTGATTGCAGCTATAAGACTTTGTTATTATTTTTGTCGATTTTTAACTCAAAACTCGTTGTTTAATTGTTACGTACATCTCCACCAAAATCACTTTTGCCCCAAAAATGGTTAAAACTTAAGCAGGAAAAGAAAGATGAAACATATGTTAGAAGTTGGAAGTATCCCTCTATTCCAATTCAATCGATTTATGTATATGACAATAGTTGAAAGAGTCTTAGAAAACAACAAATTACACAGTTATAATTTTTTTTTCTTTTATAAAAGAGGTCAAAGTTTTAAAATAAAAAAAATATTACGAATACTAGAAAGAGATTATAAATATTAAAATTTAAATCTTAGATCGATTGAATATTATTTTTTAAAGGTGGTTATATGAATTCAAATTATAATGATTTGATATCAATTTGCACCACTTTTATTAGAGGAAGATTTAGATAAAGTTACATAGATAAAGTTTGTGAAATTATCTACTAAAAATGATTAAATAAAAATAAAAAAATTTATAAATATTAGAATTTAAATTTCGATTGAATATCATCTTTTGGTGATTGTATGTAATCAAATTATAATTATTTGATATCAGTTTGCACCACTTTTATAATGTAAAGATTTAGATAAAGTTATATAGATAATTTTTATGAAATTATTTATTAAAAATGATTAAATAAAAAATAAAATTAAAAATCAAAATAGATAAATTAAAATGTTTTGCTATATAAATCAAGTGTGTAAATATTGAAAAAAAGATTTAATAACTTTTCATATAGTTTTTAGATAGTCATTTTTAGTAAAAATTTTAACAAAATTTTTACTACTACATAAGTGTTAATCAAATTTAAATTATAAACATTTTCAATCATTTTTATATATTATTAATTTTTTCATTGAATTCTATTAATTTATCAATTTGAATTTTTATTAAAATTTTAATTGAATTTTTATATTAAATTTTTTATGAATTTCATTAAAATTTTTTTCTTTTAATTAATAATTTATGTATTATGTAGACACCCCATTTTGTTTAAAATATTTTTAGGATCAAAAATGGACTTTCGACCATAAATTGGGTCCAATTGGGAAGCATCGAGCCCAATATGAATAATCTTCATTTTAATTTGATTTAATTTTTAGTCTTATTTATTTATTATTATTATTATTTATTTTTTTAAAGTCAAAAAATAAAAATAAATAAATAAAGGAAACGAAATCAAAATAAGAAAATTTTGGAAATTCATAAATCATAGTTGTTTGAAATTGGAAATAAAATCAATTAGAAAACCAAGAATTAAGCAATCTTCTTGATCGAATTTGTTCTATGACAGAGTCGATCTATCTTAAAATCCCTACAATTTCTGAAAAGAACCCTATAAATCATGCCTAAAAAACATATACAACACACACTCAAGCTCACAGCAAAAGACAAAAAACTTATAGGGGAGTTTTTAAGTTTATTTATTTATTTTATTTTGTGGGTTTTGGAAATTTTGAGGGAAAAAAATTAAAAAAAAAAGGATTTTAGTTTCTAGAGAAAGATTGGGGTTCTGGATTTTGGAATTAAATGGTTCTAATTTTTGAGTTTTGCTCCAGAAATTCGTGATTAAAAAGTTGGAATTTGTGTCATAATGTATAGATCTGTAGACCTATCGTTAGATTTAGAATGAAAGGAGTCGTCACCAATCTTTTTGGGTTAGGTGTGATTGGCCACCTGATTAAAGCTAATCTGCAAAACAAAGGTCAGCTTCAGAAGTAGATTGTGCATGAAGAATATTATAACACCCCCAAAACGCCCATTCAAGGGATGACATCAGTTTGATTTCGAATTATCCAAGCCTTGCTTATTTAGTAAATCTTATACTTTCCCTTTTTTGTTTTTTTGTTTTTTTCTTTTTTTAGAAATTTTTTTGGGAGAAGTTTACTTTTTCTTGAGAAAAGATAGAATAATTTTTCTTTTTTTTTTTCTCTTCTTTTTTTAATAAAAAAAGTAAGAAATAAAATATGGGTAAAAATAAATAAAATAAAAAATAATAAAAAAACCTGCGATCGGGTTGGGACGCCGGTCAGTGCACGGATCTTTGGGTCGACGCGCGGATCCTAGTGTGTCAAAACGGCTTCGTTTTGGAACAGTATAAAAGGCACCTTTTAGTGTTTTTTCTCAAAAACCTCATAGCCTCCCTCTTTCTACCCCAAAAATCCTCTGACCTCTTTCTAGAAGCCCACCGAAAAGTTCAACCAAAAACTAAAAACCCCACTAGTTTCTGGAAACTTCGTCAGAAAATTCAATCGAAAATTGAAAAACTCATCGATTTCTGAAAAACCTATCGGATTATGGAAATTTCATCGGAATCTCGTCGAAAACTTCAACATTCATCGAAAATTTCTACTGAAAAATTCAATGTTCTTAAAAAAACCCAAAAAAAAAAAAAACCCAAAAAAATTCCCAGATAATCCTAGCCCTTCCTAAAGCTCTACAACCTCAAATCCACCTTCAAAAACCCAAAATCCCACCTAGAACTACAAATTGAACCTAAAATCCCTATCTTTGAATCCTAGAAACCCTTACTGCCAAAATTTTTTCAGAGCTTCCCTAATAATTTTCCTTGTGTTCTTTCCTTATTTTTGTGTGTCCTCTAGTATCAGAATCAGTCCAATTTATAGGTAATCTTTGGAGTAATTCTAGGAATTGAACATAATCAATCACAGGCTTGAATCTTGAGATTGCATTCTGTCCAACGAGATTTTCGAGTGTAAAATTTCAGTCATTGATATGATTTGCAATCAAAGTTCTGACCTATGACTTTGATTCTGATTATCTTGTCCATGTGCATATTGAATCGAAAAGCAAAGATTCCAAGAAAAAATAAAAAAAAATGAAAAAAAAATAATAGTAATAGTAATAGTAATAATACTAATAAAAAAATAATAAAAGCACCTAATTGAACCTAGATGGGCCAAAATGAGCCCAAACCGAGATGAGCCTAACCATAATGGGTCTAGTTGGGCCTAATCAGACCCAGATCAAAATGGGTCAAGGTGGGCCATATTGGGCTCGAACCAAGATGGGCTTAATAGGGCCTGTACCAAAATGGGCCTAATAGGGCCCGGATCAAAATGGATGTCTATAGCTACCCCTATTTATATATCTTTGTCAGACAAGGATGTTACAAAGACTTAGACACCCATTCTGATCTCGAATTTGAAAAATGACTTGGATTGAACTAAGGTTAGGTGACCAGGATTAAACCACAAGTCCAATAAAGCGACTAGGACCAAGTCGAGGTAAAAAATAATGATTGAGATGAAACCAAGAGTCATGAAGAATGATTTGGACTGAGCCAAGATCAAATTATCGGGATGAAACCACAATCCAAAATAAAGTGACCATAAGTAAAAAATGAAGTGATTAAAACTGAGTCAAGGTCGAAAATAAATGATCGGGACAGAACTACGAATCATGAAAAATGATCTAGATTGAGTCAAGACCAAGTGACAGGGATGAAACCACAAGTCAAAAATGAAGTGACCAAGATCGAGTCGAGGTAAAAAATGATCAGGACAGAACCATGAATCATGAAGAATGATCTGGACTGAACCAAGATCAAGTGACCGAAATGAAACCACAAGCCAAAATAAAGCGACCAGGATCGAGTCAAGATCAAAATAAATGATCGGGATGAAACCATGAATCAAGAAGAATCATTTGGACTAAGCCAAGATCCAGTGAGTGGGATAATGTAAATGCATGCCTTATTTAGAATGCAAACGAATCATTAATTATGCTACTAAAGCTTTTGTATTCTCATTTCTGTACACCTTTAGTAGAGAAACCATCGAATATCATCCTGCATGTTCACCTTCATTGTGCACTCTAGTAGAGAAATCTCCTTTCACATTTGGTAAAGAAGCTATTTTTCATCAACTCAGAGGCATATTTTTGGCAAAAGACCATATTTCATTAGCCTGAAGTCATGCAAAGAAACTATTTTTTATTAACCTGGAAGCATGTTCTTTGTCAAAGGAGTCATTTCGCCTATCTGTTAAGGAAAGCCATATAAGTCTTTTTTGAGTCATCTTTTATCTTTATCCCTTTCAATCCTTTAAAATAGCACATTTCTTATGATTTTGTTCAATTACTAATCATTATCCAAATTCCAAAGTATGAGGATGCAAGTTATGCATTTCTTTCATTCATGGTAAGGTATAAAAAAAAAGAGCAATGTACATTATTTAAAGAATGATAAGATGGCTTTCATTTATGTGGATAATCAGTTATAGATGATGGTGTGAAGGAAAAGAATGTACAAAAGTGATTATTTTAGGGTGTAGTGCCTCAGGACAAATGATTAGATAATTATGATAACAAATTTTAAATTTCCTTCAAAAACTCAATCAAAACTTGATGCCCTAACACTTTAAAGCTCTTTGAAATTTACTGTCCCTGATATGCTAATTCTAGTTACCTTTAGAGTTTTGATCTTTCTTTTGGTTCGAAGTCGTCCTTTCGGGTTTTTGACTTGAACTTTTTCCCTTCATTTTTTTTTTTGAAAAATTAAGCAAAATACTTCTTCACTATTCAAAGTTAATAGGACTATGAAGTTCATTACCATTCATCTCCGACAAGATCAAGGTTTCTCTGAAAAAAGCTCTTTTTACCACATAAGGCCCTTCCCAATTTAGAGTCCATTTTTCACTATCATTATGATGACTTGGAAGAATATTTTTTAACACTAATTTTTTCTTTCGAAATTGTTAAAGTCTGACCTTTTTATCATGGGGTCTCATCATTCTTCTTTGATATAATTGGTCATGGCACAGATCGTCAACCTTTTTTCCTCGATAAAGTTCAATTGCTCATAATGTTCTCGAATCCATTCAGTTTCCTCTAATCCCATTTCTCTTAAGACCTTTAGAGATGGGATTTTTACTTTCATTGACAGCACAACTTTCATCTCATAAACTAAAAAAAAGGGAGTTACCCCAGTAGAGGTGCATACAAAAGTTTGATACGCATGTAGAGCAAAAGGTAATTTTTTATGTCAATTCTTGTACGTTTCAATCATTTTTTTAAAAATTTTTTTGATATTTTTGTTTGCAGCTTCCACTGTCCCATTCATTTTTGGGCGATATGGGACTAAATTATGATGCTTGATTTTAAACTGAACACATCTTCTTACATCATCTTGTTATTTAAATTCTTTGCATTATCAGATACAATTATTTTTGAAAGCCTATATCTGTAAATTATTTCTCTTTTGATGAATTTACAGACCATTAATCTAGTCACTGTCATGAATGAGGTAGCCTTGACCTATTTGATGAAGTAGTTAATCATTACAAAAATGAATCTATTATCATTTGAAGCTTTTGGTGTGATAGGACCGATGACATCTATGCCCCACATAAAAAATAACCAAGGTGGTGCTATGACATGCAAAGCACTGGACGAAGCATGAATCTTATCAGCATAAATCTAGTATTATGGCACCTTTGAGCATAATTGGTGCACTTTTTTTCTATTGTCAATCAATAATATTCAGCTCGCATGACATGTCTCGCCATCATATGCCTATTTGCATGTGCTCCACATACATCATTATGCACCTCTCTAACAATTTTTTTGGCTTTAGATATATTTACACAATGGAGTAACACTTGGTCTTTGCCTCTATTGTGCAAAGTTTTTTCATCTAGAAAGAATTTCATGGCCAATCTTCGTAAGACTCTTTTATTATTTTCTATTGCTTGATTTGGATATTACTGATTTTTTAGATACTGCATGATATCATAATACCAGGGGTGACCATCTTATTCTTTTTCCAAGTTGGCACAATGTACTGGTATATCTTTGATATCTAATTTGATAGGCTGAATTTTAACGATATCACAAATCTATATCATGGCGGCCAAGGTAACTAAGGCATCCACAATCTGATTTTTTTCCCAAGGTAAGTGCTCAAACAGAATTATTTTAAACTGTTTGCACAGCTCTAAAATGTATTTATGATAAGGGATGAGTTTTAAATCCCTTGTCTCTCATTCACCCTTCAATTGGTAAATGACTAGAGCTGAGTCCCCAAACTCCTTTAATATTTCAATTTTCCTATCCAAAGTCACGTGTAGTCCCATAACATAAGCATATTCAGCGATATTATTGATGCCGTTGAAATTTAATCTTGTTGTAATAGGATAGTAGTGTTCCATTAGAGATATCAAAACTGCTTCAATTCTATGCCCCATGACATTAGCGGCCCTATCAAAATACATCCGCATGTTTTTTCTTCATCATCATCTTCTTCTAATTCTATGATGGCCATTAATTCTTGATTTAAAAATCAAACTTCATGGGCTCATAATCTTCAGCGACCCTATTTGCCAAGAATTCAGTAATGACATTTTTTTTGATTACTTTTTGACTTACATATGCTATGTCATATTCAAAAAGTAACACTTACCAACTTGTAATTCTTCCTGATACCGAAGGCTTCTCGAAGATATATTTGATGGGATCTAATTTAGCTATGAGCAAAGTGGTAAGGTACAACATGTACTGCTTAAGCCTTTTAGCCGTCCAGGCCAAAGAACAACACATTTTCTCTAGTGATGAATACTCGAACTCATACTCGGACTCATACTCTATGAATTTTTTGCTCAAATAATAAATAGCTTTTTTTTTTCTTACTGGATTTATCTTATTGGCTTAGCACACATCCCATCAGCCTTCATGTACTACTAAGTATAGAATCAATGGTTTTTTAAGAGCATGAGGTGTTAATATTTGAGGGTTCAATAAGTATTGCTTGATCTTATCGAAAGCTTCTTGACATTATTCATTCCACTTTCTTGGATTATTCTTCCGAAAGAGTTTGAAAATAAGGTCACATTTAAGAGTAAGTTGAGAAATGAACTGCGATATATAATTCAATCTGCCTAAGAAGTCTCAAATTTTTTTTTAAGTACTTGGTGGTGATAAATTTTGAATAGCCCAGATTTTATCTGGATCCATTTCTATCCTTTTTTTCGCTAACTATGAATCTTAACAACTTTCTCGATCTGGCTTTGAATGTACATTTAGCTGGATTCAGCTTGAGTTGGAACCTTCTTAACCTTTCAAATAACTTTCTGAAGTTGATGACATGATCTTCTTCTTTTTTAGACTTGGTAATCATGTCATCCACATATACTTCAATTTCTTTATGCATCATATCGTGGAAGAGTATTACCATAACCCTTTGATAAGTTGCCCCAACGTTTTTTAATCCAAAGGACATAACTTTGTAGCAAAAAGTTTCACATATGATGATACAAGTAGTCTTTTCCATGTCATCTGAGGTTATTTTTATCTGATTATAGTAAGCGAATCCATCCATAAAAGAGAATACTGAGTGTCGAGCTATATAATCTACTAAAGTATTAATGAAGGCATAAAAAAATTATCCTTAGGGCCAATTTTATTCAAATCTCTATAGTCTACACACATCTGCACCTTGCCATCCTTTTTGAGGATAAGTACTATATTAGTCACCCATTCAGGATATTTGGCCACTTGCAAGAAGCTTGCATCAAATTGCTTTTTAACTTCTTTAATTTTTAACAGTATTTTTGGTTTCATTCTTCTTAACTTTTGCTACACCGATTTATATTCTGGCTTTAGTGGTAACTTATGCTCTACTATTTTAATGCTGAGTCCGGGTATATCTTGGTAGGACCAAGTGAAGATATCTATAAATTTTTAGAGTAAATCCTCTAACCGCTGTCGTTTAACAATTGAAAGTGAAGTGCCAATTTTGACTTTTTTTTTATTTTCAGGATCACCTAAATTGACCAATTTGATCACTTTTTGATGATGCTTAATCAATTTATCTTTCTATTCAATCAATTTCATCAAATTTAGAGACAAAGTATATTTTTCAGAATCTTTTTCAGTATCAAGTTCATCGGTATTAATTGAATTTTTAAAGTTAAACCCCAATCATTGTCATGATTATCTTCGTATTCATTTGGGGACCTGAAAGTTAATAGAATAAAAAATATTGACAAAAGATTTTGATGGTGGAATGAATAGAATGGAAGAAATGAACAAAATGCATGCTCTTACTTTTATTGAAATAATGAAAAATAAAGGCCCAAACATAAGATTTTATCCTAATGCTTTTGGGCATAAGCGATTAGGAGATGTGATTACATTAAAGGAAAATCAGAAACAACTAACATTTGGATAACCCTCAAATTCTACACTTCATATCTTGGTGGGTAAGGGTAAACCATGGCTTCCTCATTTTGGCTTCCATTATCCACCATGTGAATGGATAGCTTGGTGAAAGCTTCTTCCCACTTTGGTTCATTTTCTATGTCTCTTTCATCTTTTGAAAGCATGTATCCTCTAGGAGTGAACGTCTCATTTAAATGAGAAACAACCGTCAGCTAATTCCTTGCCTTCCTACCAGGGCTTGGTATTTCCCCTATCTCATAACCCAATCTTGCTCTGCCACTATTATCCTTAAGCTTCGAGAATTCCCCCATCCCTTGAAGGTTCTTGCCTAGACTAAACCCAATACTTCAATCCTTGTTAACCATCTGATTAATCATGATTTGATTAAATTTGAGCCATTCACCCACTGTATTGATTGGTTCAAAAGATCTGTATGAGCACTTCATTGATTCTTCTGCTACTTTTACATATGAGGCATTTATGGGTTGGGTTACCAGCAAATCTTTCTCTCTGGCCACAATCACTAATTACCCCTTTACATTGAATTTGATTTTTTTATGCAATAAAGAGGGAACAACGCCTGTCTTGTAGATTCAAGGCCTCTATAATAAGCAACTATATGATAGAAAGATATTCATAACTTAAAATTTTATATTGAAAACACATAGACCAATCTGTATAGGTAGCTTAACATCTCCTAATACTTTTTGCCTAGTCTCATCGAATGCTTGGACTACCATTTGACTATCTTGGATATGAGACATATCAAAGGGTAACTTTGCCAAAATGGATATGGGCATAACATTGATGGCTAACCCATTATCAACGAGGACCTTAGCTACTATATGGCCTTTGCATTTAACAGTGATATGTAATGTCTTGGTGCTTTTTCTACCTTCTGGTGAGATCTCATCATCACTAAAAGAGATATGGTATGGCACTACTAAATTACCTGTCAGATGATTCACATATTCCACAGAGACATTATGAGCGACATAAGCTTGATTCAATACCTTTAAGAAGGTATTATGATGCGGTTTAAAATTTAAGAGGAGCGATAATAAAGAGATTCTAGCAGCATCTTATTCAATTGCTCCATTACAGAGTACTCACTATACTTAACTAGCTTCAAAAACTCACAGGCCTCTTTTTTAAGCACAGACTTTGATCTATCATTATCTAGAATTTTTGGTTCAGTTTACTTCTCTTTCTCTTTTTTTGACTTATTCAAAGTCTTCAAAGTGTAACATCTCTCACTTCTAGTTATGCCCATACTCTTGTTATATGGGTAGTTTTAACTTTTGACCCATCTTTTTATTATCTTTGAATCGTTACTCCACATTCATAATTCTAAGGCATTGCTTTGTTATCTTTATAAAAAAATGGACGTGAAACCTTGAGGGCTACTGGTTTGGGAATAAACTTATTCCCAGCTGATGGTGACTTCTTTTTACAGCATATGGTGATAAGTTTTAACACCTACCTATCTGTCATAACTACCTCAGTGTCTTTTAAGACTTTTAACTCTTCATACAGCTCTATTTGGTAAGAGTCCATCAGTTTTTAAATTTTACCATGAAACTATTTGCAAACGTTGATTGAATGACCAAGCGTCCCATTATAATATTTACACCTTTGATTTGGGATGTGTTTCCCTACATAAGTGTTTGGAGCCACTGGTTGTATCATCGTAGCCTTATATAAGGCTTCATATAGCTGGTCCAATGGCATCTTAAGCTTTTCTACCTCTTTTTTCACATGTTTTTCAATTGTGTCCAAAGCATTGACTGTATGGCTAGGAAAAAGATTCCCACTAACGTTAGGTGTAGAATTCTCACTAGTATTAAGCTTATAACCCTTTTCTTGATAAAACTCTGTACCCTATGTTTGAAAGGAATGCAATTTTCAGTAGAATATTTTGCTACTCTGAAATGGTAATTATAATAGGCATTAGCATCATACCATTTAGGGTAAGGAGATTCAAGCTATTTTACAGGGACATGGGCTATTAAATGGTTTTTATAGAGCTCTTGATATAGCTTTGTGTAGCTTATGAGTATGGGGTCAAAGGTTAGCCTTTCTCTCGTTCATGATTATCTAGTATTACTTGTGGTACTGACTGGGTAAGTAAGAGATCTTGAAGAAAATGGATAAGATGGTCGAGTAGTTGACTGGTATAGAGATGAAAAAGTATGGCTTACTGTGTGATGGTATATGAGGTAGGTAGGTCAAGAGTAGCTTCTAAATTACTGCCCTTCAAGACTCATAGCTTGAGTCTCACTTTTTTTCTTCTTGGGTGCTCTCTTAAAAGACTCACCTCCTTCAAGCTTGTTATTTTTTATAGCATTTTTTATGATCTCTCTCAAAATCACCATGTTTGTAAAATTCTTAGTTGCAATCCCAATCATCCTCTTATAATAAGGTGACTTTAAAGTGCTCACAAATAGCACAGTGGTTTTTTTCTTTATTAAAAGAGGTTGTACTTGGAGAGCCACACATCCCGTCACCTTTGAGCATATTACTTGAAAGACTCAAATGTCTTCTTTTCCATTGCTTGTAGGGATAGACGATTGAGAGCCATGTCAATGATCCTTCTATGTCTTAATACAAGTCCCATCTAATTGGACATACTATTTTGTTGTAGATCCAGTCAAACTGTCTTGAAATACATACATGAGTAATTTTTTATTACTGGCATGTGCAGCCATTTTATAATAATACATAGTAATATACGTGATAAAACACTTGGTACCATCGTACTTCTCAAATTTTGGTATTTTAAATTTTGATGGCATCACTACATCTGGTACTAGGCAAAGTCCCACTACATCCATAGATCTGAAAAAATCTATTCCATCTACAACCCTTAGCCTTTTTTTAAGCCTATTCATAATCTGATCAATTTTAAAATTTTCTAGGGACATAACTACATGTGGTTTTTCCTTTTCTTTACCTCATCTACAGTACGGAGTTGGATGGGCTTAGCTGTTTTCTCTACAAAGACAGGATTATCATAGTTTTGGACATTCTTATGACCTAGTGCATAGGTCATTCCTGGATAGTTGTACTTCAAAGAAGCTGTCTATTGAGGCTAGAAGAATGGTGTGGTTTGATTTTGTGGTGGGTCGAAACTTGGAGGATATGCCAAATTAGTAGCTTCTTGTGAAGTATTTTTTTCCACTGATTTTTCCCTATTTATCTTTTCTAAGGCTTTCAAAATTTGGCTCAACTTTCCTTCTAATGCTACTTGAGCTTTGTCTATTTTTTTAAAATGACTTGTATTATCCTGTTCCATATTTCTAGCTCAAGTTCTGAGTGTTGTATTGATGAGAAGCTATTCTTGCACCTTAGTACCACAATTAAAGATTCAATAATAATGCTATGATAATAAATGCAAGAATGAATGTAATACAAATGAAAAAAAGACAGAAAGTAAAAATATTTGCCCCTTGAAAAAGATTCAACAAAAGAAAACTTTCATTTATTCCACAGAAGTCTGTTTTACATCAAACCTAATATTGTTCTTCTATAAAAATGTCTAACTTGCTCATACTGATCTTTAGCCTCATTAATGAAGTTCAATAGTTTCTGCCCATGCTCCCCTATTAGTGTGATCAAAGCTCTCAAAGTCTCTGCCTTTTTCATCATTTCACCTGCTTGGATCACAGCCTTACCTATATAAGCAGCGAGGTGTTTTATGTACCTTTGTCTTCCTAACCCTTCTCTTTTATCGCACCACACCCGATGGGATAATTTTTTATGCTGTTCCGTAAGATTCCTGACATGATTTTTTTGTTCTTTTAATTTTAATGTCAGAGTCAGGATGTGATCTGAGAGCCATTGATTCTCTTACTCAACCTCTATGAAAGCATTTTTTATGTCGTCGCGCTCCTTTTTTCAACTCTTCATTTTAGCGAACCAACTCAGTGTTGTTTATTTTTTTGGCTTGTACCTATATATGCAACTTTTTATGCTTTTGTTGTAAATTTTTCAGCACCTTTAGGGCATCATCTCGTTCTTTAACACTTTTTTGGGCCTTGCTGAATTTTTTGGAAATTCTATGGGCTTGAACTTCGAGTTTCTCTACTTTGTTTTGCCATTGGTCTTTTTTTTCCTGCAGTTTCAAGACCTCTTGTCTCAGTTTCTCCTTTTCATCTTATGCTCTAATTTTAAAAACTGTTTATTAGACTCTTCACCCACTAGTAAGTGATAGTCTTGAGGCCCAGATACAATTTCTTGACTTCTTTTATTTTTCCAAACTAAATATCCCTGAGTAACTTGATTCGTGAATGGTCCTGGGCTTACTCTCTTAGGCTTCTTCCATGCTTTAATTATGTTGTCAATCTTTTAAAAGGTTCTGGGCTCCCTATATGAGCAGTCAAATTGGTCGAGCTTGTGGGTCATAGGAATAAACTGTTCAACTTCTTGATGCCTCCTTACCATTAATGGGGCATAACTTATTAACCCCCATAGGCTTAGAAGTGGGACCCCTATCTCATCTCCACATTGGTAAAGCATAGGTTTTCTGCCAATCCATGGAGCTAACTATCTTACCTGACTAGCAGTGAGTCATTATAGTAGATATTTTCACTCCTTTTGAGTTCTTGCTGCTGGTCAAGTGCTCTGACATAGTTCTCTGATTGGACTTCGAGTGTGGAGATAAAGTTTGGTGAAGACACTTTTCTTGCATTCAAAATAGCTTTTTATCCATACATGTAATAAGGGTATGCAACATATGAAGCGTGTTTTATCCATCTACCTACAAAAACTTAGAGATCTGATAGTTTCTACCAAGATAACTGATGAAAGGTTACAACCTCTTTCAATCTGCTCAAATAGATCCACCATTTCTATTTTAATGTGCCCTAAGACCTTGGGAAAGATGACCAACCTATATATGGCTAGAGCAAATGCATTCATTCCCTGGTCATCATCTGGATAATTGATAATGAAAGCCTGAAGGACCTTTCATGGAATACCTTTGTGATCATCTTTCTCTCGAATGTATGAATCTATAGTCTTCTTTCCCACCTTTAGCATCTGGTTCAACTTTCTGTGACTCTTTTATTTGTATTTTTTCATGTATGTTTAATCTGGATACGATAGATGCATACCTATAAGAGTTGAGTACTCATCAATTATTGGTACTAGATCAACCTCATTAAAGATAAAACACTAGTATGAGGGATTCTAAAACTGTATCATTACCTTGATGAGTGAGTAGTCAACCTCCACCGATAAGAGATATGCTATATGTCCAAACTTTTCATAAAAAAGCTTTCTACCTTAAAGGGGTCATACCATTCCATGTGTCTGATATGCTTTTCAAGTTATTGTGTTTAAGGAGTAAGTGGACTTCTTATGATAATGTAAAGATGTGACCAGGTGGTAAACAATCTTCTTATTTTAACTACCTCTTTTTCAATTCAATCTTCACTTTTATGGGAGAATCGCATTTGAACAGCATAGATAAGGTACAAACTTGACTTTTTATGAAATTCATGAGGACTTTTGCTGAAATAGTTTTAGGATAAGAATACTATGCAATCTACAAACATGTTCATGAATGTGTGAAAAAAAATAAAAGAAGACAAAAAAATTAGTTAGTCATTTTAATGAATTACATGGAAAATATAACAGTTAAGATAACAGCATGACCTAGAATTTTAGATTTTTTACAGAGGGTGGGAAAATAAGGTTCTATCTACAGTTGGGCTTCTAACGTCAACTATATGTGGTTTAGGCCATTTCTAAAAGGTTCTCAAATTATTTTCTACATCATGGTCTATTACAGACTAGTAAAACACCTCAATCCTCACCTATCATAGGCTTCAATCGAAAAAGGTTTAATTTGAGTGGGAGTATTTCGTAGGCCCATGTGGAGACATGAAATCCTACTAGGGTATAGGTACTTTACTCTTTTCTAAAGGTAAAACTCGGGTGGAGGGCTTATGTTATACACATGCAAGTGAATAACATATATAATAAGCATATATTCAGACAAATATAAATACTGAATAATAGGGCAGACAAATAAATAATAATAAAGTAGATATAAGCAATGAAAAGAAGTAATTTCAAATTTGTTAGACAAGGCCTGGATAATAAGAAATCTTTTACTGGCTTGACTTTCATAATGTCTCCAGTAAAGTCACCAAGCTATCATAACGTATAAATCCGTAAACCTATCACTAGACTTGGAATGAAAGAAATTACCACAAATCAAATTTTAGGTTCGAAAGTTGATTGCACATGAGAAATGTTATAGCACCCTCAAAACGCCCATTCAAAGGATAGCACCAGTTTGATTTCGAATTATCAAAGCCTTGCTTATTTAGTAAATCTTATACTTTCCCTTTTTTGTTTTTTTCATTTTTTTTCTTTTTTTAGAAATTTTTTTTAGAAGAAGTCTTTTTTTTTTTAGAAAAGACAATTTTTTTCTTTTTTCTCTTTTTTTTTTAAATCAAAAAATCAAATATGGGTAAAAATAAATAAAATAAAATAAATAGAAAAAAAAACCTGCAATCGGGTCGGGTCGAGATGTGGGTTAGTGCGCGAATCTTCGAGTCGATGCGCAGATCCTGGTTTGGCAAAATGACGTCGTTCTAGAGCAATATAAAAGGCACATTGTAGTGTTTTTTCTCAAAAACCTCAAAGCCTCTTTTTCTACCCCTAAAATCCTCTAACCTCTCTCTAGAAGCCCATCGAAAAGTTCAACCAAAAATTGGAAATCCCATCAGTTTCTGGAAACTTCGCCAGAAAGTCCAACCAAAAATTGAAAAACTCACTAATTTCTGGAAACCTATCGGATTCTGGAAATTTTATCGGAGTCTCGTCGAAAACTTCAACCTTCGTCAAAAAATTCTACTGAAAAATTTAATGTTCTTTAGAAAATCCAAAAAAATCCAAAAAAAATTCCTAGATAGTCCTAGCCCTTCTTAAACCTCTTACAACCTCAAATCCACTTTTAGAAACCTAAAATCATATCCAAAACTACAAATTGAACCTGAAATCCCTATCTTCGAATCCCAGAAACCCTTACTGCCAAAATTTTCTCAAAGCTTCCCTAATAATTTTTCTTGTGTTTTCTCCTTGTTTCTGTGTGTCCTTTAGTGTCAGAATCAATCCAATTTATAGGTAGTCTTTGGAGTAATTTTAGGAATCGAACAGAATGCAATCCTAGGATTCATCAATCCCAGGCTTGAATCCTAGGATTGCATTTTGTCCAGCGAGATTTTGGAGTCCAAAATTTCAGTCATTGATATGATTTGCAATCAAAGTTCTGACCTATGATTTTGATCCTGATCATCTTGTCCACGTGTATATTGAATCGAAAAGGAAAGATTTCAAAAAAAAAATAGAAAAGAAAATGAAAAAAAATAATAATAAAAGTACCTAATTAAACCTAGATTGGCCTAAATGAACCCAAACCAATATGGGCCTGACCAGAATGGGTCAAGGTGGGCCTAATTGAGCTTGGATCATATTGGGCCTGGATCAATATAGGCTTAATCGGGGCTCTGACCAAAATGGGCCTAATCAAGCCCAGACCAAAATGGGTGTCTACAGTCTGTTTTTTTAGTTCTAAAAAATCTTAATTTTTTGGAGTTTTGGGCTTGAGTCTAATTTTTTGGTATTTTTGGATATGTATAAATATTTAATCTCTGGGTTATTGTTCTTGGGAATTTGGATGTAATTTTTGGCTTTTCATTTTATAGGAATTTCTAGGTTTTGTTGAATTTTTTGGTTAAAGGTTTGAATATTTTGGTGAGTTCATGGTGGCTGAAACAGTGGTTTCTGGGTTCATTTAAAGATTTCAGTGATCATGTCAAGATTTTGACACCGAAATCTAGGTTCTTAGTTAATTTTTGGAACTGTCTGAAATTTTCGGCTTAGGGTTGAAGAGAAAAGTCAGAAGAACTAAGGTAAAGAGAGAGGAAAGTGAAAAATTGAAGAAAAGGTTGAGACTGAACCTTTTATACCCACATTGAAATGGCGTTGTTTTGGCAAAAGACCTAACCCATGTTGACCCAGCAACTCACGCATTGACCTATAAAGCAACTCGACTCGCAGTGCTAGTTTATCTTTTCCTTTTTTCATTTATTTTCTGTTTTGATTTTTTAATTTTATTTTTTATTTATATATATTAATATTTTAATGTTTATTATTTTAAATGATTGATTTTGTTAAAGTGATAAAAAATATTTTTATATTTGCATGATATTATTAATTTATTTTTAGTTTTTATTGGCATAAGTTTAGTATATTTGCATGATATTTTATATTAATTGTATGATAATATATAAATTGTATTATTGCATTATAACTTAATGTTTATTTCATGATAAAATATTATTTTGCATAGTAATTGTTCCGTGATAATTTTTGTTTATTTTGTTTCATTTTTTAAATTAAAAAAAGAGTTTTCAAAAACATGTTTTTCAATCCTACCAAATTATTAGAGCATTTAAATCTTAAATTAAATCTTACCAAACCATTGGAAAACTTAATGAATTTTTTTAAAAATTAAACAAAAAAGAATCCTACCAACAGATTGGAGGATATTTCTGACTATAAATCTGGTTTATAGATAGTTATTTCTATAAACAAAATTAAAGAAATTTGATGACAGAATCTTTTCAAAGTGAGACACTAGTCTCCGTGAATACTCATGAGATGAAAGAATTATCTTAAATTGCTACCAAACTATTGGAGTAATTTTAAGATCAATTTTTAATATTAAATATTTTGGTAAATCATAAATATAATTAAGCCTTTGATAATTTGAAATCAAATTGGTACCATTTTTTAGATGGACACAATGAAAGTGCTATAACCTTCTTCACCCATAACCACATTTTTGAACCTAAAATTTGATTTCATGGATTAAAATCTACTATTTAAAGATACCTAATTCAATCTTGAAACTTCTCTTTAAATATGACAGATTCAGTCAGGTGGCGAATTACACCTAAACAAAAAATATTTGTGGTAACTCCTAAAATATAAGTCTAACAGTAGGTCTACAGATCTATATTTATGACAATTTGATGACTCTACTGAGGACATCAAGAGTAAGCCAGTAAATGATTTCTTGTTATCCAAGCTATAATAAATTTAAAAAATTTTCTTATTATTTGTATTTTATTTATTTATTCATTTTATATATCTGTTATTCATTTACACATACATAATATGAGCTCTACACCTGAGTTCTATCTCTTAGGAGAAAGTAAAGTACCTATGCCTTTATGAGATTTTATATCTCTATATGAACTAGCAAAAAACTCTCACTCAAATTAAACTCTTTTCACTTGCAGCCTATAATAGGTAAAGATTGGGATATCTTATTAGTCTATAATGAATAATAATGTAAGAAACAATTTGGGAACCCTTAGATTGTTAAATCTTTGAACTAACATGTAAATAAACCCTAAGGGTCTGAACCTAGGTTAGAACCATACTTTACCTTATGTTAGAAAACCCTAAATAGGACATATGATGGAGCATTTATTTTGCTTGTAAATATATATATATATATATATATATTTTTGTATATATTATTTGCATACTAACACTTTATGCATTTTTTATGTATATTATTGTTCTTTGTATATATCATGTTTACTAACATTTTTCTTTTATTGTATATGCACGCATTCACATAATTAATTTTTTCTTATTGCATTCATTCTCATGCATAATCTGAAAGTTTCATAAACATCATTCTAAATTTACACCCTAATTATGAGAAGTCAAGGTTCAAGGATAGTTCAACACTAGTATTACACCTGAGCCCAAGCTAGAAGCATGGAATAAGATAATGCAAGCCATGTTGAAAAATTAGGAAAGGCCTAAAATGAGATTAAGGTAGAGCTAAGCAAAATCCTTGAGACATTAGGCAAGTTGAATAAAGGAAATACGGTAGAAGAAAATGTTTCACATGATGTTGTTCATTCTTTATATCCTCCAGGTTATGACCTATATAAGGCCAAATCCACTCCAAGCTTTCTATCACAACAATTTGCATTTTTAACAAGCTATACTTACTTAGAAATGTCACTTGCACCTAGCAAAAAGAATGTCCAAAGTTACAACAACCCTACCCTAGTTGAAAAAATAGTTAAATCAATCCAAGTTCCTAATTGAGATGTCCCAAAAGAGAAATTAAAAATGGTTAAGGCTTTGGAAGATTAACAAGTCGATTACAAGATGAACATGCTTGATGAGAGGTTATGAGCTATTAAAAGGATAGATTTTTATGGCTCTATAGATGTTGTTAGCTTTTGTTTAGCCCAAAATGTTGTGATTCCTCTGAAATATAAAGATTCAAAGTTTAAGAAGTATAATGATACTAAGTATCCAATAGCACATGTCACTATGTATTGTTAAAAAATGGCTGCTACATGAATAATGAAAAGCTATTGATGCATGTGTTTCAAAATAGCCTTACTGACTCGGTTATAAAGTGGTATGTTCAACTAGATCGAACTCACATCCATTCTTGAAATAAGTTTGCTAGGTAGTTTATCAACCAATATCGCCACATCATTGACTTAGTCCCTATTCACTTTTCTTTTCAAAGTATGGAGAAGAAGGCAACAGAATCCTTAAAAGAATATGTTTAATGATGGAGGGACATGGCTATTCAAGTTCAACCTCCTCTAACTGAGAAAGAAATAACTGTCTTATTTGTTAGCACTTTAAAAATATCCTATTATGAGAATATGATAAGGAACATAACAAAGAACTTTGCTGAAATGGTGATCTCATGGGAGATTATTAAAAATGCATTCAAGAGTGACAAGTTTAAGAAAAAAGAAGCCAGTAGTGGCAAAAAATGTGAGATGCCTAAGAAAAAATAAGTTGAAGCCTAAGTAGTGAGTTTTAAGAGGCAACAATTCAAAAATTATGCTCTATATCTGCCATATTTCATCTTGGTCATTATCCAACAATCAATAATATTGCATAAGTCATTTATCAGATTCATTACCTAACTATGAATAATATTTACCCAATCCCATACCAACCAACCTTTCAAGCACCCACATATGGGCCTAATTCTATCACTACACTAATTTTAAGGCGTAACAATCATACGAGTAATTTGGAAAGATTCATGAGCAACCAACAGAGAGCTCATATTGATTTTATCCTTTTAATTTATACTAAGTTATTATTAGAATTGATCAAGAATGAACTGGTATTTTCAATCTTTTTGTATTGAAGCCACTTTATCTCAAATGGTATAATGTTAATGCCACATATGATTATCATAATGAGAATTTGGGTCACTTTATAAAAACCTGTCTTATTTTCAAGCATAAGATACAAAATTTGATCCAAGTAGACTCGGTGAGATTAAAAATATCAGAAGAACTAAATGTTAATAAAGACTTTTTGCCAAATCACCAAGGGGCATAATTTTGGGAAAGCTGATTGAAACTGTTTATCATCTTAAGATTTCTTGAGAATATAGATCTTTTTTATATACTTGAATTTCATTTTATTTTTCATCATTTTAATAAAAGTGACGGATATAATGTATTTTTATGACATTTTCTCTTTTATGTGAATCATTGTTTTATACTTTTACCTTCTCATATCTTTTCTTTTATCCATCCTTTGATTCCAAATAATGAATGTTCAGATAGTTATGACAATAATTTATAATTCGATTTCGAAAACATCATTCATGATGATATGATTGATAAATTGAGATTGTTAATTCATTGGGACTACTGAGTAAAAAGAGGTAAATTTGGTGAAAATTTTCATTATTTAAAAGGTGAAAGTGATGCAATACATGATCTTTGCAATGGTTCATTTACAAATAGGTTCTTAGTTAATCAATGTTTCTCATTGAGAGTATTCATGTTTGAAATGATAAATGGTCATTTTTCTTCTAATCTTTATAAAAATAATAAAATTATCCTTTGCTTCTCCATTTGAGCTTGTTAAAATTTTTTTAAGGAACCCTAACCAAAGATCACTCTCATACTGGGGGTAAAGGTTGAGAACCTTGTTTACAAGATATATTTAGTGATTTCAGTGGCAAAACCCTTTTGTGTTTAAATCTTTCTTGAAAAATGATGAAAAATAAAAAAAAAAGAAAAAAAAGAAGAAATTAATGGGATAAAATGTCAAAGTGTCTCCCATGAAAAGAAATTATCATTGATTTGATTACCATTCAAATATAGTTTGGGCCTATTTTGTCCATATCTTTTATAATCCCTTACCATAACCTACGTTACATCCCTTAAAAGTTTATTTTGATCGAATATGAATACTCGAATTAGAGAATCATGAATTGAACTAAGACAAATTTGTTATTAAATTGTTTGAGATTTTGGTGTCATTGATGGACCAAAGGGAAAACAAATCGAAAAGATGAAAAGGAGATGCGCAAAAAAAAAAAAAAAAAGAAGACTTAAATTGAAAACTTAAAAGGACGATCTAAGTGAAGATGAAAACTTGAAAAACAACCTCATATGAGGATCCTAGGAATAAGGATTACGATTGGCTCAAAGATCGAAGATATTGATAGAATGTATTTTGGAAAAAAAATTCTGAATTAGAGTTCAAAATTATCTGAACAGTCATTATTTTAGATGTTGATATCCCATTTACACAGTCACAATATTTGACTTTCATTTATCTTTGAGTTGTTCTTGACTATACTTCTTTTAAAAAATAAAGACATATTTTTCTTATTTTTTACCAAGTGTACATTCCCTAAATGAATTGAGAAAATATATCATGTTTGTCATAAATTATAATGATAATAAATAAATAAATGACAATGTTTGTAAAAGATTTTTTCATTTTTTTAAAAGAAATTTAAGATAAAAAAATGAAAGAACCCTAAGAATATGATTTGAAAAAGTTAAATGAGATGATGCAGTGATGAATACGATGGATTGGTTAATATAACCTATAAGTTATGACCAAATGGGGAAAATAACATGGATCAAATGATAAAATTTGTTTTGAGATCATTAATGTTGAGAAGTTGAGAAAGAATATATAAGATGAAGAAGTCTTGAGAACCCTGTTACAACAATTAGGATTTCATGGCATTGATTTAGTGACATGCATTATGCATTATGTTTACATTTTATAAAAATCTTTGATAATTGCATTTGCATCATGGTTGGGGCATGCATTTACATCATGTAGGGAACATTTGAATCATTGTATGACATGCATTTGCATCATTTAGTGAGAATCTAGATTGATATATTTGCATTAACATTTATTGCATAAAAAATTAAAAATTTGACTCTAATTAGAGAAAACTTTTAACTTTTAAATCCTCAAATGAAGAAGATCTTTCATGATGAGATTTTTTATAGAAAAATTTTTCAAATTTTTTAAATACATAGCCTTTGTTTAAAGGAGCATTTCAAATAAGAATCTTTGAAATTTTGGATGCAAAACTCTAAAATTTTTTTGAATAAGAATCTTTAGGTGTGAAGCTATAAAGTTTTCGAAAAAAAACTTTTGAAAATTTGGATATGAATCTCTAATTTTTTGAATGTAAATCTTCGAAACCTTTAGATGTGAATCTTTAAATGTTTTGAATAAAAATCTTTAACTTTTGTATGTGAATTTTAAAAAAATTTCAAATGTGAATTTTTGAAATTTGGGATGTAAATCTTTAAAATTTTCAAATGAAAATGTATAACTTTTGAATGTGAAACCCTAAAACTTTCAAATGAGAATCTTCGAATTCTAGCTATGAACCTTGAAATTTTTTACGTGAATTCATGAATTTTTTTTATGAATTTTTAAATCTTTTGAATGCGAATATTTGAATATTGTCTGTGAAGTACAATTTACAAATCTTTACAAATTTAAAATTCTTGCAAATTTGAAGTTTTTTAGAATCTTTAATTTCTTGCAAACGTAAAATTCTTATGAATCTGAAAATTTTGCGAATCTACCAATTCTTATGAAACTAAATTTCTTATGAATCTGAAGTTTTTTAAAACTTTAAATTTTTACAAACCTGAAGTTCTTAAAAACCTGACACTCTTGTGGACTTGAAGTTTTTATGAATATGAAATTCAAATATTCCATTCTGCCAAAACTAAAACTCTTGCCAATCTAAAATTCTTACAAATCTGAATTTGTGCGAATCTAAAAATTCTTACAAAACTTAGAATTCTTATGAATCTAGAATCTTGCAAATCTAGAATCTCTGTGAATTTTGAAATCCTTGTAAATATGAAACCTTTGCGAATCTAAAATCTCTGTGAAACTTGAAATTCTTGTGAATTTGAAAACCTTTACAAATCTTGAATCTTTGAAAATTTTAAAATCATTATGAATTTTTTTGTGAATCTTAGAGTCTTGGAATCTTTCAATTATTGTTATCGAGCTTTGTGAATTTTTGAAAATTTATGAACCTTTAAATTTCCAAATTGTGAATCTTTAGATTTCAAAATTTTTTTAGTTATTTTTAACCTTGAACAAAATAGATGTTTTTTCTTTTTGTACAATTTTTGTTTTACAGAAACTGTGCAAAGAAGGGTAATTATAGACAACCCATTTTATCTGAAATTTTTTCAAGATTGGAAACAGGCTGGCCTAATTGGGAAGCTTTAGGCCCAATAGGAAAAATCTTCATTTTAATTTGATTAAATTTTTTGCCTTATTTATTATTTTTTTAAAGTCAAAAAACAAAAAAAAACGTCAAAAGTTCAAAAAAAAAAAAGGAAACGAAATAAAAATAACATTTTTTTTTAAAATTCAGAAATCATGGTTGTTTGAAATTGGAAACAAAATCAATTAGAAAACTAAGAATAAAGCAATCTTCTAGATCAAATCTGTTCAAGGATAGATTCGATCCTTTTTAAAATCTTTACAACACACATTCAAGCTCCAAGCAAAAGAGAAAAATCATACATGAGGAGTTTTTAGGTTTTTTAATTCTGTGATTCTAAAAATTTTAAGGGAAAAAAAAAAGGGATTTTAGTTTCTGGGAAAAGATTGGGGTTATGGATTTTGGAATTAAGTGATTCTAATTTCTAGGTTTTGCTTCAAAAATTCGTGGTTAAAAAGTTATGATGTGTTTTTTTTGCTCTGAAAAATCTTAATTTTCTAGGGTTTAGGATGAAGTCCAATTTTTTGGTATTTTTGGATCTATTTAAAGATTTAATCTCTGGGTTATTGTTCTTAGAAATTTGATTGTAATTTCTGGCTTTTAATTTTCTAAGAATTTTTGGGTTTTTTGGGTTTTGTTGAATTTTTCAATTAAAGGTTTGAACTTTTTCGATGAGTTCACAGAGGTCGAAATGGAGGTTTTCTGGGTGGATTCTAGGTTCATTTGAAGATTCCAATGGCCATTTAAAGATTCTTATGCCGGAATATGGGTTTTTGGCTAGTTTGTGGAACTATTTGAAGTTTTCAGTTTGAGGTTAAAGAGAAAAATCACAGGAACTAAGGCTAAAGAGAGAGAGGAAAGTGGAAAACTGAAGAAAAGGTTGAGATTGAACCTTTTATACCCACATTAAAATGGTGTTGCTTTGGTAAATAGATTAACTTATATAGACCTAGTGACTTGTACGTTGACCCATCAGGCGACTCAACCCGCAACGCAGGTTTGTCTTTTTCTTTTTTTTGTTTTGATTTTTTTATTTTATTTTTCAATTTTTACATATATTTATATTCTAATATTTATTATTTTAAATGGTTTATTGTTTTAATGTGATAAAAACAATTATTTTTGCATGATGTTTTATTAATTTATTTTTAGTTCTTATTTTGGCATAAGTTTGATATATTTGCATGATATTTTATATTAATTGTATGATAGTTTATATATTATATTATTGCATGATATATTGTTGCATGATAAAATATTATTTTGCATGGTAATTTTTGGATGATAATTTTTGTATATTTTATTTTATTTTTTTAAATTAAAAAAAATTTCAAAAAATATTTTTCAATCCTACCAAATTATTGGAGGATTTAAATTTTAAATTAAATTTTATCAAACTATTGGAGGACTTAATAAATTTTTTTAAAAAATATTTTTTTAAAAAAAAATCCTACCAATAGATTGGATGATAATTTTCAAAGGAAAGTCTAACAAACAGATTAGAAGATATTTATGACTATAAACATAGTTTATAGATATTTATTTTTAAAAGCAAAATTAAAGGAATCTGACGACGGAGCCTATTCAGAATGAAATACTAGTTTTCATAAATACTCATGAGGTGAGAAAAATATTTGGTACTAAGTTATTAGAGTAATTTTAAGATCAATTTTCAATATTAAATATTTTGATAAATCATAAATATGATTAAGATTTGGATAATTTGAAATTAAACTGATATCATTTTTTGAATTGGTGCTGTGAGAGAGTTATAACATTTCTCACACATAACTACATTTTCAAATCTAAAATTTATTTTTGCAGACTTGATTTACTATTTAAATATATCTAAATTAATTTTGAAACTTCTCTTTAAATAGGATAAATTCAGTTAGATAGTTAATCACATTTAAAAAAATTATTTGATGATAAATCATAAAATTTATGTCTAACGATAAGTCTACAAATTTATATATTATGACATATTATTGGATAATATATCCTCGACATAGTATATTCTATCTAATATTAACTTGCACAGGTAACATCCACGTCAACTGATGTGTTCTTTTTTTTTTTAACGGGTTATTTTCTTACTTTCTTTAATTTTCAGTTTCTGATGAAGAATGAATATATATATATATATATATATATATATTTATATCAGTCCAGAACTCATCATTCAACCATATATATATTAATATCAATCCAGAACTCATCATTCAAGCTGTCTTCAATTGTAACTAATTAACTTGAGTATTCTTCAGAAGAAGGCCGGTGCTTTTTGCTTTGAAGCTGATCAACTTTGAAGAGGTAACAAATTAGAATAACCGATGCTTTCTTTTTTTTTTTTTTCATTTCAATTATCCTTTAAGATTAACACCTGGTTCTTTCCTCCAAATATTGATTCAAACAAAAATTTGGTGACCAAACTCTTAATTATTAATCCAACAGGTAGGGCCTCTTAAACATCATCAAACATGGAAAAAAAAGGTGTTTCTAATCAAAGAGATTACTTGCAAAAGAAAAGTCAGGGAAAGTGACAGGTGGGTGTGGTGTGGTCCAATTGCAACTACAGCTTTGTGACTAATGGTCTAATGGTGTCATGCCATGTCAGGCAAAATCCAACCCCATCTATATTTTGCAGGTCCACTTAAACTTTTCCTTGGGCAGGTTTTGGGTACCTAGAGTTTTCTGATATAGCTAGCTCAGCATTATGGTGGGGTTGATGTTTGTACAAAGCCATGAGGAAAAAAGCATGTTTCTGTGAAAAAAACTGATTGAGAAACTCAGAAGCATGTCTTTCTGTGGTCACAGACTCACAATTACTTTCTTTTGTTTTTTATTTTTTTCAGATCTGAATTCTTCTTTTATTAACATAAGACTTTGACAGTTGTTGCTTTTGAGTTTTGGCCTTATAATTCAACAATCAACAAGGTGTGGGAATGAAGGCTTTGGATTCGAAAAATCTGTCATCTTTTCTTTATGGGATTTGAGTGGTTACTTACTTTCCAATTGGTAAATAAGAATGAAAAATGAATTTGAAGTTTAATTTAGTTGTTTTATATAATTATTTTTAAAAAATAACGTTTAGTAGGCATATGATCAGAAAGGAAGTCACGTATACAGAGAATAGTGGTCAGATAGTAAATTCAATAGGAAAAAATGATCAAACAGTAAGTTTCATAAGACATAGTACTTTACATATAAAGGTGTTACAATTTTTTTTGGAGGCGATGGTCTGCCTCTTAGCTATGCCTTGTGTGGTTTAAATTTTAATATAATTATAATTTTTTTTTAGGTTTTCAAATTACAACTGTTTTTATATTAGAAAAAGGAAATAAAACTAATGCATTATCAACTCAGTGATATTAGTGTCAATTTTAAAATTAAAGATCTTGAATTCGAATCTCAATTGTAATTCAAAAATATTAAAATCTAAAGGTGAAAACTAGACTATCCGACACGGGTTTGATAAGAATTAAAATCTTGGCATCATATACATTCCCAATAAACCAATTGAAAATTTAAAGCTTTTGGCTTGAAAATTCAAGTACTAATCTTTCAAGGATGAAATTATACAAATTTGGGATTCGAATATATGGGACCTGCTATATGGGGTTTGGAGGATTTGAGAAAGAAAAGGTGATATAATAAATTTTATTATGCTTGCTTTTCAGCTATGCAATTTAGCTTTTAAACAACAAACCAATGAAGCAGAAAAATGTGTTATAAAATTAACAAGTTGCCATCACCTTCCCAATCCCAATCAATCTTTAAAGCAAAATTTCCATTATGGTTGAGGTAATGTGACTTTTCAACTACATTCTTGTTACAATAATACTAAAAGCAAAGTTATGTGAACAAAGTTTGGACCCCACAAATCCATTTAAACATCCCCTAGTTTAAGCTTTCAAAAGTCTTTGTCTTGACATCAAAAGCAAAAAATGATTTTGATTTTAAAATTGAGTAATTAAATCGCAATTAGCTGCTATAGCTTTGGCAATTGGGGGGTTTGAAACTTTGAACATTTCAGATGGAGAAATTCAGTTCCCAAAACCACCCTTCTTTTTTCCTATGTACAAAGCCTTGACTGTTGGGTGCAAATATCTATCTGGATTGGGAGGTAGGAAAAATATGTTCCCTCTGCTCTTGTCTGCGAGCATCCTGATCTTGACTAGGGACAAAGAGTCCAAGCAGGAATTTTCCTAATGATTGTTGAAGAAAATCGAGGCCAAAGAACAATCCATGAGAATATCTCTACAGCAAAATGAATGCGTAGCCACCCACCTTGATATTTGAGAAACAATAGAGTACTATAACCTAAGCTGAACTAGTATGGCATTTTGCTGTCCCCCTATAAAAACCAAAGATGAGGACAAAACCGGGAACCCTTCAACAAGACATAAACTATAATCTCTCTCAAGTTTCAACCACTGATTTCAAGGAAGAGAATGTGAATATTGTTAAGACTCTGATCAGACTAGGCCAAGTGCCAATCAAACAAAGATTTTGTTTCTAGAATTAAGAGTGAGCTTGAAGACAAGAAGGTGAAGACAATAGCCAGGGTATTCCAATTTGAAGGGGTGCAATCATTAGGGGAAGTAACTTGGCTAGGAAGAAAACTTGGAAGAGTTTGGTCAAGTGAATTGCAAGATTTGGGGGGCAGTGACATGGAAGAGAGGGGGGATATGGTTATGGGTTTGGTCATCTAGCTAGAGTTTTGGTATGTGAAGTGATTGGTGTTTGTGATTTATAAACTATTTGATGATATGGGGTGTGTGTGGAGGAAAAAGAAGGAATAAGAAGAGAGCATGCTACATGCCCTAGGGAAGGGTACAATTTGGCAATAGAATAGAGTATTATTATATGACAAATTGATGTATGGGATAATTTACTAGTAGAGAAAAGAAAAAAGTAACAAGAATTTTGGCAGAGTTTGGAGAGGGATTAGGAGGCAAGGAATGTGAATGGCTTGTATTGGGGTGATGGTGGGTTTAATGATGGTAATGCACGCCGGCAGCTTTACTCTCCCATCTCTCTCTCTCTCTCTCTCTCTCTCTCTCTCTCTAAACCAACTGGCACGCCTACTCCCACTAAAACCTATAACATTTTACCCACACACTGTCGCTCTCTCTCTCTGAATGAATGAAAAGCTATCCCACTATTCCCATTTGGTGATGTCTACCTTTTCCTCGATCTCTTTCATCTTTTGTCAGACAGAAATTCTATTCCTAGAACACCGGCTAGCTAGTCCATACAACCAACCAAGTATTAACTGAATGCCCTATGATTATTAATCAATTTCCCCATGAAAAATATTAAAAGAATAAGCTACTAGAAAAGAACCGCCGGCCCCTAGCCCCACCTCCATTTTTCTCATCGATTACACAAAAAGAAAGCACATATTTGACTCACACTTAGATTCCCAACCTTTTTTTTTTCTTCTAATTTTTCCATTCTAATTGTGTTTACAAAACCCAATTAGTAAAATCCAGTTTTAAGATCCTCTGCTTTAATCATTTCTCTATATCCCATGTTCTAGTACTGTTAAAAATAGAAACTCACCCATCTCTTCGAACTCCCCCAACTTCCACCCAAAAGCCCTCAATCCAAAGCTTATTGATGTGGGTCTCTTGTTTTTTGGTATTAGATGGATACCTTGTTTAGACTTGTGAGTTTCCAATCATCCGATCAATCTTTCAACTCTAGCAGAACTTCTAGCAGCTCTAGATCCTCTAGACAAAACCACCACTACCAACAAGAAGACGAAGAATGCTTCAACTTTTTCATGGATGAAGACGACTTCTCTTCGTCTTCTTCTAAACACTACTATCCTTATCATCATCATCAACAACACCAGCCCCACCCTTATACCACCACCACAACTCCTACAACTACCACTACAAACACTTCTAATATTCACCATGCTTTTGAGACTTCTGACTTCCCTACTTTCTCCCCTGCTCGTGACATATACTTTGATTTCTCCGGCAAGTGGGCTACCGATATCCTCCTGGAAACAGCAACTGCTATCGCTGATCAAAACAGCGGTCGTGTCCAACAACTCATGTGGATGCTCAACGAGCTTAGCTCACCTTATGGTGACACCGAGCAAAAACTCGGTTCTTACTTTCTTCAAGCCTTGTTTAGCCGCATGACTGACTCAGGTGAGCGTTGCTATAGAACGTTAGCGTCAGTATCTGAGAAAACGTGTTCTTTCGAGTCAACAAGAAAGATGGTATTGAAGTTTCAAGAGGTAAGTCCTTGGACTACTTTTGGTCATGTTGCTTGTAATGGTGCAATCATGGAAGCTTTCGAAGGTGAAAGCAAATTACATATAATTGATATCAGCAACACTTATTGCACACAATGGCCTACTTTGCTTGAAGCCCTAGCAACCCGCACCGATGAAACCCCTCACTTAAGGCTAACCACTATCGTTGCTAGCAAAAGCGGTGGCGTTTCAGGTGCATCAGGAGCTGCGGGAGGCTTGGCTGCTGTCCAAAAAGTAATGAAAGAAATAGGAAACAGAATGGAAAAATTTGCTAGGCTTATGGGAGTTCCCTTTAAATTCAATGTGATACACCGTGCTGGTGATTTATGTAACTTAGATTTATCAGAACTTGATATCCAAGAAGATGAAGCGTTAGCTATCAACTGTGTTGGCACATTACATTCGATCACAGCCGTTGATAATCGTAGAGATATTATGATATCGAATTTCAGGAGTTTGCAACCAAGGATAATCACTGTCGTTGAAGAAGAAGCTGATCTTGATGTTGGATTTGACGGGCTGGAGTTCGTTAAGGGTTTCCAAGAATGTTTAAGATGGTTTAGGGTTTACTTCGAAGCCTTGGATGAGAGTTTTGCGAGAACAAGCAATGAAAGGCTGATGCTAGAACGAGCAGCTGGTCGAGCCATGGTTGACTTGGTGGCTTGTCCACCCTCCGAGTCCATTGAGAGGCGTGAGTTAGCCACGCGCTGGTCCAGACGCTTCCATGAAAGTGGGTTTAGCCCTGTAATTTTGAGTGATGAAGTGTGTGATGATGTACGCGCATTGTTGAGAAGGTATAAGGAAGGTTGGTCAATGGCACAGTGTCCTGACGCCGGAATATTCTTGTCTTGGAAGGACCAGCCTCTGGTTTGGGCCAGTGCATGGCGGCCTTAACGACGGCTGTAGGCTTTTTTTTTTTTTTTTTTGCGCATGGAAGGTCTGTGATTCTCTCACACGTGTGTTATGTTTTTCTCGCACGTGTAATAGGTACTGGTATTTTATATGGGGTTGGTTAAATGAATTTGTGTTTTTGGTGGAGAAAAAGGGAAGATAGAAAGAGGGAGGAGTGCTAAGAATTTGCCTTTGATTTGAATAGGATTGGGAGTAAATTGATTTTCACTAAATATAATTAATCTTCGTTTTACCATTTTTTTTATTATATATTTTATTGTATGGAAAATTGGGGTTATGGAGTTTTAATATAATCATCAAATATTGAAGAGACTTAATTTTCTTCATTTAATTACTCAAATAAATAATCTAAAATGTGTACTTTAAGATTAATAGGTAACACATATTTTATTAGGGTATAGTAAAAAAATTAAAAATAAAATATGTGACAGTTTCTTAATTTGTTTGTAAAATTAAAAATTTTTAAAATCAATTTATTAAAAACGAAATTCTCTCTCTATATATATATTATATATTGATAATCAATTGAAAATAAATAGGATACATTGTCAAATGGGTTATGGGAATTTTCCCACTCATTTTCCTTTCAAACAATCAAAACTTAAGCTACCACCTACTTAATTTGACCCCTGAATATATGGCCTGCTGAAATTGTCCCAGGACTAGATGCACAATTAAGACAAAAAGAAGCAATTTTCTTAGTTTAAACATAAGGTTGGTGTTGGCCTAAACAAATAATTAACAACACCAAGTCATTTTTATATCATTGTTGGTCCAAAATTGAGAAATGCGGTTGGTATTTGGTGTAAAGTGTGATATCAGCTTAGGGGAATTAATATAATTTTGATAAGGTTTAAAATTTTAAATTATCCATCTAAGAAAAAAAATGAATAAGTCCTAATCTGGTTTGGGCGCCTTAGAATCTTAGGACGGCCATTGGTTTAGGGGAGTTGGGTTCCAATTATGGGGAATCTTATTAAAGAAAAAAGGTGTTTAGTCATAAGTGGCATACCCAGGGCTTAAGGACGGCCACCATGCTTTTGTGTTTGTGTTTATATGGTTTGAGCAATTCTCTCTTCTTTCTTTTATATATTTTTTAATAATAAATGCAAATTAAATCTTTTATTTTTCACTTTTTAGGGTTTAGGAAGAAGAGAAAACAAAATAATAATAATAATAATAATAATAATATAGTAAAAATATTTTAATCTAAATCTTAATTATAAATAAAATATTCAATTTTTTTTTTTAATTCAATCAACTCTTTGCTCGCTGTTATCTTTTTTTTAAATTTTTTTCCTTACTTTTCTTTAGCTTTTAAAGTCAATAATAAAATTTGCTATGCAACTTTTTTACGTGTATTCCCATCATGATGTGTGTCTGTTTTTTTTATATATATATATATAAAAGAGAGTCGGTCCATGCTTCCTTTAGGCTTTAGATTAAGCTTTGAATTACTTTATATAATTGACAAATGACCAGCTACCTAGCTACTGTCTCTTGAATCAATATTATGCTTATGGGACCAAGTTCAAGTTGGAACATGTTCAAAAAATATATATTACTGAACAAATTTCATAAAGGCCTTTATATATAATAATTAATCAAGTACCTTGTGCCGTAGTCTCCACTTTGTTCAAACGCGGAAAGCCATTTTCGGAGGTCAATTTGCATGCAGATTTATATTATTTATTTTTATAGAAAGTCTTATAATAATAAAAATCTTTTAGACAAAAACAAATACAGCTAACACTACTTACAAAAACCTGCAACCTTATTTAATTTTGAATAGTCTTGATCATTCTTACAAGAAAAGGAAGAAAAAATAAATCTAGCAACCAAATAATCTAGTTTTCACTTTTGTACCAAATTTTATTAATGGTTAAGGCAATAAGTTTGTGCAATTGTTGCATCTTGGGTTTGGTCACTTGGGTTTTTTTTTTTTTTAATGAAGTTTCATTCTTAATTTTTGTTTGGAAAGCTCCATTCTCCATTTTTTTTTTTTTTTTGGAAATCCAATTAATGGCGGATGAGACACCAATAACTTCACTTTCCTTGTATCCGCTAAAAAAAAAAAACACATTGACAAAACTTGAAGGAGATTGAAATATTTCATATCAGCATTCATCTCACAAGCAGACTTTACCAAGGTATCAAAACAAAAATTACCTTGTCTCAACACACGAGATATGGAGTATCTTCAATAAAACAAACAAGGGGATAGACTTAGATATCAGTTGCTTGACGAAACTTCCTTGATGGAAGAAAATAACCAAGTTAAACTATATACTTTTCATTGTCTTTTAACAGAAACTACTTGATGGAAGAAAATATCTGACTGCCAATCAAACTGTGTATGTCCAAAGTCAATTTAGTTAGTGTTTTTTTGTGTCTGAAAGTGTTTAGCTTAAACATCTTTATAGTATATAAGTTTATTTAAAGAAATATTATGAATATTATGTTTTTATCAGTATTTTTTTTATCTTATCAAAAAAAGGGCTTTAATTTAAGTTTTTGGACAGTGATGGGGTAACAGGAAGATAAACTAGCTAAGTGGGGGAAGTCCCTCAAGCTGAGGGGAGTTGGGGACCAAACTTTTTTTTTTTTTGTAGGACAACGTTATCATTTTGTAAATTATGGTCCCAAATCACTCTCAAAGTCTCCTACTTTTTTCTTTTTTTTTTTTCTGTGTTCCCCTTTCAGTTTCAACACCAATTTCCCTTGTTCAGTAAGGAAGCACTAGGAAATTTGTTTCAGAAGCAATTTCCATGTGCCCCCAGGCCCCAAGCAAGATTTGGTACAACTTGAGGCCTAAGCATATGGGCTTTCCCCCTTTCCTTGGGGACAAACAGGTTGCCGATACCTTGGCAACCTGCTTATATCAAATGAAAATTTTGCAAACTTCTAGCCTCATTACATGACAACAAAATGGCCATGACACAAGTAACTGTAAGCAAATTATTTAGGGAAAAAAAATCTCAAGTGTCAACCAAATGGTATTCTCTGTGAAAATCTATAATCCTCAAAAGCTAATATTAACATTACCTACAGACAGAAGCATTTGTGAGTTTACTGGCAGTGCAGGATATTGAACATGTACAACAAATTATTGAGGTGTGTTAGCTCGGAAAAGGCTTCCCAAATCATAGAGACAACCATGGGAACCAGGGAAAGAATAAGTGAAGAGCCTTAATATACAAGACATTAAAACCATGTATCTGAAAAGAAAAATGAGCCAAAAAATGAGCTAATCATTTCGACGCTCTCCAACTCAAGGGAAGTCTCCACTTCCTATGCCAATATATTGACACCCTTGGCCATAGTGGAAATCCGAAATTGAACTCAAAAGGCCGATCAGCAGGACCTCCAACTATTAGAGGTAACCATACATATCTTGAGTCCCTTAAGTCAGCTGGATTCCACCGATCTGCCATGAAAATATATGAACCTGGAATTCCTGGCAAAGGAATCACAAATGTACTCTGTGCAAAAAATGTTGCTAGTCGAAACATTTTGTTCCCTCCGATGCATGGGTTTCCCATTGTCTCCCATGGCCCCATTATCGACTCAGCAGCATGGGCTAGTGCTTCATTTGGTGCCCATCCAGTGCAACCTGATGTGATCATGTAATAAGTCCCTTGGTACTTAAACAGAGCTGGGGCTTCGCGGTGCTGCCCAACCAAAATCCTTTGCATTTCAGGCTTCACATCCAGGTAATCTTCAGTGAGTGGTCCAATGTGAAGTTCACTATTGTCCTCGGATGAATAAATTAGATATGCTACACCATCATCATCTTTGAAGATGGTCATGTCCCTGCTGTCATATCCATGGGGTCTTTGGCTACGAAGATAATCAAAAGGACCTGTTGGGTAATCACTGATAGCAATACCAACAGCAGCTTTAGTGTAGTTCGCATCGTCAATGTGCATCCACATTACATACTTTCCAGTATTCTCATTGTAAATAACTTTTGGCCGCTCCAACACATTGGATTTATGGAGATCATGGGTTTCATTTGTCTCTTCTGCAGCCAACACAATGCCCTCATTTTTCCATGTCCACAAATCCTTGGAAGAATAACAACCAACTCCTATGATGTCAACCTGATTACAAGGTAACCAAAGAACTCAATCAAAACTTCTTAGAACTAAAGAGTTAGGTATGCAATCAAACGTCAAAATAAGACTATATACCTAAATGGCTAAAATAGGTGCTAAAAATGAGGACAATATAGAGAAGGCATAAGTAAGGCCTGATGTCTTGCATGTCAACCACATCTACACACATTTTCTGGGAAAGCACCTACTCATGCTAAACTAAAAAATATAGATGCCAAATTTCATCTCCTATCCATTCACGAGAGCAGAGCTCAGAGTGGAAGAAGATTCTGCCAGGAATGAATCCTAATTATGCAGCATTTATCTTCCTTTATCAGTCCCTAGGGTCAAACAACCGACAGATGAAGTGGCTCAAAGACATTGAATTTGCAATCACAAAAGTCAGCTTAATCCAAATATAATGGAGCTAGATTTATCTCTTTGAATTATTACTAAGAGGTTAGAATAAATCCTGCAGCAGAAAAACATCAATAAAAGCAACCTCGGTGGCAAAGATATGCTTCTCTTTCACTGTTTTAAAAACAAATACAAGGTTTATATAGAAATTTATCACTGCATCAAAACCATCACATATATCTACTTATGACTCAATCCCTACCGGGAGCTTGGCAGAAAATAATAGCATATAATCTCTTTGGTTCAATCGCAAGTCCTAATCTCATGTGACCTCTGCAATAGCACATATTCAATAACATCTCATCAAAGGCATTGTTGACTTCAGTGGCAACATAACTAAAACAAATATATTGACTTGATAAAGGAACTTCATTGCTACTAAGGTACCATAGGTGCACATGAAAAAGTGACAAATAGGATAAAATAACATATGAACGAGTGCTTGTGAATATCAGAAGTGCTTCAAAACCATTAATATTTATGTCATTACAAGTATTTGACCATCTTTTTCATACACTCAAACCTTAAGAATTCAGAGATTAGACAATGCTGCTCTTCTTGTATCTCAAGCATCATTGCAACTTACCAAGAGATTGATAAAGATGACAACTTCCATTAGCTCATAAGTCAAGCTTTCAGTTCCAATGTACGAGTTTTTAACAGAGAGAGAAAAAGGTTCAGCATCAATCAACCAAAAAACAGAACAAATACCAATGACAGGGGTGTCTGCAATTTGCTTTAAGTTATTTATCAACATTGTAACTGAACCAAGATACTTGACTTTTCTATAAACCAAACCAACTGAAGAAGCCTAAAAGCCAAATTAAATTAAACTAAATAATTTGTCTCAGAACATATCAGTTTCACAGTGCATACGCAGCCATCTTATATCAGGCTTAGCATTGAGCTTCTCCATTTCTAAACCAGTACATTTTTGCATTGAAAATAAGCTTCTCTACATCAAAATTGCTGTTACATTCAATTACATAGAATTGGAGATAACATAAGGATTCGAAAGAACATGAAGTTGCACAAGAAGGATTTGACAAAGTATGAGCAAAAGTTGTCTTTAGCTTTTAGCCCATCATATTTTTGGATTAAATTTCAGTCATTTTATATTCAAAATGTTTGGGATGTCTATCATAAGATACCAATAAGCATGGAAGAATATCCCAAAATACACTAATATTAGTGCAAATCACAAACCATTCAAAGAGAAACAGTTCAAAGTTTACTACTTGCACTTAGGTAGTTTCTTATAAACGAGTTTATTTAGTATTTCTAAGACAGGATTCCTATAAGTCACTACCAAGGCCCATATGCCCTTCACATTTAAAGAGGCCCTTATTAGTGAATTATAAACCATTTTAGCAATGATGCACAGATGCCCTTGTTTCCATACTTCTATCTCTATATCTTTATTTATTCATTCTTCTTTCTTACTATCTCCCTTTAATTTTCTAGGCATCACTTATATAATAATCAGCTTTTCCAGAGTTTTCTTCAGCTAGATCTGTCTCATCCTTCTCTACCCCATAAAACCCTTAGTCCTCAAATACTAATCGCCCTAAAAACCTCAAAATCTTTGAAAACAAATCCAGCAGTCATAAACCTACAGCTTTCCACTGGTCACATCCTAAACCCTAAAGTCTTTTACTCTAGACAAAATAGATACATTAAAAACCCTGATTTATTAAGACTAAACTCATAAAATCCACAAAAGTCGCCCTCTCAAATCTGTATAATGTCAGAAAAATAACAAACCAGCATTAGCTACTCAGTCATACTATACCAAGCCAAGCAAAGAAGAGTATTGTGGTATTGAAGCATTAGCTACTTAGTCATTGAAGCATAAGGACTAGTCCCATATTAGCAAAGCTGTAGATATAAATCAGATTATTTATCAATTAAAAATGATTAACTTACTCGTGCTGCACCCTTTTTATGAGCATGGTAGGTGGGTCCATCTTTGTACTCTCCATACCAATAGTATGTATTGGATCTTTCATCATAGAGCATACCTCCTCCATGAGCTTGAATAGGATTTCCTTCGGTATCCAACCAAATTCTCCCTGGATGGTAGTGGTAGCTATCATTTCCCGAGTCTTTTATTGGATTTACAGCAGTTTTCATATCTGGAAAGAATACATGCCGAAGCTGGGAGTTCTCATCAAGAAATTCATCAATCAAAGTGGTTGTACGCTTGGGTCTCCGCTTAGCAGCACGTGGGGATCGTTTCCCCTTACGATGGGGAATTTGGATATTCTCCTTCTCCACCTGTTCAAGTTCATGGACTAGCGGATGATTACTCATACGCAGTTGGATATCCCCATTCACTGCATTTATGTTGCTAAAACGAGAGTACATATGAAGCACAAGAAGAAATCCCACCAAGCTCCACACCACAGCAGACATCGAGCATCTGCTCCCTGCATTGCAAGGGAAAGCAGTTGGTTTCCTGTATTTGTTCCTGACCCTCATATTCTCTTCCTTTTTATCTCCAAGATAATGCTGCAATTAAGAAAATGCAACCTATGGAGATCCAATAAAAATCGGACCAAATATGAGTCCAAACCAACCATGCAAATCTACTCTATCTCTTAATTTCATCAAATTTAGGTACAACAAACGCCACAACAATACTGTTCATTGGCGAGACTAAGATTGACTATCAATAGCAATCAAGTCCAGAACATAGTCAAAATGCAACCATTTCATGATTAGTATAGGCAATTATCAACTCCTAATAGAAAAAAAAAAAAAAAAAAAAGGATCAACTTGAAAGAACAAAATATGCATAATTTCATTTACTTTACCATCTTCTCTACATGAAGCATACATGAAATTCAAAACACCCTTCTATACTCAAATAACAAAATAATAAACTGGAAAACAAATTAAAAAAATAATAGTCAAACAACAAATAAAGTTCATTATCAATGCAGACAAGCCTATTTACATCGTTATCACATCATAAATTATCAACTTTACACTATAAAAGCTAAAACCTATATAGCAGATCCACAGAACATACAAAAAAGATAAACTTACCAAAAAACTTATCAATACCCAGAAAAACAAACTTACCTGACAAAACTCTAGGAAAATTCCCAGTCCCAGATATGGGCATCTCTGCTTTACCCTTTCTTTAAAGTTCCAAATACAAAACCAATCAAATGATAGTCTGATATGTATATAGAAAGAAAAAAAAAACCAACTTGACACGGTTTCCAACAACCTTACTAAAGACCCAGAGAGATAGAAAAAAGGAGTAAATTTTGACAAGAAGAGGCCAAAGTGAGGGGAAGTTGCGTGGTTTTATGTCTGGTTTGTTTAAAATAAGATCTAAAGAAGGTCTTTATGAAGCAGATGATTGTGACTTTTGAACAAAGAATTTTCCTTTTTTTTCTTCCACTCAAAGCCGTTCTATCTAATCCATCTTTTGTTTCTTCTTTCCAATCTCTCTGAGTTTTGGAACTTGGACTTGGTGGTCTTATTTGTTCCTGTCTCTCTCTGTTTCGTATGCCTTTGTTCCTACACCATTAGATTTTTAATGATATTTCCTTTGAAAGAGAGAGAATGTAATGATAGTTTTCAAGGTAACTTGTTAATTATTGTTTTGCAAATGATAATTTTATTGATTTCTGGAAATTAATTAAATGTTTTATATGCGATTATTAAGTAATTAATAAGACCCATTTTCTGTTTCTAAATTGTTAAGATTTCAAAGCTTCCAATGAGATTTCGACAGTTGATGACTTGTTGGTTTAGAGCTGTCCAACTTTCCTTCTCAAGGGAAACGTTTACCTTAGAAAAATACGTAAGAGGAGAAGAAAAGGAAAAACTATTTCTATAGAAAAAAAAAAAAAGATTTCAAGCTTCAATAAAATGAAATTACCTTACCAAATTGGAAATTTAGTTAAAAAAAAGAATCAAAATATTTCACTGGTCAGTTTTTGTGGGCATAAGTTTTCAATTATTTTTATATCCTAAAATCAATTGTTAGTTCCTAATTTTGTTTTAATTTAATTATTTTTATATTTTATTTATATCTTATCTATAAAATATAAAAAAATATAAACATATTCCTTTTTTAATTAAATTTATTTATAATTTTTTAAAATTTTAAATTATATTATTTTAATTTTTTATATCATATTTAAAATTATCAAATCTATTTTTTTAATAAATTTGAAGATGTCTTTTTAAAATAACGAAAGGAAGAATCTCTACAATTAATCAGAAACATTAAATAAAAAAAGAAAAGGAAACGAAATATGGGTTAGGTCGAAATAGAATATGGACTGCTAGACAACCTAATGAGTTGACATGGCACCTATAGTTTTGATTAGTTGACCAAATTATTAACACCAAATTCTGGCTTTGGTAATACCTGTTGATGAGGTTGGTACGGGGCATGCATCGTTTTAAAGAAAATAAAATTTACATATTTGTTTGTTTTCATGCATTGACTACTTACCATAAATAATTTAGACTCGGTTGGGTTGAAAATTTTACATATTCATTTTTATTCCTTCTAGAGGCCACTAGATAATAAGCCTTCATTAAAAGCCATTGTTTTGAACTTGATTTTCCAATCTACCTAAGTTAGCAAACAAAGTTGGTCATTTTAGTCAAGAAAGCCTATAAAATTGGCCTTTGTCCGTTGGAATAAAACATCAAACATTGCATCTATTGATGTCAAGTTTTGAGCTTAAGGTTAAAATTTTAAAATTAAAATTAAAAAAAAAAAGAAAACGATTAAGATAAAAGTAAAAAATATGTTTTATATTTGTATTTTAACGTATAAAATTAGAAAAATCAAAATAAAAAAATAAAAAGTAAAATTAAATTGATAATATTTAAATGACTCTATTTATAGATTAAATGTGAAAGATTTATAAAGTAGCATAATAATATAGTCGAGCTAACGTAATATTATATATGTCAGATCAAATCAACTCAAACGTCAAAAATATTTTTATTTATTTACTAACAATTTTTATTGAAAAAAAAAAAACAATTTACCCTCTAAATTTAAAAATACCCTTTAAAATATCTTCATCCTTTTATTAGAGTGAATTTATGTAAATCTTAATATTTCTTTTTGGATATATTTTTCGAACAATTTATGACTGTTGTCGTGAGAACACAGCTATAACATGATACTGTTGTCAAGTTAATTTTTCCAACAAAATGATATCAGAGCTTCTCAACCCTAACAGTCCTTTAACGTGGTTCTGCATACTAGGAAACACATTAAGCATATGTACCGGACAGAACAGCTACAAGCCGATGCCTTGTTTTAAGTATCGAATTTCCATCACTTTGTGACAAGCATCTTCAATAAAACTGCATAGCAGCATGAGATTCTTAAAACGTCTTGCATGGTTTGCAAGGAAATGAATTTCAAACTGTTTACTCACGTATTATATTTGTTTCCCGTAAAAAGATTAGTAATTTTGTATATTAATATTATATTTTATATGAAAATTATATATCATAATTTATTTTAAAAATTAAAATATATATTTTTAATTTTTTTATTTATATATAATTTTTACTAACACTTTAAACTTATATCACTTTTTATCATTTTCTTAGATTTTTTAACCGTCTTATTTTAAATTGTCAAATTTATTTCGGGTGCCAATGCAACAAGCAAAACTGAGCCGAAGCGGCGATCCATGAGTCTAATGAAATTACTTGTGGTTTAGGCCCAACTATTAGAATGAGCTCAGGCCTTTTCCTCTAGCCCTCAATTTTGCCTTAGCTATGGCTCTGCCACCTCAATTTCTGTACAACTGTCCTCCATTAATGTCAACTCGCTTTGGATCTGTCATCATACGTGAGTTCCAGTCTGTAATCACACCTTCACAAACGTCTCCGTGACGCGACCAATCAAATTCTTCCGTGAAACCACGTGCTGAAATCAATATCGTAGAGAAAACATGTTACATCCGACGCTATAAAATAAATTATTTAATTTTTAATTAAAATAAAATATATCTGATTTAATAATTTAAAATAAATAATTAAAAATTATCTATTTAAAATTATTCAACAAACAAATATCTACTAAAATTAAATTTAAAATTTTTATATAAAAAATAATAATTATTTATTAATTGAATAGAGTTCAATCTAATTTTTTAAAAAATTTAAAGTAGATAAATTATTTAATTTTTAAATTAAAATAAAATATATTATATTTAATAAATTAAGATAAATAATTATAAATTATACATTCGAAATAATTTTTATAAATAATTAATGATAAAACTCAAACTTAAAATTATTTTATCAAAAATAATAAAATTTTAACCGATTAATTTAACTCAATTGATATCCATACAAATTATAATATAATTTATAATTTTTTTTAATTTTAAAAAAGACAAAACCCTATAATAAAAAAATAGGGGCAGAGGCTGGGGTTATATCTTTTTAAGGAGTTCTCGGCCACTAAACTAAGACGTTAGAAAATAACTTGCGATCATTTTAACCGAAGTAAAAGGTTCAATATAACTGAAACCGTCTACAGTTTACCAATCACCCACTATCAACGGTTGAGATGTTCGTAAAATATTAATAAATTCTTTTCTTTGATCTATCCCGTTACATGGTAAGTTAAATGTTTAAATATTAATTATATTAGGATTTTTAATTAAATTTATCATAAATTTAATAAGTAATGTATTTTTATTTTTCTTAAAAAATAAAATTTATTTATTTATTTATGATTGTGTAAAGGTAAAACCCATTGTGAGTGTGGATCCAAATATAAAGCACATCTCCTGTATTAAGAGAGACTCTTCATGGAAAAAAATTAGTTTATATAATATTTTAAAAAATATATTTAATAAATTTAAGATTTAAATTTTATTATTTACAATTTTTTATTTTTAGATTAAAGTTTTTGTAAAAAAAAGAATAAAAATTTTAATATTTATAATTTTTTTATTATTTTTAGTTGTCATCATTTCATAAAAAAATTAAATATATAATTTTTTTAAATACTTAAAATTATCAAAATTAAAAATCTATCAACAATTTAAGCAATTGTTGATTAATATATATTTTAAATTTTTAATATATTCTTAAATCATTAATATATATTTATTTGATTAAAAAAATATTACCTACATTAAACTTATGTCAATTGATCTCGGTAGGACACGCAATAATAATTATATAATATTCAAAATTAAAAACTATTAAATATGGCCCACCGTAAATTTAAAATCGATTTTTTTTTTGGGCAGTATATCAGGAAATAATTAAAAGGGAGGAATTCGGTAAAAAATAAAAATAGAAATCAGCAGGCGAGAGGGAGGAAAGGAAAGCCAGGGGCTGGAGAGATCACTGGCTCTCTCTCTCTATCTCTTTTTTTCTTTGAAAATTGACTAAAAAGCTTTTTTTTTTTCGATCTTGCTTCTCTTTCTCTTTGAATCTCCAAATGGGTTTGTGGGAAGCTTTTCTCAATTGGCTTCGCAGGTAGTAGATTTTTTTTCTTTTTGGTTTCCTGCAATGTCACTCTTTTATTAATTCCTGGTGGGTTTTTTAGATTGAGAATTATGATTTATATAGAGTTGGGTTTCCTCTCTTTAAGCTAAATTTTGTTTCTTTATCCTGAACTTTGTGTTTGACACCCCTAGGAAGAATAACAGAAGTGATTTTTCCAGTTTTTGTTTGACAATACAGTCAAATGTTTCAAGGGTTAAGAATTTTACATATTGAAAGGAATAAATTGATGTATAATTCATGAACAAAATGGACGATAGAAGACAAGGGTTATGTTCCTTTTTCTTGAAAAGAAAAGATAATGTTTCAATATCACATTCAATGCAATTTTCAATGAGTCAAAGTTTAATTTGTATGAGGAAATTCAATCTAGGTAGCCTTACTAGGAGTATTGTTTATGGTATGTAGCAACATCTTGCCTTTTTAGGCATATCCTATTTTGATTAGTTTGAAGATTGTAAGTTTATCTTTTACTGTGTGATCAAGCTATAGTTAGTGTATGATTCCTTAAAGGTTTTTGCAAGCGTACAGAATCACAAATCTCTTCTGCTCCACAAATCTTTCAATTCTAGTTTCAGTTGTAAATGCTGTTTTATTTTCATGTGGCTTGGTGGATGGTTTGTATCTCAAGTTTTTACATGCTTTTCAGTCAGTGTTATGTGACTTTATAGAGGCATGTGTTTGGAGAATGAATGCTGCGAAAGTTAAACATGCTAAATTGTTAAAATTATGAGCTTTCTCCTGCTATATTGATTTTGTTGCATTATTAATTCATTGGTTTCAGTTGGTCACCTATTATTGCAGAGTATTCAAACCATTATTTGTTTTACTGAAGGCTTTTTCAGGTTGACCTCAGTACAAGGGACCACTTTTCTTATATGTTGTTTTGCAGCCTATTTTTCAAGCAGGAAATGGAACTATCTTTGATAGGACTTCAGAACGCTGGAAAAACCTCATTAGTGAATGTTGTCGCAGTAAGTAAATTAACCTCAATTGAAAATGGCATTGCAGTGAGCAAATTACAAAAGTGCCATTACCAGCAATCTAGCATGTGTTATGTTTTTACGTATTCTGTGAGTTGACTTTAAGTTGGCTGGTTGGTGTTGTTTTCAGACTGGTGGATATAGTGAAGATATGATCCCTACGGTGAGTCATATCATCTGAGAATATTTGTTTTTGCTCCATCAATTCTTGTCATTTGTGAATTGAGATGATGTTACATTTCAATTAAACTAATTAATGCCTAAGGGCTTATTTTCAGGTTGGATTCAACATGAGGAAAGTGACAAAAGGAAATGTTACAATAAAGTTATGGGATCTTGGAGGTCAACCTAGGTTTCGCAGTATGTGGGAGCGATACTGTCGTGCAGTTTCTGCAATTGTGTAAGAAGCTACTTCTTTATTTTCGTAGACTTGTTATTTGAAATAACTTTCTTCTGAACTAATTTAACAGTTTTGAGGGAGTAAGAGGTTTTCTCTGCTAATGAAATATTCATCTCTTCTTTGGTAGTTAGCATTTCAAAGCTGGCGTTATTAATATTATTTAAAACTGCATGGTCCTTCTTTTATGTTTAGGTATATGTCTTCAAAAAGCATAGCTCATGAATTGAAGGTATTTAATTCTGTATCATAAATTCGAGTTGGTGTTTGGAAAGATTTGCATTTGATGCAAAATATTATATAGCCTAGATTAACAGATGCAAAAATTATTGTCTATAATTATTGCAGTATTTGACTAGTCTTCAGTTACTTGCCTTCGTGCTTCTCAAATCGTGAAACCTGATATTCGTCTTAGTTATGTGAATTGTATGTGCATCTTTGTATATCTATTAGCAAAACCGTGAAAATGAATCCGAGAAGAAGAATCTAACAAGGAACCTCTCTTACGGAATGATTCCACATAGTATTTCTTACTAGTTTGATAAGTTTTGCCTCAGCTTATAACACCTTGCAAAGAAGTCAAAGGCAACGAAGGTCAGGTATTGAAAATTTTGCCTATCATTGTACCAATTATTACAAGAAACTAAGTTGTTTCTCATTAAATTGGTTGCTGTATTATTTGTGCCTGAGCATATGTTTTTCCTATTAGAATCCTAGCCACTCTATGTAGTTTTTATGGTAGTGAAACTATGTAAATCCAATAAATCTTTTACATGCATTTCTTTTTTATGGATCCAAGGTGTGTGTCTCACACAGTTATACAAGACTGCATATCAAATTCTGCAGAGGTTCTGGTGAAGTCTAACCTGATTTTCTTTCAGCTATGTGGTGGATGCTGCCGATCCTGATAACCTGAGCATCTCAAGAAGTGAGCTTCATGATTTGCTGAGCAAGCCCTCACTTAATGGCATCCCTCTTTTGGTGCTAGGCAACAAGATTGACAAGCCAGGAGCTCTGTCAAAACAGGCTTTGACTGAAGAAATGTAAGAGACATTTCACTTGATTCACTTAATTAACTGGAAAAAGCAGAATTGCAACAAATGAACTAAAGTAATTCTGCTTTGCTTAAAGTAAAAACCTTTCTCTATGCAGGGGACTCAAGTCAATTACCGACAGAGAAGTTTGCTGCTACATGATATCATGCAAGAACTCAACCAACATTGACTCAGTTATTGATTGGCTTATAAAGCATTCTAAATCAACGAGCTGAAAAATGGGCTTTCCTTTCTCTTTTTTTTTTTTTTTTGTGTGAATCTTTTTGTGCTGAATCTATGTTTTATAATTCCAGTTCCTGCAGGGATACAATATATGTTGTTTGAGAATTTCAATTCATGGTTTTATAGTGAGAATATCCGAAAATTTTTAATTATTTTTATTTTTACAATTATAAAATATTTGATAAAATTATTATATTTATTTTTTAAATGTTATTTTTTAGAAAATATTTTTAAAAAAGGAAAGGAAAAACCTGAAATAAGATAAAAATCAAAATAAAAGAAGAAAATCATACTCTTTATTTTTTTAACGAATCTTTTTTTCCTCTCTCTAGGCCTCGTTTCACCCAAAAAGTAACAAATTTTCAATTGAATTCTTCAAATGCACATATTTTGAAATATTTTCTTCTCAAATTATTTTTATTTATATCATTTTCTTAAAAAAAAGAAAATGCAAAATTGATAAAAAAAAAAAATGACAATTGATAAAACATCTAAAAGTTTATTTATCCATAACAGTTCAATTTTTTTTTTTATCTCATAAAAAGTAATATGAAAATTTTTCATTGTTCTAAAAAGTTAGTCGTAAAAAGACTTAACTTTCAATTAATGAACTTCAAATTGTTGTAGCGACGTCGTTTAAGAAAGGTCAGAAACAACTGCTCAAATGTCAAAATTGCCCTCATCTCTTTTATTTCTTTTCTCAAATGGGAAATTCTAAATGCACCTCGTTTAATGTTATATACAGCACATTTCTTTATACATCTCAATTTCCAATTTCGTTTTCTTATTTTTATTAAATAAACCCAACCCCTAACCTTTTTATTTTTCATTACTACCATATTTCTCGTCTTCTTTCTTTACTTTTTGAAATTGAGCTTTTTAGAAATGAATATTCGATTAACTATAAGATTTTTTAAAAATAAATATTTGATAAATTTTAAGAATTTTTGGATATTTATTTTTAAAAAATTATAAAATTTATCGAATATTTATTTTCGAAAAGATTTATACTTTTCAAAAATGAATATATGAAAAAATATCAGACTTTTCGGATCTTTATATTCGAAAAGCTCAATTTCATTTTTAATCAAAACTTTAATCATATGCTGATAAACTCATTTTAAATGATTATGTGTGAATGAAATTGAAATCAATATTCTCAATATGCATCGAATAAATTGAAATCATTTTCTTAGTTTTCTGGGCTTAAGACAAAAGTATTTATATTCCATGCAAAATTTGATATCTTCTATTTGCACATATAATCAAGAATGTGCGCATCGATGATTTTTGTGTGCATGCATATTAATCTAAGTTTGAATACCCTATAGAACATTGTTATAAACAATGTTATCTTAGATTGATGAATCTAATAATATTTAAAATTTTCACCATCAATTCTTACTATTAGATTTGTCAATATATTGATAATATTTTTTTATGGCCAAAATATTAAAGATTTCAATTTTTTTGTTATTAAAAATTTATAATTAAATATATATTTAAAAAAATTTATGTATTCTTGAAAATAGATTTTTAAGAGTACATAATGATTCTTAAAAAATTATTTTTGAAAAAGTAATATAAATCTTAGAAATAAAATTTTGAGTTTTTTTTTATTTTTGATAATCTATTTTTAAGAATTATATTATTTTTTTGAAAATATATTTTTGAGAATATATTATAATATTCAAAAAATTTATTTTTAAAAAATACGATGTTTTTTAAGTGTGTAAACTATTAAAGATATTTTTATCATTTATTAAAAGTTAAAATTAATATTTAGTATGTTAGTGTTTTTGGAAAAAAAATTTTGAGAGTGTATGGAGAAATTTAGTGAAATATTTTAGTAAAATATTTAGGAGCCCCATTTTCTAAAACCCTCTTCCCTGCCGACGCTAATCCCGAAACTAAATTCTCCAAATGTCATCCATAACTAAAAAATTCCCGACCAAGTCGTTCCTCAGCCTCCTCATATCTTCCCCACCAAAACCTCCCATTTCTCGCTTATTTTCGGCTGCCACCGCCGAAGATCGGACCAAAAAACTCGAGCGCATCGCCGACGAGCTTTTAGACCTAACAAAACTTGAACGCTACGATTACTCCATCCTCTTCCGTCTCAAACTCGGCCTTAACCGCTACGGCCCCGCTGTTTCCGGCGTCACTTCCGCATCCCCTTCAGCCCCCGGATCCGGTTCGGGCGCAGTCGAATCGAAAGCCGCTGAAAAGACGGCGTTTGATATAAAGCTGGAGAAGTTTGAAGCGGCGGCGAAGATAAAGATAATAAAAGAAGTGAGGGCATTTACGGATTTGGGATTAAAGGAAGCTAAAGATTTGGTGGAGAAAGTTCCGGTTGTGGTTAAAAAGGGAGTTACGAAAGAGCAAGCTGATGGCATTGTTAAGAAGCTCCAAGAATTGGGTGCTACTGTGGTACTTGAATGAATCTTCTCTTTAGAATAAGCCCCTTACCATTGGAATTTGAAAGTGAAACTTTGCTGAAATTAATTTAGTCTGACTGAAAAGATTGGAAATTGTTTACTCTCTCTCTTCTTTGTTATGAAAATCTTTGGAGATGTTTACTGCTTGTATAAAATTTAATCGAATTAAGACTGGGTACCTGTAATTTTGCTGCTTTCTAAGGCTGAGGATGCTCAAATTGATAGAAGTGACTGGCAATGGCTTTATCATTAGTTCAGTCTCTGTTTGTTTTGGCATACCATAAACTAGATCAATGGCTCTTCTTGATTTTAGTTAAGACAGCACTGCTTTTTAGACAATCTAGCTAGTGTGCTATGCGCTAGGATATTAGCCCGTGTCGTCTGGTTATCGTTTTCTCGGTTCCAAGTCAGAGTCTGATTGTAAGTATTTATTCAAATGTGGAAAAGGAAGTGTTTTTTTGGTCATTCAGTATGGAGGAGTACATTGCTTCAGTTGGAGATCTGGTTTTTAGCCCATTTTTATGCTTTATCATCATCATCATCAGCCTACATGTATGGGTATAAATCCATTCCTATTGTGAGCTAAAATTAGGTAGAAGTGGAGCCACCTTGGAGAGTTTGCAAATTCAAAGCCATTTCTATGATGCTTTGAACTAATCAATATCAAAATTTTGGGAAGGCCTGGGTAGCGGGTAGTAAAACCTTGTGTATAGCTCGTTGGCCATTGCAGCTTCATTTGACAGATGTTCTAAGGACGATGACTTGAGGCTTTTCCCATGTTTGTTGAAGATTAGGACTCTGGTCTCTCCTGTCTCAGTGATTTAACTGTAACCAGAAAGAGGTTAGTAAATTTACAAACCAAGTTTTTGTAGGCTCTAATAGTTTTAAAAATGATCTATTCTATGGCAACAAGTTCAGTAACTAGGGAAAATCTTATACTGGATTGTTGTAAGCTAAACCAGGATCAAAAGTTGCACCTCAGTGTCCCTGTGTTTAATTAGCCAATTTTCCTTCCTACTTGTTACGATATGTAGCGATTGCACGTTTAAAGGCAGAAGAAAACATGAACAGGCCTATGGTTTGAAAAATTTAAGTCGACCCAGCTTGGTGGTTAAGCATATTGTTGTTTCCGCATAGCTACCCAGGACCAAAGGGCTTCATCATGGTAATGTAGTTGTATTATAGGTTACCTGAGCTCCTGCTTCCAATCTGATAAAAGTATGGACCTACAAACTTCACAGAAAGCTATATAATCATTCAATTTTTGAGGAAGCAAATCATTTTTAGCAGACAGATGATATGGTTGCAGTTCAAACGAAAAGATGACTAGACTGCAACCCTCAACCCCAGAGAAAGAGAGGTTCCTTTACTTAAGTGGTCATTAGCCAACAACAACAATACATTGCTTGAATACCCACTTGCAAAATTGCAGTTTAATTGTATTCGGAAAAGACAGATCATATCTCAAGCATGCCATCATAAATGCCTAATTCTATTTCTTTTGCTATATCTGTACCCTTGACTTCATGATAAAGTTATAGAATCACAAAAACCTCTAAGCTCCTCACCAAATGTTTGTTCAAAAAGAAGCAGGACTCCATGGATTAATCTCACATTTTCCTCTTTACAAGCCTATTATATTTACGGTTATAGACATGACTGTAGTTGATATACGAGGCAAGCATGATGTCAAGTCTGATGCATGGTTCCAGCAACAAACTACCAAATGGTAGGTATCTATCCATTTATGCCATCTGCACAAGTTTGCAACTGGTATCAAGAAGATAAACAATAAAAAAAACAAATAATTGGGGTAAAATCCTGTAAACCATAAGATATCACAATATAAAGCTCTATTATTTAAGCCCAAAGACAAAAATTCACAAAAGAAAACCAGTAATACATTGTAGTTCCAGAAAACATGAAAATGATGGATATAAAAAATGTATGGCCGCGCAATGTCACTATTTTTTGGATATATTTGGTGTCAAAATCAACAGGAAAAGAGAAGCATCTATAAGGAGGAAAAATCTAATGACATCAAGTGAAAATAACTGCCTGATTTCAATGGGATTTTTATGAAAATATCTGACCTCACTGAGTTCAAAGAGGTCCAAGGATACTCTACAGAAAGTGAATAGCTATCCTTCCTAAATCTTTGTTTCAGAAACTTTTCAACCATGGAGAAAAAAGGCTGAAGTAGGCTCACAGAAATAAGTGAAATAAAATTTGTTCAACTGATGTCAAGTTGTTGCAATGAAGCTTTGTTAATTGACAGAGCCACAAGGGGTAAATATCACGACTATGACTAGAAGTACTCTGGGGTAAGATCCAATCCTCTTAAACAATCAATGTGAGCATCCTTTGAGAAAACCTGTGCTTTCAGATCTATGAACATCGTTTAATATGAGGAATATTTAAGAACTGATTAAAGAAGATTTACCAGGTAACTAGCATCCGAGACTTAAATGCTTTCTCTGCCGCTTTAGCAAAAATTTTTGCTGCTTCTGCTTCAGCTTCTGCTGCCTCTGCCTCTCTTGCTGCCTTTTCAGCCTCTGCAATTGCAACTTCTGCCTCTGCAACTGCTCGTGCAGCAGCTGCAGCAGCCTCTTCTGCAGTCATGCTTCTCATTTTTGACAACTCTGCATCAACTTGGGTTTTAGTAAGAATGTTGATGCCCTTCTTCTCTGCTTTGGAAGAATCCTTCTGCCTTCCTTCCAAAGGAACTGGAGGAGATCTTCTTGCTTCAGAAATTGTTGAACGTGGCGCAATCCTGTACTTGTGCTTTACCTATCAACATATACATCATAAAGATGAATTAATCCCGACTTATGAACACTCAGCTTAATCTTCTTTAGAAACATATTTCCCCCTTTATGAGAAGATATGCCAAAAACTTTCCACGTGGACATCAGAAAAACCAACATAAACATTCACGCAATTCATGAGGAAGAAAAATATCAATGTTGTTGGATCTTTTATGCAAACAGGATGCAACCCTTCCCAGCTTTCTTTCTTTAAATCCAATATTACGACTGCATGTGTCATAAAAGTTACCTTAATATCACTTTCATGAATATCAATGTGCATGAAAGTATCACCTAAATGTTTCTGTCAAATGCTAAGACCATTTTTATGACCCTGGAACACTGTTGTTGAATTTAACTTTTCTGTCATGCTAGCTACTTCATAGGCTAAATGATTTATACATGATAAAGATAATAATATTCTACAGATACACCAATAATCAACAATATGATTACCTTTATCAGTGTTCCATTTGCTACCAACAGCTTTAATTTTGTTGCCAACAGCTTCTTGAGGTTTGGTGGAGCGGTGTATTTCTCCTATAACGTCAAAGATAAACAAACTCATATTAGTTGAAATGTTTCAGGTAGGTCAGTCATACTAGTTTCAGAGCTGAGATTTAGGTGTTAAAACTTAAAAATTGAAATTGGACAAGAAATAAGGAGAAAAGAAATCCTAAGTTCTACTCCTACTTGAGAACAAGACAGAAGGAAAATCGTTTTCATATATAACCATTACAAGAAGCAAAAGCCTTCAGCAGTTTAATTAAATGGGTATTTTTTCTTCTAGCATATAGAATTTGTGATTGATCCAAGAAAGAAAAGTACCTCTATGTATAAAGCAATTGAAGCTCTGTCAGAACCACTTGGCTCTTTCAAACTAGTGATAGCCTCTAATAAAATATTGTCCAACCTACAAGCATTGAGAGGATATCACTTAAGCATCAATCATCATGCATGTACAAACCAGATTAGTACGGCTCCAAACATGAGTGTTTTGGACTGCAATGACCAGGACGTTGGATAATTTTGGTTTTCATCAGTTGAAAATAAGTGATCTGCAGCCCTATGGCTCTAACAGATATGTGCATTTACAGCTGGCTTGAAATTAATCAATCTTGGAAATAAATAACTTTTGCCTTCTGCTCTTTTCATGCTTTAATATCTGGGCACTCATATACCTAAGTTCAACTAAAACTAATTTCAATATGATATAAGAATATATGTAATAAATAACCTTGAAAATTGGTTTTCTGGAACCAGTTGCCCTTGGTGTTCCACTTTTCATGTTTTACTATCTGGGCACTCAAATGCCCAAGTTCTACTAAAAGTAAGTTCAATATGATATAAGAATATATGTAATAACTAACCTTGAAATTGGTTTTTTGGAACCAGTTGCCCTTGGTGTTCCACTAGAAACTGCAAGGGGCTTAGCATCAACAACTTCTTCTCTTGGGGGTACGGTGATTAGAGCCATGGGGTTATCATCATGTTTAGCGACCAACAGATTTCTTTTAAGAGCAAGCTTGGCCTTTTGCCTTGATCCCCATATGGCTGTTGCATTTATATTTCTCCATTTATCCTGTTCACCGTAAAAACATACGCATTAGTTCACCTTTATGCATGATAGAGCACTGGACCAAAGTAAGCATAAAGCTATGCTTCAATAGTTTAGGATGCAACTAATAAAGGCACTACCAAGGCACACCAATCTCTGGTCATTAAACCACAAAACATTAAAATGCTTATTTCGATGATGATTGGTGAATCCTACTTGAGGCTTAGCTACATACCTTGAGATCCACATTTGAGCGAGAATGCAAGACGGAACTAAACTCAGGATCTGAAAGTATATTGCGCCATTTGCCAGTTCCATGCTTCAAAACTCCTGCCCTGAGGGCAGCTTCTTCTTCTGCTGTCCATTTCTGTTTAGGGGCACCCATCAACAATTCCTGAAACCCCCAATCAAGAAAATATAAACAATTGAATTTTGAAAAGATCAAACACTAATACTAATCAATCCTATATGCTTATGTGTGTATTCATCGAGTTTAGACAACCAACAAAAAGCATCGCAATTGAACAAGAAATAGTTGTTGAAAATGCAAGAAACCATTTGAAAGACCATAATCATGTTAACACAACAACTAGACATTCACAGACAGATTTTGTCGCCACATTTTCAGCTAAATTGATCCGAGGCTCCAATTCTCAACCATTGTGAAATTCTGATGGTGCAAAATCAGAAACAAAAACAGAAAAAATATCCTTAATGCAATTAAGTTTCAGAAATTCAGACAAATTTTTACAAACCCAAACGCACTTTGAAGCATAAAACTCAAACCTCCAACTTCTCTTGACTCAAATTATAAATAAATTTAGACTCAATCCATCAACACAAATAATCACAACTTGGAATTGTAAGTATAACTATGAATCTTTAATTTCCTCAATCCTCTCAAACTACAATGAAAATATATATTCTGAAAATTTTTTTCTCAGCTACAAAACAATATTAACAATGATGAAGCAAGAAGAAATCAGATTAATGCATTTTCATCCAAAGCTTGAACTTTGAAGAAATTTATTTAGGATCGGCTTATCTAGAAAATTCCAAACAAAAAGAAAAAGAAAAAAACTTTGCATTAAGTGATGAATTTTAAAATTATGAACGAATTCTTCGGAGAAATTAAGGATGAAGATTGGAGTACCTGATCGGAGACACGCGCGAAGGGAGGAAGAGAATTCACGTGCGGAGCATCGGAATTTTGTCAAAAATTATTTCTTACAAAACAAGGGAGCAAAAGAAAACATGTTAGGGAGATTGGTTTTTTGTTCTTTACAAATGTAAATTTGGAAATGTTATTTTTTTTATTCATATTTGCTGCTTTATTATTATTATTATTATTATTACATGACATGGATGATGGCAGATGGAACTTGTTGTAAATTTTGAAAATAGCTTGCAGCCCCCTAAGCTTTTTTAAATAAAACTAGGTCCCAAGGTTTAATTGAATTCGAAGTCAATACATCCTTACCAACTATTGTTGCATTGAAGAAAAGGAAAATTAATAGGGGCATCAACATTTAAATTTATAAAAATCATAAGCCAACGAGGAATTGGTTTAATTGATTGAACTCACTTTTCTTGTAATAAAATTTTTGAGTTCGATTCATGAATTACATTTTTAATTTAAAACGATAATGAAATTTAAATATATATTTTTAATTTGAGAATTAAATTTATTTGTCCTTAAAACTTTTTTTAAATAATTTGTAATCATAAAAGCTTATAAATGATAATAATTCTTAGTAAAGCATTATATAACAACTTTGTTATAATAACAATTAATGGGATAATGGTCTAGCACGTAGACTGACTAATAGTAAAAGTGATTACTATTATGGTCCATGAACTAATTTTGCAAGCAACAGTTGACTATGCTTCTTCAAATCATTATTACATTAATAAATGCCAAACTTATAAGATAATTTTATTTAGATTTGATGATTCACATAATTGTATCATATAAATTATTAAAATATATGTAATCATATAATATTTTATATAAAAATTATGTATTATAATTCGTATAAAAAAATAAAATATATTTTTTATTTTATTAAATTTATATAATTATTATTAAAATTTTAAATTATATCACATTTATATTTTTTATATATTATTTATATCATATTACTGTATTGTATTTTAAATTATCAAAATTAAATTTAGCTCTTAATATTAATTATCAAATTATCAAACATCAATGGGTTCTACAAAGAAAAAGAAAAAAATATGGCCAATTTAGTAAAATATAGAAACATGAAGATCAAAACTGTAATTACAAAAAAATGTTTTTTTTTTGCCAGTGAAAATATATATTTTATTCAGTCACCTTTTTTCTCTTAAAAGGATTCGGATTAGAGAAAAGGAAAAAAGAGCACCCGTAAAACGCAGAGATTTTGAGGAAGACGATGGCCGCCACGAACTCTCTGCAAAAAATAACGAGCCAACCTCGAGTGGTTCGAACCACCCTGGGATCTTTGTGGAGAACTTTCTCTTCAGATGCACTGATGGAGGTCAAGCCAGGCGAGGTCGGAATGGTTTCCGGTATCCCTGAAGAACATCTTCGTCGGAGGGTAAATTTCAAATTTTTATCGAGGTGTAGGCAATTTTTGATCGATCGCTTTTTTCCTCTTAACTTTTGAACGAATGTGGAAATATATAATTATTGCGGCGCTTGTTTATTTATTTATTTATTCTTTTTTCACATTCGTCGTAGGTTGTGATATACTCGCCTGCTAGAACTGCAACTCAACAAGGATCTGGGAAAGTTGGAAAATGGAAGATCAATTTTATGTCAACACAAAAGTAAGTTTTTTTTCTATCTTTTTTCCCTTTAACCTGACTTTTCCCTATCTTTTTTGGTTGTAGAAATGGATTTTTTTTTTCAATTTGCCATTTAGCTGTTAGAATGTGATCCTAACTCCTAAGTAATCTCTGCTGATGCTTATAAATGGTAGAAAATCAAAATGGCAGAATTAAGCTATTCCTCTATTCTTCAATTATCTGTTTTTGATTGCAAGTAACCAAATTTGAAGATTCTGAAATTTGGGTAAAACCTGTTCTCTTGAACTTGGGCGTCATTGCCAATTTCTTGGTGTGATCCTAAATTAGGGTTTTCTTTTTGGTCTTGTCATGCGCAGGAAAATCTTAGATTTTTTTTTCTTGTAACCGTGATTTACATAATCAAGATTTGTTTCTTGTCATTGAATAATATGGTGTAGGTGGGAGAATCCATTGATGGGTTGGACATCCACAGGGGACCCTTATGCTAATGTTGGTGATTCCGCACTTAGTTTTGATAGTGAAGGAGCTGCAAAGTCTTTTGCTGAGAAACATGGGTGGGAATATGTGGTATGCTTTATCCTTTATTTTTCACGTTTTAAGTTTTTTTATTGGACTGAAATATTAAACTGTATTCATGGAGTATTATTCCATTTCTCGTTTTGGCTTTAAAATAACAAACTTTGATAATATTTGGTTCTTTTTTAGTCTGAATCATTCTTAGATTTTTTTTTTTTTTGTGTTAGACTAGAATTGTTGTTTTTGGTTTCAGATATACCTAGAGATTCTTGTATTTGTTTCGTATAAAATATTGAAATTCAGTATCATATTTTATACGAAAATTACATGTCATAATTCGTGTCGATATAAAAACATGAAATACATTTTTTTATTTTTATTAAACCCATATATAGTTATTGTTATAATTTTAAGCCATATCACTTTCGTTTTTATTTTCATATCGGGTTCTTGCAGTGTCACCGTATCATATTTTAAATTATAAGATCTAATTACAGATATTTGTTCCCTGTTGTTAGATGGCAAATTCACTCGATTATTTTGTTAAAGTTTTTTTCTTTGTTAATTTGTCCAATTTCCATCTTTCTGAGACACTAATTGTTTGGTGGTACATCTTGAACCCATATACAGGTTAAAAAGCGGCCGACACCAGTTCTGAAGGTTTGGACTCTTCCTTTTGCACTTTTGGCACTAATTCTGCTTCTTTAACATGAGCCTACATGGCAGCAAGTTTGGGAGTGATAACAGTAGTTAATTTAAATCAGGTTAATTCTTTCAGCTAGGCATAAGAACAAAAATCAACTCGAGATTTCTTAAGGCAACTGATCAAACCAACTAGGGCATCATCGGTTTTCAACATTTTGAGCTTAGTGGAATGACTGCCAGTAGGCCCTGCACATTCTTGATCCTTGACTAGACATTTTCGTTGAAATCATTCTTGTTTATGTTGTTATATTTTCTCATGGCCTCTGCTAGAAATTGCATTTCTTACTAGCCCTCTTGCCAAATTGAAATCTTCTAAAAGATGCTATGAAGTTCTACAAGTTGACATTTAGACAAGTTGGGGTTACTTATCTGAGAGAGAGAGAGTACTTGATAACAGCAGAAAGTTACTGTATATGATGATTATATATGCTGCTAGAGTGTCCAAAAATACAGAAGTACGGACGTCACATGCAATACGTTCAAACACCAGTGCTGCTTGAGTTTTATATTATTCATTAAAGTTACAATATCCATGGTAGTATTTCTTACCATGTAAATATATGTGGTCGCAGGTGAAGTCGTATGCAGATAACTTCAAGTGGAAGGGACCTGTTATATCTGAAGACTGATTCTATAATCCTGCAGATCCTGTTGCTTTTTTCTACCATAATTCAAGTTGAGCAACTGAGGTTCAGGTTTTCATTATTACACATTTTTCAAGATTAAAATAAATGTGATCAACAGCGACCAAATTGGTTTAACTTTTTTAACCAGAAAAGAAAGGCTAATTTATTTGTCATACTATTTAATTACGATTCGACCACAAAATGGTTATGGCTACAATAATCAATTAGGAATTCATGACAAAAACCTGATGCAGAGAATCCCCTGATCAGTAGCTTACCAGAGCGATGAGGTTAAAAATCCTCGATGCAGGCCTGGTTAGCTGTGTTGCAAGGTCATTTAAACGCTCTATCAGCAGTAATTCCACTTCGACCTGGTACCAACTCCTTCATGTAATATTTGGATTTACGCGATAGATTAATCTTTTTCCTCCTTTCATACGGTATCATGTCAATATTGCATTCTCTGAAGCCGCGCCGAACGAACCTGTGAGCACCATAAGTGATGAGTATTGGCATAGTTTTGTATACCCGTAACCTGGACATAATAATAAAGGCCATAAATTGAAAGACGAACTCTCTCAAAGTGATAATGGACATAAGTAACCTGGACATATTTTATAAACCATAAGAGATGCAATTGCCTCCTTTTGGAGATCGTATAGAATTCATAAGTAGTGGAGAAAAATACAAACCAATCAGCAGTACGAGTTGTAAGCAGGAAAAGCATACTTAATCCAAGGAAGAAAGCCTTCTTCTCAACGTAATCTGCACAAATTTTGATTGATATCAATTAGAATTATTATTAGGAATGATATGGTTGGTTGCCCACAAACAAATATCCTATAGTAAAATCACATTAAAGTGATGCTCATAAAAACAAAAATCACAATCAGATGCAAATCCAGCATCATTCTATGCTCAGATTGTGGGAACTGAACTTATCAGCAAATCTTTTATATGCAATCCTGCAGCTTAAAAAGGTGCTTTGTTGGAGGTGCATCTCTAAAATTATTATTATTATTATTATTATTATTATTATTATTATTGATGATGTTGTTGTTTTTGTTGTTTCAAATTTGTAAAGATGCTTCCGTAAGATAAAGAACTGAGCTAACAAACCAGAATCAGTAGCAAAGTATGATGATGTCCCATATGACATAAGCAGTGAAGCTACAGATGTTAAACATCATACCAAGCAGTTTATCTCCCTGTCCTTGTCCTCGGCAGTCAGGAGAAACTGCAATACAGGCAACTTCCCCACACTTGTCCTTGAAGAACGGAAAAAGAGCAGCACAAGCAATGATTTGACCTTCCCTTTCCATAACAAGGAATGAATCTATGGCCTTAAGTAGCTGCACAAACAAAAAGCCACAGAAGAATTTAATATTTAGATGTTGGCTCCGGCACAAAAGAATAAAGGGATTTTTTCCAACTACCATTAGTTTAAAGCATCCAAGAACCAGTAGAAAAAATAAACCATGCAAAATAGGACCAAACTTTTATTCTTATTACAACATGCGGATTATTGAAAAAGTATATACATGAACGAGAGAGTTAGATTTGTCAAACAAAAGTCTAAAACAGCAGCACGGACCTCCTCATCACTCCTGCGAACCAATGTGCCGGACTCCTCTAAAGGTTGAATGATTTGCTTGATTCCAGCGAGATCTGTCACCTTAGCCATCCTAGTTCCTTCATATAGATCACTAAATAGCAAGCAACACTGAAGTCAGCAAATTCAATGCAAGAATGCTTAATGACTTAGTAAATCTCACAACAGCATATCATGTAAACTAACAAATGTCAGCCACATGAAGATACTTTGGGATCCCTAATCCTTGGAAAAAGGATATCAGAACAACATATCCGTCCAGTTTGTCTGTTGCCAAATGTAATGAAACTGATCAGTGCTTAATGCATGACCCAGGAATTAACTAGGAAATATCACATGCTACTCCAAAACATTTAAGTTGGAAAAAAAATTGTGAAAATACTAGAAAGTCCTCTAAATTATCAATAAATTCAAACAATATGTACCTATAACTCTTCTGAAAACTTATACTTAGTTGCATATAACATCCATTTTTGGTTTAGCTCTCCACCTGAGGAGCAGAGCCCATTAAAACATCCGAATAGGCTACCGCTCATGCAAAGATTGAGAACTCACAAAGCAAATGCAGATACATGGCAAATTAACTACTATATTTGGTACACAATGCCTAAGGCAAATGCGTATTTTCCCATAATGTTAACCAACAAGTTCACTGCAAACATTAAATACCTGGCCACCATTGTCCCCATTCCGTCTCTTTTGAACAGTTCCAATAATAAGACCCCACCAATAGTCCCATCTAACAAATGAACTCTTTGTACACCACCCTGGCAATGAAAGCAGAAAATACAATTGGCATATTGTTTTTGCTTGGCAAAGCAATTGCTTTTGCATGGGAAAGCATCTAAATTTAGTAAGCTGGCAGACAAACTATTTGAACTTACTCTGCAGACAAAAGCTGCTGCAGCCAACTCTGAAAGGTAACCATTTTGTTGACTTAGCCGCTCCTGACCTCCAATAGCAAAGCCCTGTTTTCCAGACCATAGTCCATTGCCATTATCAAAACCAATGCCATTCTGAAAGATTGGATTACATGTATTACTAAGAGCTTTCCCATTCTGTGAAGTGTGTACAACTGCAATAGAATCACTATTTCCAATGCAAGTGAGATCTTCTTCACCAACAACTTTCACATATTTAGCCGCTATCTCACTTTGCTTGGCCCGTTGACGGATTAACATATCTGCCTCTTGAAGAGGCAAGAAATTAATAAGTCGTCCATTCTCATCCAAAATCGGACCATCTATTATGCAAATAAGCTTATCTGCTCCAATAGCTAATGCACAAGCCGTAGCAACTTCATATGTGCTGAAATGTATGAAACATAAAGCATTAGCAATCAGGCTTTGAATCATTGGAAAGTAAAACAAAACTTTTTAGCCAAGTCAAGGTGCACCATAAAGCAAACATATTTAGTTAAATTAGAACTAGTTTACAAAATAGAAACACACATGCAACAAATTCAAGAACTGCTCATGCTGAGATATTTCGTATGTTCAACCCCACAAGGAATTGTAACTTCCAGAGTTGGGTTTCTTTTCCGGTATGATTGGTGTCTTGTAATCCTTCAAAGGCACCTACTGAGACAGCAAATTAAATGATCCCTTTGTATATGACAAAAACAACTTGGATAAAATAAATGAAGATAGAAATAGTAAAAGGGGAAAATATGGGTTTTCTCAATGCTGATGACCTGCCTAATAAATAGTAGGTACTAAAAAAATTGCAGAATGTGATTTATTGCCCCCCCAAAAAGTTGATTTGGAGTGATAAATCAAGGAATTTTAGTTCATTGGATAATATATAAGAGCAAGCTGCAACCAAATACCATTAAAAGTTACACAGCATACTTGCAATTCAAAACTTCTCCAGAGCTAGAATACCCCAGGTTGCTTAATATTACTATACAACCACCATCAAGCCTCTCACGCATGCGAGCAACATCTATTTTCTTTACTTCACCTGTTGCTCCATAATCAACACCTTCGACAACTCCTCTTCTCTGCAAAAGGATTTAACAAGATTGACAAAGGGCACGTAGCAAAAACATGCTTTGCAGGCAACCCATCACTTTACATGTACATGCATATATGACATAAAAGAAATATATTCACTCTCCTCAATTTACAAGGATATAGTCATTGTCTCAAAGAGAATAATATTAATGCACATACAAGCACAACCCAAATCCAAATGTTATTTTCCAAACAGAAGCATTCTAACCTTGGCTGCAAGGAAGTTACCACTAGCAACGCTGACACCAACGTCGTGCCAACGGCTACTATCACCATGTCGACGAATATTACATATGGAAGGTCCAGGAGAAAGTTTTGCCTCTATCATTAGACGAATCCCTCCTGCCGCTTCCATTGCAGCAGCCAGAGATTCCGAGTCCGTTATTCTATATCTACCATCATACTTTGGTTCATGCCCTGCAAATTTTCATAGATCATGCAAACAAAAAGTTTAATCACAGTTTAAGTGAAACAAACAATGAATTATCTAACCAAAACATGCGCTAAAATTAGAAAAGATGTTTCTAAATATGGCCAAAGCTTTAAAATTGAATAGGATTGTAATTACAATAAAGACAAATAATACTACAAGATATTATAAAAAAAATCCAAGTAAGAACATGAAACGGTGTCGTTTTTTGTTTGGCCCACCTTTCTCGACCAAAAGCTTGTCGATTTGCACGTGAGTTCCAGGAACAATAACAAATCTGATCCCTAGGTGGTGCAAAAACGCAATATCCTGCAAATTGAAAAAAAAAATAAAACCTTGACCATAAAAAAATCCAGAAGCTTTTAAATTTTGTCTTTGCATTCAAAATGGCGTCCAAAAAGGGGGAAGCAACGATTTCGCCGGAAATAATAACAACGAAAGTACTGCCACGGTGTGCCCAGAGGTAATGCCAAGCCTCACGGAACCACCGCACAAACTGCTTATCGTCAAGGGAGTTATAAGTCCCCTCCACGCTATCTTCTTCGTTAATCACATTGCGCTTAAACGAATCACCTCGCTTGCACACGGTTTCGGGTTTAAGAAAATGAGTCCTGAACTTCAGCTCTGTTTTTAGTCTTAGGACGTCGTTTTCGAAGGCGTGGCGGCATGAAAAAAGTTTGGCTTGGGCGAGAGAGAAGAGAGGGACGCGAGCCGTTGAGCATGAAGCGGCCATCGTGGCAACCCTGAATAGTTTGGTTAGAGCGTGGAACGGTGGAAGTAGCAAGCCTTTTTCGTCTTACATTTCAGAAAATGAGAAAAACAGTGTCTGGTTATGACACGTGCCTTCTTTAGTTGCAGAGGGAGCAAAGGAGAAGCCACCCCGCCGAGCGGTTATCGATAAAAGGTTAATACGGCGTTTTTTTTTTTTTTTTTTTGGAGTATTCTTAAGAAAAAAATTACATATGGCAAAGTGGGGAAAAATAAGTACTAGTACATGAAATTTGTTTTGAATGGGATGAAATCACATAATTAATAGTCGATTATTTTTTAATTAATTAGTATATTATTAAAGTTAACATTTAAAAATTACGAATTTAAAAAAAATTTATAAATGTAATATTTTTTAATTAAATAAATAATATAAAATTTTTAAAAATAAATTAAAATTTAATAAAAAATCTGATAATTACTCATGATAAAAAAAAAAAAACATTCCGAAGATCGAAAAACCAATATTTTACCTAAGTAAAAATAAATTTTCTTATTCCTATTAAAAACCTAAAGTAATTTTTTTATAAAAAAATTAAATTTATTTAAAAAGAATTGATCTAAATTGTTAATGTTTCATTTGAGTTAATGAAAAGTTTAAAAATTTGGTTGGTTAATGGGAAGAAATTTTCAACTCATCGTCATCTCGTCCTGTCATATGATTTTATTATTAGACTTAATTAAAAAAAATCTAAATAAAACATAAAATAAAGTAATTTTTAAGATTAAATTCATTCATGTAATTTAATATTTTCAGCTAATTTTCAGCGAGAGAGAGAGAGAGAGAGAGAGGAGACCTTGAGTATGGTATCCAGATATGGACTAGCAACAAATTCTCCTGATAACAGCAAAACAAATGTGCTTCCTCGATGCAAATAAACATAGGACTGAGCTTCCCTGAGCACTTCCACAAACCTCAACTCTTCCTCCGTAATATCATAGAACTTCCCGCAGCAGCCATTGTTATTAGTATTATTATGCTTTTTCCACTCACACCCTTTAACCACCGATCTTCTCATTTCCTTCCTCACCAATATTCCTCTCCAACCATGATCAAACATACTCCTTTGGAAACTCAATTTATTATTGCTTCGACATGAACTGCAAAATTTCCCATAGTTTGCTTGGGAATTCATCCGTGCAGGACTTACTTTAACAGCAGTTGCCATGTATCAGCTGAGAGAAAAACCAGGAAATGCGGCTGAACGCTGGAGTGAAGAGGTGGAACGATAGGGAAAGGGAAGGGTTGAAAAAAGAAGAAGACGACAAGCTAACTGACCTGGGAATTTGAAGCACATGGTGGTGGCCCCATGGCTTTTGCTGTTTTTCTAGTAATCAGGCTTTTAATTTCTCTGGTTGATAAAATGTCAAAGGAATCAACAGATTATATACATGATATTGGGAAACAAAAGATTTTTTATTGAAAGTTCTGAGAAGAAAAGAATGTGTATAATACATGCATTATTGTAAGTAGTATATATTCAGTTATAACATGATCAAATCTCAATCCGAATATCCCATTCCTTGTTTTATTTTTTTATTTTTATCTTCTGGAATATGCTTTACTTTTCTTACAATGTAAAATTGTTCATAATTTAACTAATTAAAAACAATTTTCAAATCATTTCGTATATGCTGGAATTTTTTGCTTTGCACTGGGGCTGTTTTCTGGGAAAATTCAAATGCATCAGTCTTGTTTTCAGGGAAGTTTCTGGTTCAGCTGAAATATGTACGGGATTAATGCAAAATTTTCAATTACTTACTTTTTTTTTTTGTGGTAAAAAGTAGTACTAGTAAATATTTGAATACAAATAAAAAATTTTTTTAAAAAAATTAAATAATATATAAATTTCATTTTAATAAAAATAATTCTCCTACATACCTGTAATGTATAATTATATTTTTTATATTTGAAATTATTAAGATTTGATTTTTAATTATTGATATTAAGAGTTTAATATTTTATTAATAGATCATATGATTGATATATTTTTTTCCATCCCATTTTTTTATTTTTTGATATTAAGAATTATGAAATTTTAATTTTATAAAAAATTTTAAATTTTAATATTAATTAAGTATATTAAAATCAAAATTTATTTCTTAAGCTACATAAAAGTCAATAACATTTAAATAATTTGGAACTTAAAAAATATTAATTTTTGATTATTTGTTAATATTCATTCGGAATATATTCTGATTTGATTTCTTATGCTCTTTAACCTTATATATAACTAGCTCCAAGAAAATTAGAAAAGTTTATGATTAAAAGGTAAAACTTATTTCTATCACACAAGTGGAATCCAAAAGATCAAGTTTGGACCATTGAGGACAATTGTATTCTGTTCTGCTGCAACAGAAACGAAATAACGGCAAAAAAAAAAAAAAAGTTATAGAAACAGCCAGTACTCAGCTCTACTTCCCCTAACGTCAAAAAGCATCCGAATAAAATTAGTACGGTGAAGAAATGGTGACAAAAAGAAAAAGAGCATTATTCTCAATTATTTCGGCAAAGATTCTTAGGGCATCTAGGCATGTTTCTTCTTTTATCCATTTCGGACAACTTCAAGAAACCACTCAAATTTTTTTTTTATTTGTGAAGACTTTTTTTAATTAAAAGAATACTAAGATGCTAATTGCTTGATTAATACTTGACATTTGTGAAGCAATTAGCACCAAATTGCCAAACAATTAATATGCTTTTAAGAAAGTTTAATCTCAAGTAGCAAGAGAGTTTATTTCGATATTAACTACCTTCATTCCAATTCATTAAAAGATTAGGAAAGATAATTTTATATTAAATTGCTAAGGTGGATATAAATAAATTTATTTATATTGATATGAAAAAGTTATGTATAAAAGAACTTAAAAACCTTTTATTGCAAAAGAAAAATTTATACAAAATTTTTAAATGAAATCTGTGAAGTTTTTCGTTAAAAATGATCTAATAAAAATTTTAACAAAAAATTTAAATAAAAATATTAATTGATATGTAAAAAAAAATTATTGAAAACATTTTTAGAATTAAAATTTGATTCGTATTTATTCAACAATAAAAATTTTATCAAAATTTTAACTAAAAATATTTATCTATAAAATTTATTAAAATTTTTTCGAAAGTTGAACACTTGATCTATGTAATAAAATCTTTCAATCTATCTATTTTAATTTTTCATTTTAGTTTTTATTTAATCAATTTTAATATAAAATTTCATGAATTTCACCTAAAAAATTTCCCCTAAATTTTTCCCAAGGTGACACTCTACCGCTGAGTTATCCCCCCCCCCCCCCATCAAGATCTACCGCTGAGTTATACCCCCCATCAAGAAATAGAACTGACTAATCCTAAGGCAAAGGATCGAGAAACTCAACAACGCCACTATTCTTGAACAACTTGGAGCCAGGCTTTCCTTTCGCACTATTACGGATACGAAAATAATGGAAAAAGTTGGATTCAATTGTCAACTGCTCCTATCGGAAATAGGATTGACTACGGATTCGAGCCATATACACATGGTTTCATAAAACCGTACGATTCTCCCGATCTAAATCAAGCAGGTTTTACATGAAGAAGGTTTGCCTCAGCATGTTCTATTCGATGCTCAACTAAAAATAGTAAATGAATAGCATGGAAAGGAACCTGTTAAGAAGTGGAAGTGGAAGAGAATAATAGAAACAAACCTAAAGCACAAGTGAGAAGATGAGAAGATGTGCCCTTCTCTTCCACTTCTCAGAAACAACAATCTAGATTTTTTCTTCACACGTAGAATAAAATTCATTCATGAATTACAAAAGGAACTGAGCCTCGAAATATGCTACATCCATGTTATACATTCAAAACCAAATAAAAAAAAATCCATACACATTAGATGAAAATCGAGTAGTTTATGGATATAAATCTACCATGTTATACATTCAAAACCAAATAAAAAAAAATCCATACACATTAGATAAAAGTAATTAATTAATTTCCCTTAATTGGAGTTAAGGATGATCGACAGTTGACAAATGACCAAGCTGATCACTTCATTCTCCTTAGAAGCAAGCATCCAGAAGGCAACAACAACAGAGTGCTGCTAAGCTGCAGAAGAAACAACACCAAAATCAAGTCAATTTTACAGCTTTTTGCAACAAATATTAGTCATGATTACTTGCAAGAATTAGTTCTTCATGAATTAAATGTAACCAAACCAGTCATATACCAATGAGTGATATTGAGAATTTGATAATCCTGATGTAGGAAACCAAAAGTTAGAGACCCTATCATTTGATTCTAACTCTTCAAATTGGAATAGGATGCATATCATGCAATGCATGGCTGAAAAGAACTGAACTTTTCATGAATGAAGGAAAGAATTGAAGTCTACAATTTTCAATTGGAAAAAGAAAAAGTTTGGTTTAGATTTAGACAAAATCAACCATCAGACAAGCCCTGGAAAACCATATTCTCTCTGGAAGATCAACATATAATCAATAGTCTATATGCAGATTGGAGAGTAAAATTATGTTAACCCGACATGGAACTAATTAACAAGTAACATCAATACTAGTTCTGATCGAATGCTTGAAAGAGATAAAAAGAGAAAGAGAAAGATTTTTTACCATCCTTCAAGAAAACTGGTATCCTGCTGCTGTCTAGGAGGAGGAGCTACGTACTGTGGAGGCGGGTAGCCATAAGCTTCAGCTGGGTACCCTGGCGGTGGATATGCATCCTTTGGAGGATACCCTGCAAATCCATAATAATAACATTAAAAAAATCCCATGAAAAACAAAAAGAGATTGTCAATCTTCCAAAAGAAAACCAAATATAACAGACCTTTTCAAAATCAGAGTTAAAGAACGAATACCTTGAGGAGGAGGAACACCAACAGGAGGTTGCTGCTGATTGTAGTAACTCATCTTTGCCTTCTTCTTCTTTAAAGTCTTTCTCTCTTAAAATATTTCTTGGTCTTGAGAATTTTCTTTTTGGTGTCTTCTGAACAAAGAAAAACAAAACTTCGATCAAAGCACAAAAACAAACCCTGGGTTATTGAGAATCGGGGGTAACAAAAGCTAAGCCTGAGGAAGCTTGGAAGAAGTTTGTATAGATGCTAAACCGACTCTTCACTCTTCAAGGGACGAATAGCTTTTTATGATAATGAAGAAAAGAAAAAGACGATCCCCAATCCATTATGTAAAGGAATTGGAATCTTTAACAGTTCAATGTATAGTTGAACACTTGAACTGTTGAAGCGTGGTTTCCAGTTTCACCTAGAAGTTGTTCTATAGAGTGGAACCCTATTCGGGTAGTTGCTTTAACTGAAGCCAAAGCTTCTTTTTGTTTATAAATAATAATAAAAAAGGAGTTTATATTTAAGTGTACGACTTTATTAACAATAAATATATAAAAATTAATATTTTTTAAAAATTTTACTCCATTTGATTCACTTTATCGATACTATTATTTTTCTTTTCAGTTCAATTGATACCATTACTATTGCTTTGCAGTCCAGCAAAGCAGAGCAGAGGGTACATTGCCTCCATCCAAAAACCAAAAGCATTGTGAAATCATATACTATGCATTTTACATCATGATCATTAGGTAAAGTTTATCCCTTTGCATGATTTGATGTGAAATGTTCGTTTTGGCTTTATATTTTAAATACATGCATCTTATTTCTCTTTTAACTTTAATAAGTTAATTTCATTTTCACTTTTGTTAAACACACAAAAGATTTGCAATTTCCTCTTCCAAGTTTTCTTCAGACATTTTTTTCAACAAAAAAAAATTCATCTAATAATTTGGTCGAAACCTTAATCATACTTGAAAAACTAAAAAAAAAAAAATCCTGGCAATAAAACCCAAATTGAATTTTCCTTTGTTTGCTACCCTTCCTTTCTGCTGGTAAAAACTTCTTTTACTGTTTCCTGTTTTTTCCTCCTAAAATCTTGAAGTGATTTATTTTCTCTACTTTGGAGGCACTTTTTTCACTTTCAATTTCTTGGTTTCAAACTTTCTTTCGCTCGATAATCGACTGTTGAGTTTGAAACTTAGCTCACCCTCTCCCTGTTTATCCAGCCAACTGTACGTAAATCGTCAAACATGTGAATGTAATTTCTTAACTCAAATAAAAAAAAGGATCACAAATATAAATGATATATTGATACTCATAAATTATTTAAATTTAATTTAAATAAAATTTAAATTTGATTCGATTCGATTATTATCGAATAATTTAATTTATAGATCAAATCAAATTTAAATATTTTTATATTTAATTTAAATAATTCGTAAATCTAATTAAATATTTTTATTTTAATATATTTTTATTATTTTAATTAATAAAATTTTTAAAATTCAATCTCAAACTCTAACGTAAATACTCGAACTTTTATCAAATAAAAAAATTAAATTATTTTACGTATTAATAAAATTTAATCGAACAAATTCAAATAATTTAATTTTTATTTCAAATCGAATTTAAACTAAAAATAAATAAAATTTAATTATGTTTAAATCAAATTTTAAATCTCAAATTTTAAACCAAATTCAAATGTAAACTTAATACTGTATCGATCTGAATTAATTACACCCTATCCTCAGCCAATACGTCAAAGCTCAATGAAATCAGTTTTGTTTCGTAATGACGTAATGACGTTCTTTGGAAAGTCACCAAAGAGCCTTTTCCTTTTTCTCTTTTGGCGAAAAACGCTGCTATTCTTTCGTATAAAATAGATTTAACAATAAGGCTCCCTAGCTAGTGTCATCACCCTTGTATTGAGTTTCATCACATGACATGAGAGAGAGAGAGAGACCTTCCCTGAGTTGAAGGATAATAAAGAACTTGTTAGTCCCTAGATCTGACAGAAGACTTTTTACATGAATTCTACTTTATATAGTACAAGTGCACAACATTGGCAGCATTCTCATTCATTCCAGTACTCGGGCTAATCGAACCTTGGAATGCCCTTAGAACGCCGGATGTTAGTTTTGAGTTTGCCAGCATCTTTCAATTGCAATGCCTGGAATCTACAATTGATAATTAGCTACTTAAGACCAAAGGAACCATCGATGACGACGGACAGAAGCACCCGCAGAACTATTTCTGGGTGTTACAGTGATCCTCTCAGCATTAGCTGCAGCCCATTTTCTGAAATCAGGTGAAGAAACAAGCTCTTCAACAGCCCTTTTTGTGGAGTCTCTAGTGAACTTCTCCCACTTACCTTCAGAAAATTTTCTCCTCTCTGGAGTGTTGTGAAAGGTGGAAGGATAAGAGTCCATATGTGACAGCTGACTAGAAGACATGCCGGTAATACCTGAAGGAATGGAAGCAAAGAATACATAAAGATATTTTCTGACATGGTCAATAGACAAAAGACCAAACTTTTCTTAGTCTATGTCTAAACAAAAGGATCATCAACTAAACCTTGCACAGGAGTATTGCAAGAAGCCAGGGGAAAGTGTTTAGACCGTTGCTTAAGAAAATTATAGTCTTCAGGCCTCTTGTAGATATGTTCATCATGAGAATATTTATCTGGTGATAAATCAAGAATTTGAGTATTTCTTCCAATGACTTTGACTAATTTGAACAACTTCCTGCAGAAGTAATCCACATAATGTTATGCAATGAAATCTAATAGCAATGCAAGACGAACAAGTACAAAAGATGAAATCCAAACATAGTTTTTATAATGATAGAAATGATTGAGCCCAATGAAGGTAAAGAAAGAAAAAGGCGTACTTGTAAACCCGGCGCAGAAATCTAAATCTAGTGACTTTACGCAAAACTGATGAGAGCATCATTCCAGATAATAATGCCTCTCCTGCAAGGAGGAGATCCTCAGAACTCTGCAATCATAGAGTAAGTTACATTTAAAAAAAAAAATGAAACTACAATTAACCATTGGTGAGAACAATTTAATTGAATAAAAGAAAATTTCAGAGATTTGGTAAAGTGGAAAAAACCTGAAGGATCATAATACCAGCAAACAACCTGATGGACCAAGCAACAAAGTGAGATGTGCTTACGTCAATTGATCCATCTTCTGTCAGGACAAGTTTGCGGACAACCCAGAATCCCAACCAAGCTCCAGCAAGAACAACAAAACCCAGAAGAAATATAGCCAACTAAAATTTAAATATAGAAAACAATTCAGTTTATTATAAGAAATCATTTGCAAATCTTATCACCAGTAACCACATACAACAATACAAGTTTAAACCACAGAACCATAAAAACTACATGTCACATGTAACATCTAACTGTAACCAATTCCAAGTTAAAACAAAACAAAAAAATAATGCCTATTGTAATCTGGGAACCACATGAAATATAGAGTATAAGTAGAAACTCTAGTCTAAAAACGAAGAAATCAGAAATCCACAAAGTTCCTGCTCCAGCTAGAATAAAGGCATAAATCTAAGGAATCTTGCAAATCAAGTATTCAATTCTGAATTTTTGCATTTTTTAAGGAGGAAAAAGTAACCCAAAGATTATTTTGCTATTTTGAACAACTATATGCAAAGAGAAAATATTGACAATGATTGGAAGGGGGGAAAAATAGGAGAGAGCAGGTAGAGTTCAAATAATTTACTCAAGTATTAAAACTTACGCACCATAATCTTCTAGAAACAGGAAGAATTCAATATAACAGAACCCTTATCATAACCTTAGCAATTCTACACTTGACTTTACCATTTCGTTTAAGCAATAATATCATATGAACAATAGTTTTGATTTGAAGGCCAAAATCATGAGATCTGTTAAGTCAGCTTCCAAGTTCCATCATCCATGGTTCACTTGTTACCTATTGAAATTTACAGTGTCTCTCATCAAACATGAACATAGTATTTGATAACAATGAAAGCTCAAACATTCTAGAGAGACATTGTTAGCTCTGCATCATAGAGAGACATGAAGCAAGTGACCAAAATATTTATAGGATAACTTACTTACAGGATTATACATGTCTTCACTGATTCCCATCTCTGAAAGTATTGAATGCAACAATCTTGGCAAATAGTGGAGAAGAAAAGATCCCAACCCAACCTAAAATGATGACAAAATTATGTGTGAGAAGAATTTAAAGATAACATAGGCACACACATACTCATGCACATGCAGATATACATACAGAAACTAAAAAAAAGCAACAGAAAAAGGACACGGCAAATACACAGTTTATACCCACCATAGATGAATATATAAAAATTGCAAGTGAGCTCTTCCGACCAGTTGGAAGAAGCTTCATTCCCTGTCAAATATAAGAATATTAAGCTTATCAGAGATTGATAGCACAACAGATAAAATAATTGAGTGCAAGTTGAAGAAGTTTCAAGTAATTTATCAATAACGTTATTGACCTGAAACAGGACTATCAACACCACAAGGATGACACCAACTGCCATGGCACTACCATAGTAAAATACTAAGGACTGGCTTAGAGCAGGAGCCAAGCTCAACAACACAATGCCTGATATTAAAAATATTATGTGATATAGGAAAAATTCTGCAAAGACAAAAAAAAGAAAAAAGGAAAATAAACAAAAGAAGAGGATAGATGAGCAAGTTTCAATTGTCGGACATAAAGCAAGAGGGACAGAAGGATCAAAAACTCACCCTCTTCAATGGACACCTCAAGGGTCTGTGTAGATGAACTGGTTATCCGTATATCCAAGAGCTTGTGATCAAAAGTAGACATGGATTTAACCCATAAACCCTTCGAAAGCTTCTCCCACTTGCCTTGAGGGCACATCCCAATCCCAAGTGAAGCATTCCTGCAAAACAAAAATAGTAGTCTTAAGCCAAAATTGCTTTACAATTGGAAAAAAGAGTTCAAATTTGGTTTGTTTTCAGTCCAAAGAAGCCTTCTAAGCCTGTCTTTTAATGAACTCATCATAATTCAACAACTTACCTATGGAAGCAAACTTCAACATTCAGCCTGCGTAGGGTGGAATTCCCTTGTGAAACCTTCACCTTTACTGAATGAGCAAACTTCTTGAGATTCCTAAACCTAGACAAACCATCAATGTGAACTCTTTCACAAATAGCTCTAGTTCCTGGCTTTAAACCAGGGGACTCCTCCACTTGCAAGGCAGGAGTTAACAGCAGTGTCTTATTAAACTCCCCAACAACTGAAAAAATAATAGAATAATAGAAAATAATCAAAATTTAATATTTTTCCATTATTAAGACATTACTATCAGCAATTGAAAAAAGCCAAACTAAACTGACAAGATATTTGAACGTTTGATTTATAATTCCTTTAATTTTATCAAAATTTAAAATTTTAATTTCTAAATGGGAAAAAAAAAACCCTAATTCTTAGAATTTACAGCGATAACATAAACATATCAAAAAGAAAGAAGAAAAAGAAGGGAGAGGGAGTACCCAAAGAAAGTTCGTTGGCAAAGGAAAGGGGAGAAAACGTTGAAAAGGCGACGAAGATTAGACATAGAAGCAAAGCGGAGCTCCGCACCCGTTTCCCGGTAACCATTGTTCTTCCGGGGTCGGGCGATTGAAGGAAAGCCACGGTTTTGAAAATACGAGTTTTTATGGAGGGCAATTCTGCTATTTCGGGGAATATATATACCTTTGGGCTGGCGGAAGCGGATCCACCGACCTTCCAATGACGGTTGAAAGTTGGGCTTATCTGGGCCCATCTGAGCCCAAACACACAATCTCCAAAAATATTAATTAAAAAAAAAAGGAAAAATCAAGAGCGCAATTGCGCAAAGCAATCGCCTCTCTATCCGTACTCTCTCGCTTCTGCCTGCCGATCGCTTCCACCGTTGAGCTTCCAAAGTCAGCGCCCCCACCAAAACCGCCGTCGCCACTTTCCACTGTCTTCATCGCGGTTCAGGTACTTTCTAGACTACCTCTTTCTACTTTTGTCCTTCTTTCAAACATTTTTCTCTCTTTTTTTTTTATAATTTACTTATTATAGTTGGTTTATATCAATTAAAATGATTTTAATTTAATAATTTGAATAGGAAATGCAGGAAAAAATAAAAAAAAAATTTGAAACTTTATTGAAATAATTTGATATATGAATTTATATTTTATCTGAGTTAGTATGGTTAATAGTAATTGAATGAATTTTTTAAATTTTCTTATAATAAATAGTATATTAAGTAAGAAATATCTGCTAAAGTTCATGTATTTGTCTTTGATGTGTTTCTTGAATTGCGTTTGATGGCTTCCACTATACCTGTGAATTCATATTAGAAGACTGTTAGTCATATTTTGATGCAGCATTCTTGTCTTTGTTTCTTAACCTCACTTGCATTAGGAATCAAGGAAATAGACTGCAAATTCAAAGGCTGTGAATAGTTACAGGACTCGGTGCAAAGTATACGATGGCACACAGATTGTTAAGAGATCATGAGGCAGATGGTTGGGAACGCTCCGACTTCCCTATCATTTGTGAGTCATGCCTCGGTGACAATCCATATGTCCGAATGGTATTAATCCTTATCTTTTTAATACTCTCTCTCTCACTCTCTCTCCAGCCACCATTGGGGCTTTTGCAATTGTATTTTTATATGGAAACTGTAAAGCCAAGTGTTCTGTAACTAACTTATAAGTTGATTTATTAATATGGTTTTATTAAAGATTTTACCTTTTACATATGTCTTCGGTTTGGCTTTTATGCATATCTAAAATTTCCCAACCTGCATATGTTCACTGTCACATTGGTTAAAATAACACAAATCAGCATCTTCATAAGTGGCAAGAGCTTTACGAAGATTAAGTCATTTAGACAATGGTTCTAAACCTATAGATTCACCATATGATCTTCTGATAATTTAATTTTGCTTTTGCTCATTCAATAATGAAAATTTCTGTCTTAATCTCATGGATTGTACACTTTGCACTACAGACTAAAGCAGATTATGATAAGGAGTGCAAGATTTGTACGAGGCCATTTACAGTCTTTAGGTGGAGGCCTGGTCGTGAGTCAAGGTATAAGAAAACTGAGGTTTGTCAGACATGCAGTAAGTTGAAAAATGTTTGTCAAGTCTGCCTTTTAGATCTTGAATACGGATTGCCAGTTCAAGTTCGGGATACTGCTCTTAGTATAAATTCCAATGATGCCATTCCGAAGAGTGATGTGAATAAAGAGTATTTTGCTGAGGAGCATGATCGCAGGGTATGTATCTTCATGCTTAACAGCTATCTTTTAGTATCACTTTATGAAGAAAGTGAAGCTGTTTAAACTGTCATCTTATATAAGATTTTTCAAGTAACTTCCAGGTGAACTGTTTACTTCATAGAATGCAATCCATTTAGTTATCATTGCAATAGCTTGAGCATGTAGCATTGACATTGCAAACTTGGTGTAAAGATTCTTTGCATTTCTATCATGCGTTATTAGAGATTTGCACACTGAAAGCTGAAATTTTTGCTTTCTTATGTTCATGTCAGTCAAACCTATGTAAGTGCTTATTTACATTTTTTCGGTTGACATGTGGATTTTGGCATATAGTTTTTCATTGATGCTATAATTTTAGCATGTAGGTATTTCAAGTTGCATTACCCCTATCTCTTTTCCTTTTCCACTTAGTAGCCTGCAATTAATTGGTGCTGAGAGTTTGAGTTTGGCATCTTCACTGCTTCTGCATTTGGATTTGTGGTATTTTTGGTTGTCACTTACTATCAGCCGTCGATGAAAATAAATTGTTATAATGTTTATGATCATATATTATAGCTTTCCTTTTCAGGGTTTTGTTTTTTTATAGTTGCTGTTTGTAGGCATAGAGTTCTGAAAGAAACTGTAAGATATGGTAATGAACACTGGAATTGTTTTGGTGTACTGTTATTTTATAATTACTGTTCCATATTCAGTAAATCTCTGGTGTTCACCTTCTCTCTGACTCATCTTTTCTTTTCTATACATGGATATGTTAAAACTCTATTGATGTGGGAATCTTTATGCAGAATTAAACTTTTTATTGCAGTGTGAATGAGATGGAGTTCAATGGTTTTCAATGTGCCTAATTTATTTGTTTTAGATGGCTATGGTCTCCTATTCCCTTTTGTGTTTTTCTCTTTTGCTTATTTAAGTGAATTTGTGGTTTGCAGGCCAGAGCTGGTTTAGATTATGAATCCTCATATGGGAAGGTACGGCCAAATGACACTATTCTGAAGCTTCAGAGAACAACACCATACTACAAAAGAAACCGAGCACATATTTGCAGTTTCTACGTGCGGGGTGAATGTACAAGAGGTGCTGAGTGCCCTTACAGGCATGAGATGCCAGTAACGGGGGAGTTGTCCCAGCAAAATATAAAAGACCGTTACTATGGGTAAGTGCAATTTTTGTTGATATTTTGCCAACTATAAAAGTTTTAATAGAACTTTGTTCTAAGCTTGGTAATCTTTTCTTCATTGATGATGTGGCATATGTTAGCATGATAATCTTTACTTCATTGATAATGTGGCATATATCTTACGAGAGAATTAATATGTGACTAAACTAAAGACTTATCATATACGAAAAGAGGGCCTGGCTATCTTATTATGAGTAGTGACTTTTCTGCTCAGTTATGAGTAGCTCCTCATTAGTGATTAATACATCAAAGGAAAGCCTTCACTCCTACTCATTGCTTCATGTCATACCCCGCCTGAGAATGTTTTCATGATTTCTTCATTCTACACTTGATAAATGTGGTCAAGGATGGTTATTGATTGGAAGATACTTTATTCGAGTAGTAATTAGGTATTAACTCCTAACAAATATTACTTTCTTATTTGGTCACAGTGTTCGAGTGGTCATGTCATGAACATCATTTTTCCAAGTCTTTTAACAACACGTCTTTGGAAGTGATGGAGACATTTTCATACCCATGAACTATTCTGTCTTTCTGTGTGTGGTGTGGGTGTGTGTGTGTGTGTGTGTTTTTTAGCATTTTAATATTCATCTTTAGTTATGAATCATAATACTGCAATACATTGACAAACTTAATATTTATTTCAACAAACCTACTGCTCACGTAAGCAGATTGATGCTTTTCATGCTGACACTTTCTAATATTGTGATACTTTTTGTCGCTACTTTTCCCCCTAAATATCTGCAGAGTGAATGATCCAGTGGCACTAAAGCTACTTAACAAGGCTGGTGAAATGCCTTCTTTGGAAGCTCCTGAGGATGAAAGCATTAAAACCCTTTATGTGGGTGGACTTGATAAAAGGGTTACTGAGCAAGATTTAAGGGATAACTTTTATGCCCATGGTGAAATTGAATCGATAAAGATGGTGCTTGACAAGGCATGTGCCTTTGTAACGTACACAACCAGAGAAGGAGCTGAGAAGGCTGCAGAAGAACTTTCTAACAAGCTAGTCATAAAGGGTCTCAGGCTGAAGCTAATGTGGGGTAAGCCCCAGGCACCAAGACCTGAGTCAGAAACCTCTGAGGGAGCCAGGCAGCAGGCAGCAGTGGCTCATAGTGGAATGTTGCCCCGGTCAGTAATATCTCAGCAGCAGAATCAATTCCAGCCATCTGGGTCTGGTGTGCAGGGCCAACCCCCACCTATGCAGTATTTTAATATCCCACCTCCACCTCAGCTGGATAGAGCCTTCTATCCATCAATGGATCCTCAAAGGATGGGTGCCCTGGTTCCATCTCATGATGGGGAGAATAAATCTGGATCAGAAAAACAACAAGGGCAACATTATCCTTCTCAAGCTATGCCGCCACCACCACCGCCACATGGGCAATATCCTCATCAGCATTATCCACCGTATGGGTACATGCAACCAATGCCACCTTATCAGCAGTATCCACCATATCATTCAGCAATACCTCCACCCCAACATTATCAGCATTCTGGGCCAGCAAGGCCGCCGCCTCCTGTGAATGCACCTTCAGCAAGCACTACACCAGCGTCTGCTTCATCAGGTTCTGCACCTCCTATTCCAGGGCTATCTGCTGCATCCGGTTCATCTCATCAGTGAAGGTTTCCCATAGTGCTGTTTTTGCTTATGTAAGAATTGAACTTGTTACCAATAAAAATTATTTTTCTTTGAGTTCAGAATCTTCTTTGCTTTATCTTTAGCAATCAATTTGCTTTTCCTGTGAGTTACACTTGCCTTCATCAATTATGATTGGGGAATCGTTTAGGGCTTCTTGAGATGATCTGTTCGACAAAGGAAACAGCAGATAAAACTAGTTAAAAATTTTTTGGAATATTTGTAGAAATCATTGGTTTTAATTAATCTTGGTGTGTTTGATTTGCAGACTTTGAGATTTTCCTTATGATAATTTTTTGTAATTTGATTGTCACATTTGGTTAACAGAATATGATATTTAAAATTTTTTTTAAAATTACCAATAGTATCGGGTAAAGAAAATATAGTTTAAAATAAAAAAATCTTTATTTTCTTTGAGGTTTTTTTTAATTCATGACAGAATACAAAATTTATCTTTCTTTTGTTTTCCATAATTGATATTTAATGTACATTATACTCTTTAATATCCAAAAATTGCACGTCATAAATCAAAGATCAATAGGACATATAGAGGCATTGAAGTCTCAAATATTTGATACTTGCATCACGCATGAAAAAATACATTTTACATAAAATAAAGATTAATTCAATTATTTTATTTTATTTTTTAATTAAATTTTTGTACAATTAATTTTATTTTATTGGATAAAATATAATAATAATTATTAACGTATATAGATTATGTATGATTATAATAAAAATATTTATTTTCAATTAATATTTAGATTGAAAATATATTTTTTATAAAAAAATATAAAATGTATTAACGAATTATAAAATTGATATATATTTTAAACACAATTTATTAAGTTAAACGTTATATAAATATAAAAATTAATTTAGTTAAATTGAAAAAAATTATGAAAATATTAAAAAAATAGTTATTAACGTGTTAATAAATATATTATAAAAACAATAAATCAATTATTCTTGTTTAGATACATATAAATGACGGTTAGATAATAATAACCGTCGTTTATATTTAAATAGACGAAAGTTGTTCATGATAAATATCATCTATATTAGATAATCCATATTTATTATGTTTATCTAAACTATTTATAGAAACTATGACTGTTTTTAGGCACGTAATTTACACAAAAATAAACGACGATTAATCGTAAAACCTGTCACGTTTGTTAAGGACAATCATCGTCTGTTATAGGCTCAGGGTCCTACAACTTTGTTTCTATCACCCAATTTCATGCGACTTTGAGTTCCCAAGAAAATAAATGAATGTCATTGGCGTTTCCTCTGATTGCTTTTCAATTGAAAATCCGTTAAAAATTATATTTGTATCGTATAAAATATTAATAATTTATATATTTATATTATATTTTATATAAAAATTATGTATTATAATTTATATTAATATAAAAATATAAAATATATATTTTTATTTTATTAAATTTATTTATAATTTTTATTAAAATTTTAAATTAAATTATTTTTATATTGTATATAATATTATATTTTAAATTATCATCGTTAATGTATTTAATGCATTCATCATTGATGACATAATATATTTTATAATTTTAATTATTTAATTTTTTATTAGTGTCCCTAGCTTTCGATAAACTAATCCAATAATGGTGGTCATTCTCCTGTTGTTGTCCTGTCATTATTATTTGAAAATATAATAAAAAAAATTTTCAAAATTTTGTATTAAAAAATTTAGTATTATCAATAAGTGATTGATTCAATATATTAAATTCGTCTTTTTTAATGACAAAATCTTAGATTCAAATTTTGATAATGATTATTTATTGGAATCATTTCAAATGCATGATTTACAATCATTTACTTTGACCTATGATATTGAATAATCTATTTACTCTCAAATTTTTTTATAAAAAAATTAATATTTTATATATTTAAATTTATTGAATTAACTAAATGTCTTAAATTGATTGTAAAAATTTATATATATTCAATACACGTGGTATAAAATGTATTAATAAATTATCAAATTGATATATATATTTTAATATTATATAAATATATATTAATTTAATTAAATAATTTGCAAGTTAAAAAAATATATATTATAAAAATTTTAAATAAATAATTTTATGAATATCACGTGTTATTTATGATCCTCATCATCAATATATTAAAAAAATTAATTAGATAATTTTAAATTTTGTAAATCAAACAAAAAAATTTTATATTTCTTAAAATTAAAAAATTCAATATGATTATTACTTTTTTTTAAATCACTAGCCTTCTCAAAATTTAAAAGTTTGTAAACCAAACATCCCCTAAAAATATTTTGTGAGTTTTTTTTTAATATAAAAAATTGAAAATTAAAAGTTAAAAAAAAATAAGATTTAAACTCTAAATTTATTTATTACATAAATTAAGCTAAATTTTAGGTTTTATTTATTTTGTTTTAAACTTGAAAAGAGATAGCAAAGATATGCCCTCGTGGCAAAGGAAAATCCTTTGGTGGGAGATTAGGTTATTATTTATATATTAATTTTTATTGAATTTGGTGAAAGTAGTGCTAAATGTAAAAAAAATTATTAAGATAAAATTTTATAATTTTTTGTTTAAAATGATATTTAAGGAAAAAAATTATGATTAATGTATTATATTTTATTGAATTTGGTGAAAGCAAAGCATTAAATGAATATTTTTAAAATAATATATAAATTAACTTTAAGCTGTTAATCGAATTCATTTTTATTTAAGGTTTTGCTGAAGATGGTACAAAGAATATTTTTTAGGGTTAGTTAATTATTATTTATAGTAATAATTTTATATTAAATGTAAAATTTTATAATTTTATTCATGATTTTTAATACATTGAGTAAAATAATTATTTATATAATAGTTTTTTAAAAAATATTCTTAAAATACTCAGATAAAAGAAATTATTGATGAGATTCATCTACCATTATTACTCTGAAATCATAATGCAAATTGAATTGGCAGTTGACTTCCTTCGCTTGACAATAACACAGACATTCAATCAAATATGTGGTGACTCTAAAAGCTAAATATAATCAGGGCATAATAAAAGCATGACAAAACTTATATAAAATTTTTTTAAGTGAAATTCATAAAATTTATTTTTAAAAATAATTTAATAAAATTTTTAATAAAAAATTTAAATTAATAGATTGATAAAGTTTAATATGAAAATCAAGAATATGTAAAAAATTATTTATAATTCAAATTTGATCATACTTATTTAGTAAAAATTTTGTTAATATTTTTATTAAAATATTTATTTAAAAATGTATATTAAAATTTATTAAAATTTTTTTAAAAAATTTACATATTTAATTTATATAACGAAATCTTTTAATTTATTAATTTTTATTTTTATTTAATTATTTCTAATAAAAAATTTCACAAACTTTACCAACTTCAACGTGTCAATAGCGTAAAAGAAAAACTAGAAGCAAATCCTCCAAAATGTAACCCCCAAGAAAACTCACGAAACTTCAATCAACCTCCCCCTTTATGAAAGTACTCACATGAAAAATGTTTCTTTGCAATGAAAATGAGATTGTGGCCCCACGTAATTGATTATTCAATTTGTATCCTACTACTTGAAAGCTACCATGTCTGGCACTTTGTGATATGGAGAAAGATGTAGAGAAAAAGATTTTTTTCTTCCGTTTTCAAGTATTTTGAGAGAAAATACCAAAGCAATTTTTTTGGTAAAAAAAAGTTTAGAGCAGGGCAGATCGCAAAGTTAAAGAATTACATTGAATTCATAGATCGTCCACTAAAAAATATTATCGAGAATGAGACTTGAATTTAAACTTTATAAACGAAATATTATTATTTGACGAATTTGCTTTAATATTAGATACATACGTTTCCCAGGAAGCAAATGTAACACTACTGCTACTGTTGTTTTTGCAGTAGAAAATGGCTCATTACATTTGTCTTCTAAGTGTCCAAATGGTTTTACATCTAACACAAACTCTAGCCTCTAAGTCTAGAGGAAAAAATACGTATTCAAATACTATAACATTGTAGTATTTGCAGAAAGGGAAAGAAAAAGAGAATACTATATGAAGGGATTGAAAGAGTGACATGGTAGGTTCTAATAAAATGGCTATGATTTAAATAATTGTTTTCTTTTTATTGGGTGAGGGAGGGGTGGGGAGAGAAAGACAGGGGAAGCATGCAGTAGTAGTCCTGGAAGAGGGAGTGTAGCTATTGCGTTCAAGTTCCAATCTCAGCAATGCTCTGCAAGGCTGGCCTCCATTGCTTCCCCCCACCACCACCATGATGACTTCCCATGTACATACTGCTGCTGCCACCACCGCTTCCCAGTCTACTAACTTCCTGCTCCGGCTGCAAAAGAGAGGGGAGAAGGAAGGGAAAAGATTAAAAATAAAAAGGACAAAGGCAAAGGCACCATAGGAGACAACGACAATTTCATAAACTTTAATTGTTGGTTTCCGTTACTGATTTGTATAAAAAGTTTGTGGACTCTAGCCAATTTTGAAACCAAGCTTTCTACTCGACTTGGATTGGCCTGTTCACTAGCCTTGTCCATTCAAATTGGAAGCTTTGCGTTAACCCTTTTGTTACTGGGGAAGAAGATAAGCTATTGAACTGAATTCTCTTAGATATGCCAACCTCCTACTGTCTAACCGACTTTTGAAAGCGACACACTTGCATACATTCACCACAAAATGCATAAAAACAAAGTATAGAGTCATTTCATATTAACAAAATTTAAGATATTTCCTCACTAATAAGCTATTGCTTTTTCAGAAAGTCTAAAACTCATAATGAATATGATTATAGCAATTCTGTCCCCATATATAAGTAACATCACGAGAAAAAAATTTATATGAAATTTGTGAAGTTTTTTTTAAAAATAATTTAATAAAAATTTTAATAAAAAATCCAAATCAATAAATTGATAAAATTTAATGTGAAAATCAATAATATATAAAAAAATTGTTAAAAATATTATTTATAATTTAAATTTAATCCATACTTATTCAATAATAAAAATTCTGTTAATATTTTTACTAAAAATATCTACCTAAAAATATATATCAAAATTTTTTCAAATTTTTTCAAATTTTGTATACTTAATATATGTAATGAGATATTTCGATTTTAGTTTTTATTTAATTATTTTTAGTTAAAAACTTCAAGAATTTTACCTAAAAATTTTCAGCTTAGTTTTTCTCCTAATTATAACCACATTTGTCACAAGGGAAAGGCATTGACAAGTTTTGCAGGAAACTTGAAAGAGTAGTATTGACAGTTTGAGCTTTGTTTTATCACCTTAACAGAAGTACAGTTCTCAGATTCCGAGTGAAGTTTTGGATTCAGATTGGAAGCGGTTGGCGAATCCTTTCTCTTTAACTGCATCCCAAGCCCTAGTCCTCCTCCTTTCAACTGTTTTCCAAGCTTCACGCACTTTTTGGCAGCAAAATCTTTCAACACATCTAAAAGAGACCCCGAGATCATGAAAACAAGAAAAAGAAGACCCCTTGGTAAACTATACATGTAAAAATTAAGTAATGAATTACCTTCAAAGCTAATGAGTCGATAAACTTGGCCGATTAACAAAGTGTCATCTGGTTTTAAGAGCTTCAGCTGCTTCAATGGCGTGCCATTTTCGTTCTTTAACGTTGGTGAGGTTGCCACAAGTGCAACGTAATGCCCTGGATTTGAACTCATGATTTCATTAGCACTAACAGACCAGTAAATCCTCTCGATCTTGTTCCCCGCAGGATGTTGAATCACCACGGTTGCTGCTTCAGCTGCTTGACAGTTCCCCATCTTTACTTCCAAAAGAAAAAACAACAACCCTCTACAGCAAAACTCAACAGGAAATCTAAGGGGGGAGATTTAGTCTTTGGTGCTTATATCAGACAGCTACTGATGATGAAGCCACCTGGGTTGCGCCTACACGCAATATCGTCAGGTGATGCAAAAGGAAAATGAAAATGTTATAGCTACTGTCCAAATATATATATGACAAAGGTTTTTCCAATCTATGGTCCAGCAGCATTACAGCTAAACGGGATTTTTGTTTCCTGATGATTAATGTGAGATTTAAGTTACTAGGAAAATGAAGAGTGTACAAAATATACCTCTCAAATAGTTATTGACGTACCTTGGCTGTTGCTTTTGGTGGATCGGATTCTTAATGGTGAAAGTGGAAATCCAACCGTGTACCAAGAAAAAAGATAGTGGAACTCTAACTAACTAAAATTTCCCGTTTTCAATTTCTTCAACAGGTTAAATTCCATACCAAGCAACACACAGAAAGTTAGCTAGTCAACAATCCTTGCGTTAGTCTACTTCTTTCGGCCAATAAAACTCCCTAATATTGAAAATGAGCATTAGTTCAGATGGCATACAGATCATATTCTTAAAAATTATGATATTAAAAAACTTAAAACAGAGTAATATTTTTTTTATTTTCAATTTTCAATTGTTTCACATTCGAGTTAATTTTCAAAATTGGGTTCTAAATCATTTTAACTTTGAATTCGTGTATTTTCATATTCCAAATTATTCAAATTCATATTGGTAATTATTAATTTTAAGTGAAATCAAATTTGGTTGGGTTATATAATTCAAGCAAATTAGATAGATCTTTCATATGGGATCAAGTATTGTAGACTTTTGGAAACAACCCATTTAGTTTCTCATAAGGAGAATTATGTCATCACATTAATACTATTAAACTTGAAACTTAATCCAATAATACCTATTTCCTCATTAGTAAAATCTGTAATTAAGTGATTTTATTATTTTTTTTTTATATATTTTTTTATAGAATGGGAAGAAGATATAAGTGCCTCAAATAATTAAACTCAGGACTACTGCTAAAATAACCGGTAGGTTTCCTCTCAGAAAGCCAGCTTGTTTTCAGGCCCAAACCCAGGGTGGACCTAGCTCAATACATATTTTTAGTTTGGAAGTTTTGCTTGTTTATTTGCAAACACTTTTCTCATTGTATACAAAGAGAACAAACATGCATTTGCATAAATGACAATATATTTTTTCTATTATTTTATTTTGTAATTGGTTAGAGAAATTAAGAAAAATCTTTTACATGTCTTATTTCATTTTGCATTTGACATCTAGAGGTAATCCAAACCCTCAATTAGTAGTATATTGTTAAACGACTAAAAAATAAATCATTCTATTATGTAAAAGTTGATTTGTTGATTTAGGGTATGTTTGAATGAGTGATGAAATTAATTTCGATAAGAATGAAAATAATAATGAATGTGAAATTGATTATTATAATGATGAGATTAAAATTAACGATAAAATATATGTTTAGATGAAAAAATAATGATGACAATAAAATAAAAATAAAAATGACTATTAAGAATTTGCTCTAAAAGATGAGAACAAAAAAAAAAATGTACAAAGTCGGAAACAAGAAGTACGCTGGGTGAAAAATTTCTCACTGGACTTAAAAGATCTAGAAGAGGACTGGAGGCAAACGTGCCTCTTTGATATTTTCCAAACATCATCTTGATGATATTAGAACCAAGAAAAGGTGTAAATCGCATCGAAACGGCGTGGCAGTGGGATATTGCTGATTTTTATACTTAAGATTCGGAGCAGGCTTCATCGTTTCAGTTAAGGTCCATTTGCATAGGTAACGAGATTAATTTAAGTGAGATTGAAAATAATGATTAAAGTAAAATTGATTATTATAATAGTGAAATTAAAATCGATGATGAGATATTTATTTAGATATAAAAACAATGATGACAATGAAATAAGAATAAAATAATCCACTAAAGGCTGGACCTGAAAGATGAGAAAAAAAAAATAATGTACAAAGTTCCAAATAACAGATGCGATGGGTGAAATTTTTCTCACTGAATCTAAAAGATCCAGTGGATGACTGGAGGCAAAGGTGCCTCACTGATGTTCTCCAAACACAATCATGGAACCAAAAAAGGGTGCAAATCGCATCGAAACAGCGTGGTAGTGGGATCCAAATGATCCCTTAATAGCATCTTTGCTGATATTTTTACCTAAGATCTGGAGCAGGCTTTGTCTTTTAATTTAAGATCCATTTGAACGAGTGATTAGATTAATTCCAGTAAAATTGAAAACAGTGATGGAGGTGACATTGGTTACTGTATTAGTAAAACTAAAATCAATAATGAGATATATGTTAAGATGTAAAAACAATGATGGCGATGAAATGAGAATAAAAATTATCATTAAGGATGGGACTTAAAAGATGAGAAAAAAAAAAGGAAAAATAATATACAAAGTTAGAAGTAACAGGTGCATTGGGTGAAATTTTTCTCAATAAACCTAAAAGATCCAGTGGAGGACTGGAGGCAAAGGTGCCTCACTGATGTTCTCCAAACACCATCATCGTGAGATTGGAACCAAAAAAGGGTGCAAATCGCATTGAAATGGTGTGGCACTGGGATCCAAATGATCCCTTAGTTTATCATAGTTTACATAAACAATGTATCAGGTTTGGACACTTTAGTTTGTCTCCTGGGGAACAGATCAGTAATTTGAGCTGTTATCTTGAAAGCTCCTGAACTCTCCATCGATCTCTCGCTTTTGTTGATTCGTTTATTCCTGCAAAAAACAGAACCTTTTACGTTCATTTCCTCTCTGGATTCTGAAACTGGAAAAAGTACAATGATTGCGATAAAGATAACAGAAAAGTCAAGAATTACAGAAGGGTGTTTCAGAGAACCATCTGAAATATCGACTTTTGAAATTAGTAACGAGATACAGAACAAATACAGAAAAACAAGTAATCATTGGCCCTACAGTATTTGGATCTTCTCCAAACGAAGTTTCATGCACAATTCTCTCAAGGGCCCCCTCTAGATCTTCCTACATCAGAAAGAGAATGGACCCACTTGACCCTAGCAAAATGTGAACATTTTAAGGCTTCCAAGTTCAGAACTCACAAGGAGAATATAGCTAGGAATCTGGCCTAAAACAATCAATTTTAGCTTCTATCAGCTCACTACCACAAACAAAAATTCAATGGCTGTGTCCCTAAACCTTCCAACTCTTCCCAATTTGTACTGCAATGAGGCAGCAACGGAGGTTGTCTCCAGGGAAGCTGATGATGATGAGTGTGAAATTGTTACTTTTGCTTCAGATTCAGATTCCTTCATCGACTATGACGAGGATTCTCTAATTAATATGTTTGATTCTGAGGTGGATCAAATGCTGGAATCTAAGGTTCTTTCAAGTTTTTATGATCTTCCTGATATTGTTAATGCTCGTCAAGAGGCAGTCCAATGGATGTTAAAGGTACCAGGCGTTTTCTTGAATTTCTTCTCTTTTTCGTTTTCTTCTAGTCATGATGCAATTGTTCAAAAATTTGCAGGTACACTCTTTCTACAGATTTAAGCCTGAAACTGCTTATCTTTCTATCAACTACTTGGACCGTTTCCTCTCAGCTCGAGCATTGCCGGTAATTTATAGACCTTGGTGATTGTCCATTTTTCTTGTTTGCTTCAATCAAATTATTGTTTTGTTGGGTCTAAGAAGAGTTTGAAGATTATTTACTACTCTGCTTTGGTTGGATTTTTCTATTCATGTGTAGCAAGGGAAAGGGTGGCCTATGCAGCTTTTATCAGTATCATGCCTTTCTCTGGCAGCAAAAATGGAGGAAACAACCGTTCCCTTTCTCCTAGACTTTCAAATAATAAAACCCAGAATCTTGTTCAACCCCAAAACAGTCCAAAGAATGGAGCTTTTAGTCATGGACACTCTGAAATGGCGATTGCGCACCATTACTCCTTTTGATTTTGTACATTATTTCATTTCGACGATTTCATGTATCAAATATTCACAACAAAACAGCCTGTGTCACCTTTATTCTTGTGCCTCAGATATCATTATTAGTACATGTAAAGGTAATTCCTGACCTGGCAAAAAACTTAAAATCTCTTCTATTTTCTTCCCCTTCTTTCTCTCAAATCTGATCGTAGTTTCTGTTGATCATTTTAGCAGCCATTGATTCCCTGGATTACCCTCCTTCAGCATTTGCAGCAGCCGTGGCACTATGGCTGACAAATCACAGTGTTGATGACCAGGATTTAGCCCATTTGGGGTGCTTGCAGAATAGAGTACACAAAGTAAGATCCCTTTCAGTTTCCTGAACAAAGCAACTAATGAATGCTATAAATGTAACTTTTATTGACAACAAGTGCAGGAGATGGTGAAGAAGATTTACAAGATCATTCAGGGAAAAATGTCTAGTTTGGAGCCACTGCCACCAAGTCCCACTGGCGTACTTGATGCTGCTATCCAAGGAAGCTGCAAACTGCAGAAGATTGGCAACAAGAATATGAATTCAAGCTATAATAACTCACAGCCAAATAAGTGCTAAAAGAGCTGAAGATTAAAGTTTGATTTACTGATAATAAAGAGAATGTGTTTTGGTTTGTGATGTTTATGCAATTCTTTTTTACAAAGTGTCCATTGATTTTCTTCTTTCTTTTCTTTTGGTTTTTGGGTGTGCTATTTGACTATGGAAAAGTGATTTTGATTTGTAATCAGGAAGTTTTTCTCAGATTGATATTCACTTGATGCATTAATATCTACGAAGAAAATTTCTTTGTCATCAAAACAATAGTGGGACTAGTACATATTTAAAAAATTAATCCACAAAATTTAATTAGAGATCAAATTGTTTCTCTTAAATCATATTTATAAGAAAAAAAAAAAGGTAAGTCCAGTTCAATTACAAGAAAAATGAACTCAAATTATTTCATCATATATATTGTAGTATATATTATAATTATAATAATCATGAGTTTCAGTTTAAAATAATTTAAATCTTGACTCTTAAATAAAGTATTAATTGAATATAAAATTTAATTGTATTGATTTATATAATTATTTTTTAAAAATAATATTTAATAAATTTAATTTTTGATTCTCAAACACTTAAATTTTTTTTATTTTATTGTCTAAAAAATTTAGATTTTTTACTAAAATTAATTTACTACAATTCAATGTATGAAATTAGATTGGTACAAGAATCGGGCTATTCATCTAAGTTTGAAGCCCATCCAAATTTTGAAAAAAATTTAAACAAAAAATTAAAATATGTTAAATTAATTTTGATATAATTTTTAAATTTATTTAAATTTTGAATCAAATCTTAAACAAAAATTTAAAATTCGAGTTCGAATCAAGCTTAAATTCATATATATTTTATTTTTTTATATATGTGAATTATATAAATTAAATAATATATGTTTTATTAAACTTAATTTTTATTTTTATTTTTTTTATATATGAATTTAATATAATTTTATTAAATTAATTTAATTATTTTTTAATTTTTTATTACATAAATTAAATTTAATAAATAAATTTATTATTTTTATTGTAATTTAAATCAAATTTTAAAAAATTTAAAATTTTATTTATTTAAATCAAATCTAAATAAATATATAAATTAATAATATCGTATATGAATTCGATCAAAACTCGATCTAGCCGCCCCATAAATACTTCTCGATGAAATGTAAGTCTAAAAGTTAAAATATATATATATTTTTGCCTCAAAATAACAGCTTCATTCTCTCAAAAAACGACAGCTTCATTGATTATAATTACTTATCTTTGTGGGGGCTACATCAAACAGTAAATCCAAGTGTAGTTAAGAAGGAATTTTTAGTAACAAAAAGTTGGAATAAGTGAAGGAAGGATCGTGGCTGACGGTGAGTACCCAAAAGAAAAGTTCCTTTTCCATGGCTTGCTGTTTCATCACGGACCGACTGCTCCAATGCGTGAGAAATTGTGATGTGATAAAGGAAGCTCATCTTGCTCTCTTCCTTGATAAGCGACCGTGATATATACGATGATAACAATCTATAATCAACTAAGACCTAAAGTTTTAATTGAAGTTTTGTGAAATTTTTTTAGTAAATAAAAATTTATAAATAGATAAAATTTAATGAAAAAACAATAATATATAAAAAATTATTAAAAATTTTATTTATAATTAAAATTTAATCAATTCAGCAATAAAATTTTGAGTCAAAATTTTTAATAAAAAAATTTACTTAAACTCTTTCAAATGTTTTAATTTACTTAAGAATAATCTATTCAGAATTTCTTTATCATTCTTTTAATAAAAATGAAGTTTGACAAGATTCAATCAAATGAAGAATACGAATATTTGGAAGAGAAATTCCGGGCTAGCCAAGGAAAATGGCCAAATTGGAAATACTCAAAATCACGTTGCCGAAATGTTGAAAATGACATGATGATACTGATACAATCCCAATCCATAAACAAGTCTTGATCTGATGTTAATAATGTTTAGTTATAATCGGTGAATATCCTGAATTCGGTCATCACAAGAAACACTACCTTGTTCAACTAATAATGCATGGTTTCTTCCAAACTTGTATTGATTTCTAAGCCTTGCTTTTTAACTTCATTTGCTTGGTTTCTTCCAAAATGGTATTGATTTCTAAGCCTTACTTTTTAACTTCATTTGCTTTTTTTTTTTTTTACATCATTAGATAAAATTTTAGTACAAATAAGAGAAAGAGAAGAAGTCTGATTCAAAATTAAAATTTTGATATCTCTTCAAACGTCTTTAACCACTAAATCAAAGATTCGGAGATAATTTCATTTGCTTTCATGTTCTTTTAAGAGAAAGCCCAAATTAATGTTTTCACCTTTGGATACTATTTTTATTCATAATAGTGAAAATGACTTTTTTTTTTTTTCTCAAAATCAGGCATATTTTCAATTTTGTTTTTTAAAAAATATTTTTATTATTTAATTACCAAACATATTTTTACCTTTATTTTTTATTTTATATGAAAATAAAAATAAAAAATAATATTATTTTTTGAAACCAAAGAGACCCTTAATCTCGGATTTGTCTCCACTTGGCGTAGCCAACAAATGTTTATTGCAAGTTATAAACGTAGCCTCCAATGTTGAAAGTTAGAAGCAAAACCAATTACTCAATCTCTCATCGACGAACATCACTTCTATCACCTCTTAACTTTCATTATGTCGTAATATCGTTTTATAAATTGAATTTTAAAATGTAAATTTAATGTTATGGGAGTCCTAATCATATTACCAAATAAACCTTCAATCTTACTGACCAATGGCCCCTTTTACTTTTTTAATTTATCATTAAGACCCCTTATGTTACTTTTCTTATTTATCATTAACAACAATAACTTTCAATTATAAACAATTGGGTCAGATAGGATTCAAGAACTGTAATTCATAGTAATTGGGTTTAAGGTTTGGGTATCTCAAAATTAACAATGATATCTAAAGCTATTGTTAATGTGTATGGGTTTGAACTTGTTTGATATAAAAATAGTTTTTAATTTTAGAAAACAGTGGTAATAATATTTTTAGGTTAAAAATAAGATCATTATTTTTTAAATCCTAAAAAAAATCTTAATTTCAATATAAAAATTTTGATTTTGATTTAAATCTCAATCAATGAAGCAAGATAAACATGTATGCACATAATATAGAGCATCAGGGCTCAGATATAAGATCTTCCTCTCTCATTCTTTGTGTTTCGGATTAAATTGAAATTGATTTAAAAAGCGACCGAATGAAATTTTATGATTTTATTTAAAATAAAGTTATCTTAAATTCAAATTTTAATTAAATTGATTTATTTAATTATTTTAAAAAATTAACATCAAATAAATATAAATTTTAAATATTTATATTTACAATTTTTTTAATATCAAATTATGACCTTATTTATAGAAAATTAAAACTAACATATCAAGTTTAATATTTAATTTACCTAATTCTCATAAACGTGAACAAAGTAAACATATATTCCATTATTATTTGATTGAAACCCAAGGTTCCACCCATTATTATTCATTTAAAACCAAGGTCCCTTATTTAGACTTGGTACCAACATAATTAGAATTTAGAAGTCTATAATCAACAAAAATTACATCCATATTAATTGCTTCCAAAGTTGTTGGGATGTTACTGCAAAATCCGAAAAAGTACAAGGGTCCACCACAAAACTAAAAATATCCAAGCCTTTTTTTTTTTACAATCCCGCCAATTGTTGTCATATGACACTTTAATCCTCCGCAATTGTTCCGTCCCAAAACCGCGACCGCTACCAAACAAAACCTTCGGTATCTTCGCATCTATTCAACGAATCTGATTCTCTTCCTTTCATTTCTTTCTCTTTTTGGTTCTTAAATTTTTTTCTTAAAACACTGTTCTTTTTTTTTTTTTTTTCTGGGAACGTGATTTATCGTGCTTAACATTTTAGCGGTTAGGCTTCCTCTTCATTCCAGTTTCTTTTTCTTGTTTTTGTTTACTATCATCAAAAACTAACTTTCGGCTGTTTGCCTTCATTGTTATGTGTATTTTTTGTTTGTTTAGAGAGTCCACCGCCTGAGAATTCTGTATTTATAGAAGGATCCCCATCTGGGTTTTCATTCTCAGCTGGTGATTCTTCAATTTTCTTCTTTTTCAGGTACCCTTTTCTCTCTATATTTCTTTTCTTTTCTTTGTTGGGTCTTTTTGGATAGAAGATTTTATTTTTAAAGAGGATATTTGGGCTTTGGGGTTACCTTTTTAAAATGAATTATGGGTTGTTTTTTAGTTGATAAATTGTTATTTGGTTGAAAGCAGAAAGATGGGCAGTGTGGAACAAGTTTGTGAAGATACAAATATGACAGCTGAAACAATGGAGAAGTGTACATTGAAATGTTCAAAGGAAGGGAAAGGGAATAGATTGTGGAAAAAGGTGAAGTATCAGCTGGTAGAGTACCACTCATTGCCTGGATATTTGAGGGACAATGAGTATATTGTGGGCCATTATAGATCAGAATGGCCCATGAAGCAGGTTTTGCTGAGCATCTTCACCATTCACAATGAGACTTTAAATGTTTGGACGTAAGCTTTCTTTGCTTTCTAACAAGCACCCGTTTTAATTTTTGGCAAATGCGAGCTAGTAACCTTAGGGTACTTGTAAGGCGATCTTTGTTGAAAATTTTCATGTTTAATACAGAAATTGACTGAATGAGCTGGTTTTATCTCCTCATCCATTGAATAAAACACTTCTTTAATTACTTTTATCATGATGAGCAAATTTATTGTGTTTTAACCTTTCTGTTTAGAATTGGAAAGAGAAGAATTAGAAATTTAGGGAAGAGATCCATGACTTCATGTTTTTGAGGTGACTGTTGCTTTAGCAGATCGTAGGTCGATATGTTATCACTTGTACCATGATATGTTGAGTATGACTATTACTTTTACAGGCATTTGATTGGGTTCTTCATTTTCCTTTCCCTTACCATATACACTGCAATGAAGGTTCCAAAAGTTGTTGATCTTCACTCTCTGCAGCATATTCCTGATGTATTGAGAAAGGCTGATATACACACACTTCGGGAGGAGTTAAAGACTACTTTCCCTTCAATGGATTTGATTCCTTCGCTCTCAGGTTGGCATGTTATGGAACTTCTATATAATTGTTTACCTGAGCGTTTCTCCACTGGAAATCACACCGATGTTTGTGTTCTGGTATGCTTCATATCCTTAATAAACTATTTCATAAATCTTAATATTTTGCCTACTTCAAAAGTTATGATGGCTGGCTGTCTTCTAATTACTAGCTGCTCCTTGAGGTTCCACTTGAGCAGTGTCATTTTTTTCTGGTGCTTATTCCCTGCTGAAATTTTCCCAGCATTTTAACATTTCTTCTTGTTCTGTGATCTTCTTAATTGTCTCTCAATGTAACTAATTTTGGAATAATTTGACTGACATCACTTTCTGTTATTCTGATGTATTCTTGGATGTTAAATTATAAAATGTTTCTGATGTCATGCCTTTATTTTTTCCTTGTTTGATCATTAAAATTTGGAGTTTGGTCTTGTTTTCTTTATAACTTTAGATTAAGATGCTGTTAGTTCCATCTCGTTTATAAGTAGATGCTTTTCAGTTTCTATTGCCTACTCTGCTGGACTTAGTTACAAGGTAAGAAGAGGAAGTAAAATGAGGGGGTTTTGTTAGGAGACATATAATATATTATATCAATAAAAGAGAAAAAGTCTGAGTTTGTTTTCAGTTTGAAGCCAAGGGGAAGCAGTCCAGCTGACTGTCAAATTTATTGGTTAGTACTTACGAAGATTCTATAGTTGTTAGGAGAAAGCTGATATATTATATCAATAAAAAACAAAGAGTCTGAGTTTGCTTCAAGGTTAGAAGCCAAGGATGAGCGGGCCCAACAAGTACTTGATGAATATATTAGTTTGTAAATGTACACGGATTCTAATGTTGAGAAGTCAATGGTTTGGAGGAAATGAAATAAGATAATGAGTGCCATTTTTAACTGACGAGTAGTTTAGAGAATTTGGCCAGATTGGAGGATCTGATATCCCATTAATTGGAATTCTGGGTGGTGAAGTGTAGAAATGAGGAATGCCTTAACTTAAGCTGTAATAAACGACTCTGAATTGCATGGTTCAGTGAATATCACAACTTTTTCCACTGGAAACTGCCAGCAAGATTTACAGCTTCCGGTAAAGAGTAAGAAAGGAATAGTTGGGTTGCTGGGGAAGGGCCTAACAAGTTATGTGCACATTGTACCTAATGAGATTATTGGGGAGATTAAATCCTTAAGAGGTTTGAATCGGCTGATCAATCTTTTCTTACACACATCTTGTCAAACCAGGGGTTTTTGCCATGTGTCCTCACTCTCCCTGCCCTTCTTTGAACCTGTCTCTAGATGGACATATCATGGTGTCAACAACCAATCAATAGAAACATGGCTCTCTATGGTATTTTCTCAGATAGTGGGTGTGAGTCATGTTTCTCAGTTGTTTTCAATCCTTGCAGAAAACCATAAAGATTTCCTTTCCTCTGTCCTATTATTGTATGTGTAGTTTTGCTTCAAGGAACTATAATTGCGAATATACAGTTTTCATCTGTTGTAGTGTGTAGTGATGAACATTCAGCAGGTTCTTATGGCTGAGCAAATTCCAACAAGCCAAAGGCCTGAGGGTGTAAAATAGGTCCTTTTGTCCGAGTAAACTTTTCACTGAAAACTTGTACTCTAGAACCTTTCTAAACAACAAAAGGCATATGGTTTATTTTTTTGGGTGCTACTATTGTTTATTTTTTTGGCCAGAGTGCTACTGTTGTTGAGATACATGATTCAATAAAGGCTTCTTTTAGTTAGCAAAAGGTATGGAAAGCTTAGAGTTCTTTATCATAGGAAACCTTCTCTAAATATATGGACAACCTATATGGGACATTTTTGTATTGTAGTTTTTGATATTACAGATTACTTTTTCCATAATTTTCAGTGCTTTAACCCCAAAACCTGGCACTTTAATTATGAATTAGATGGCATGAAGATTATTTAGCAAGTGTCCTTCTAATTGGTATTGACTACCACAACAGTGATAGTTCAAAAGTTTCTTAGCTATTTTCATGTTATAGGATCATGCTAGGAGTAATTAAGAGACAGAAAAAGGAGAGGGTAGTGTTGCTTGAATCCTGGCACATTGTTTGCAGTCTCTAGTATTTTACCTTATGGTTCTGCAGTGTACATAGTTTTAACGGAAATGCATAGACATGCGCATTTCATGCTTTATCTTGGGCTTCCTGGGAAAAGTGGTATCCTTAGTAATTGCAGGATGGAAAGTTAAAGCAGTAGATATCTATTCTTCTTATTGCTATCGCTTGACTTTGCATCTTGGGAGCTTCATGCAGCTAATACTTTTTATGTTCTTTCTAATTGCAGCAAAGTGTGAAGGATGAGGTGGCAAATATAATAGCACCCCTGATGCTGAGACCGATAACACGATGGCCTTTTTTTGCCTTCTTGGGTGGTGCAATGTTTTGCTTGCTAGCTAGCAGCACATGCCACCTCCTTTCTTGCCACTCTGAACGCCTATCATATATCATGCTCAGGCTAGACTATGCTGGGATTGCCGCTCTTATATCTACCTCCTTCTATCCTCCTGTGTATTACTCCTTCATGTGCAACCCATTCTTCTGTAACCTCTATATGGGATTTATAACGGTCTTGGGAGTCGCAACAATTGTGTTTTCCTTATTACCGGTGTTTCAGAATCCTGAGTTTCGCAGCATTCGTGCATCCCTTTTCTTTGGCATGGGCATGTCTGGGATAGCACCCATTCTTCACAAGCTTATCTTGTTCTGGCACCAGCCTGAGGCACTTCACACAACTGGGTATGAGGTTCTGATGGGGCTTTTGTATGGTATCGGAGCTTTAGTCTATGCCACAAGGGTTCCAGAGCGGTGGATGCCTGGAAAATTTGACATTGCTGGGCACAGCCACCAACTTTTTCACATCTTGGTTGTTGCTGGGGCATACACTCATTATCGTGCAGGATTGGTTTACCTCAAATGGCGGGATCAAAATGCATGCTAGAGAAATGATATTAGACAATAATTGATTAGTGGCGACGGAGTATTCCTCTGTTTGTAAGTTCTTTCTAGTTGGACAGAAGTAGGTGCAATGTATCGATGCAGTTGGAATATGTTCAACTCATTGTAACAATTGCATATCCTTCATAAATCTTTTGTCTCAAAGTCATGAACCATCCAGTTTCATCTTTAATATATGTTATACAAGTGCAAATACCCGTAAGTTTCTTGCACAGAAACTACAGGATTTAAGTTGCATGTGGCCAGAGGCAAGAGCTTCGTCCATGTTTCTGAGGTTCATAATTGATGTCAGGTATCAGACATGCTAAATTACCCTCATTAACATACAGCCTGTACAATTATAATTGGGGTGAAATTTGTGGTCCAAAGCCAGCTTATGGATTGATATGTTTCAATGCTGCGATGAGGATGTACAATTTCTTCATGCTTCGGCAGCCATACAACTGAATGCTAAGCATTTTCCTCATGCTGTTAGCGTGCAAAATCTCTACATTTTGAATCAAGTTGAAGCTCCATGTACTAGCCCCGATTGTCAGAGGCTCACATGTCGAAGGGCCCTAGCAATGGCCTGAACCGTCACTCTGTCTGCAGGTACCTCTTACAATGTCATCGTCACTCATACAAACAACAAAAAATGCTTTCCTCACGTTCACAACAACAAAAATAAGTGACATAACAAAATCAATTTAAAAATTTTAAATTGCGAACTTATTTCACTGTGGGCTTTTGTTTGAGATTTTTTTGCTAACCACTCATATTTTATTTTTATATGGGTCCAGGTCCAGATCTTAAGATTCATCGTAGTCGTAACAAAATCCTTTTGAAAGCATGGAAAATAAAGCGTCCTCAAATCTTGTGCTTTCCGGCGATTGATTCTAAGAATGTTAATCTTATTTATGCTTAATAAAAAATTTAATTTTTATCTTACTGAAAATGAAAATTAGTATTACATTATATATATAAAATAAAAATAGATAAAATTTTAAATTTTTTATAAAGTATAAAAGATGAGAACAACTAATATAATACGTACCTTATATATTTATAAAATTTAGTAAATAAATAATTAAATAATATAAATTATTTTAATTAATTAAAATTAATATATTTTTATTAAAACAAGTATATATTAATATATATTTATAAAAAATTATTTAAATATACAAGATAAAATTAAAAAATTAAAAAATAAAATTTTATTTTTATTTTTTTAAAATTTATGAATATAAAAATTATTCATATCTATTAAATATCAATAAAAATATAAATATAATTAAAATTTTTATTAAATATAAATACAAAAATGATATAATATAAAAATTAAAAAAAAAAAACATTATATCTTTATATATCAAATCCATTAACATCGCTAATTAACCAGTAATCCATCTTTAAACCCAAACACTGTATTTTTCACTTTTTCTACGAGTAAGTACAAAATTAAACAGACATTTAAACGGAAATAACGGAAATTAGCAGCCCAAAGAGTCCAACTCACAATCTCTAGTTCAATCAAAACTGTCGGTGCTCAATCTCTCGTGTCAACTCCTACATATCCTCCATCCGTAGTTCACGCCCCGCGTATCTGCATTTCCAGCCCGCGCATTTTAGCATCCCCGGCGCACCGAAACCGACGCCACTACACTTTTAAAACAAACAGTAAGCAACCGCAAAGACATTTAAAACATAACGGTGTGCACGCTCTTCTTCATTAATTACACCACCGAATTCGGCCATCCCTAGTTCTGCCCCCCCCCCGCCCTTTTTTTTTTCCCTGTCGTCTTCTCTGTTAAAAACCTTTGAAACAAATCTCCTTAACCACCAACATAAAAGCCTCAAAACCCAGTTTTTTTTTCAAAAATGGTGTCTCCTGAGTTGTCTCATTTCCAATCTTCGCCCATGGCAAAACCTCGAAACCGGATGTTTTGGTGTCTGTCCGAAGGCTTTCTTTGCTTTGGTAGCGCTTTTTTAGCTCTTTTATTAGTAGGGTCATTTTGGTCGTTTTTCACTCCAACTCCTAGCATTGACCAAACCATAACCGAGCCATCGTCCAAGTTGAAGAAGAATCCGGTCGACTGCAGGGAAAGTGGGTTCGGAGTTAACTTAAAGTCCGACCCGAAAGACCCGACGTTTTACGATGATCCAGAGATGAGTTACTCCTTGGAAAAGCCGGTGAAAGATTGGGATGAAAAACGCAAAGAGTGGTTAAAGCATCACCCTTCGTTCGCCGCCGGAGCACGTGAAAGAATCGTTCTTGTAACTGGGTCCCAACCAAAGCCATGTAAGAACCCCATGGGTGATCATTTACTCTTACGTTTTTTCAAGAACAAAGTTGATTACTGTAGAATCCATGGCTACGATATTTTTTACAACCACTTGTTGTTACACCCCAAAATGGGTTCGTATTGGGCAAAGTTACCGGTCGTTAAAGCAGCCATGTTGGCTCACCCTGAAGCTGAGTGGATCTGGTGGGTTGACTCGGACGCGTTGTTTACTGACATGGAGTTTAAGTTACCCTTAGAAAGGTATAAAAACCATAACTTGGTTGTTCATGGTTGGCCTAAGTTGATTTATGAAAGTAAAAGTTGGACCAGTTTAAATGCTGGGATTTTTTTGATTAGGAATTGCCAATGGTCTATGGATTTGATTCATACTTGGTCTAGCATGGGTCCAATGAGTAAGGATTATAATAAGTGGGGTCAGATTCAACGATTAACATTCAAAGATAAGCTTTTCCCTGAATCAGATGATCAATCGGCTCTGATTTATTTGCTTTATAAAGAAAAAGAGAAATATTATGATCATATTTATTTGGAAGGTGAGTTTTACTTTGAAGGGTATTGGGTTGAGATTGTTGGAGGGTATGATAATACAACGGAGAGGTATTTGGAAATTGAGAGAGGGGTGCCTAAGTTGAGGAGGAGACATGCAGAGAAAGTGAGTGAGCAATACGCTGTGTTCAGGGAAGAGTTTCTCAAGGAAGCTGGGAATGGGAAAGGGAGTTGGAGGAGACCGTTGATCACACATTTCACCGGTTGTCAGCCTTGTAGTGGGGACCATAATCGGATGTATGCTGGTGAATCTTGTTGGAATGGGATGATCAAAGCTTTGAATTTTGCTGATAATCAGGTTTTGCGCAAGTATGGGTTCCTGCACCCGGATCTACTGGATTCCTCCACTGTGACTGAAGTTCCCTTTGATTACCCTGCTGATGAGGGTCCATGGTAAAACAAAACAAAGCAAAAAAAAAAAAAAGGTATGGGTTTTCACTATTTTATGACACTGAGATTTAATTCTTATTTGGTTTCTTATTTTAAAGCTTTACATGTGAAAGTGTTTGCTTTTACTTCTATTTTTCGGAGGTGGGGGTGGGGGGAGCTTTCAAGTCTTCAAGTAATGCATGATTGAAGGATAATATTGTTTACTTTTATGATGGAGGAATGATGTTGGTTTTTGGTAGGTGGTGATTATGGGGTTGGGGGGATTAGAGGATGGTTTTGAGTGGTGCTTAGACTTGTTTTGACTAAATTATGGGCCTTTTTGCAAGCATGAAAGGGACTTTAGATATTCTCTTCCCTTTGGCAAATCAATTCTTTAGTTGAACTCATTTTCAAATAGTTCTTAGGTTTGGTTTGGTGGAGACCTATGAAAAAGTCCTTTTGAATTAGGTGGCATTTTTATGTTTGCAACTAATTGAATTCAATGTCACCTGTCTTTTTCTTTGAAGTATTTACAGTTTTTCTAGCTACTGATAATTGTACACATTTAGGTACTAATATCTTCACTATTTGGTGGAGTTAATTTGAAAATCTGTATGAATTTTTATAGGATTTGCAACAGATCATGGATTTATGACTCCAACTTCAAATCAATGATTAGTTAGTTCCAGTGTTAGGGGAAAAAATTAGTTTTGTTCTTTAATTTCTTTTTAGATGTTGAAAATTGAGTTTATCACTGGCTTATTCTGGTTTGTCTTGCAATCCAATTTGCAAGAAGAATGCTTGTATTTTTTTGGTTGAACAAGGAGAATGCTGCGCATACTGCTTTAGTTCCACATTACTGTTGTAAATGTGTGTTAGCTCAGTATAAGAAATAATTCATTACATAGTAGAAAATTTAATGTTGTTTGATTAGGAAGTAGAACATCTTCATATTTTCAGAATCGGTGATTCAATGATGATTTCAACACAATTTTAATGGCTTTGTAATTGTCAGAATCCATGATAGCTAGATTTTTAGATCATCTTCAGTTGATCCTGACATAAATGCCTGATAGGCTGACAACTATCTACCTTCTTTCTTTCTTGTTTTGGTAATTCCTAACTCTATTTCTATAAGGAGTGAATTGCTCTTTTTTTTTTTTTTCTGTGGTTTTGCTTTTATGCAACAATGGTGAAAGAAGACTATTGCCATTTATATGTATTCAGAATCAAGATGAGATTTAAGCTATAGTGGCTTTTTGCTGCAGCAAGAGTTTATAAGCGAATAATCATGCTATTATAGCTGTGAAGTTCATGATATTTCTTTTGTTGAACAGAAAAGACAATAGCTGGTAGCTACAGTGAAGCACGGCTCGCATACTGCTGCAATCATGGCATGACTCCTCTGCCCATCCTTTCTAGTCACATGGAATGTAGTTGAAATTGGGAATAGCTGCAATTGTATATTGGCGTCTGATTCTTCTTGGACCAATGCTTAAGAGTACTAGTTCAACTTGGGCCACATCCAGCAGAAGTTAGTTCATTTGGCATAATGATTTTGGACCTTCTGTCACTGGAACTTTTGCTTTGAATGTGATTGTTTACATGCTCTTGAGATTTATAGAAAGTGCTATGTCTGTTATCTTTGGTCCTGGTTCGGGCAAACATGTAAAGACGTTCATCACATAGCATTATAATTTGGTCTGAGTATCAGCTTTTTTTTATTATGCTTTTGTGCATGAAACCTCCATTCATTTTGCGTTGATCACATTATGCATGAACGGTGTGCCTTGTTTCTAGCATGAAAATATGAGTTGGTATTGCATATAAATTACAATACAAATTCACCATTGCGATGAAAACTACCAAAATAATGTCAGACAGAGAACAATTGCAGTACCGCAATGTTTGAAGACCGTTAACAAGGAAACATGATATAACAAAATCTTCAACTCAACTTAAAGGAACTATCAATCGTGCATGGCAGCAGCATCATCTTCCCCACCATCATCCATTGCTGCTTCATTGAACATGTATTCTTTTTGGTACTCCATCAAGTACTGTGTCGATCTCCTCACATCTAGAAACAGACTGTAAACACGAGTGATATCCTGTACTTCCACGACCTTTCCCTTCCGCTTCTGACAATTCAATGCAGAGGCAGTGATCAGATGGATTGCATATCTCAAGGATGTCTCATGCCCAATTTTTGTCAACAGTTGTTTTGCATCTTCAGACATCTCTACATCTTCCTCTTGGCACCTGATATCTAGAATCTTGCGAATTTCATCCGCAGAATAAGGTTGAGTAGTGATGATTAGTAGTCGATCAAGAAGATCAATTGGAATTCCATGTGGGGATTTGTAATTTGTGCCTCGAATCGTAGTAATTCCTCTGTTGGTAGCAACAACCAAGATTGGGGCCATCTCATTCTCAAGGGCACGATTCAGGAAGGAAAAGCACTCGATATCAAGCATGTGCACCTCATCAATAAAGAGAACACCAGGCACAATTTCTGCCTTTCCTTCTTCCCTCCACTCTGCCACCTTTGTATCAATCTGTTCTCTTACCTCAGCACGGATTTCACCAGTATCACCTGTGAAAAGAGCAAGAAATCCCTGTGTTCTGAAACCGAAAAATAATAAGACATCAGATGATAAACACAGAATTGATAAATCTCCATAGTAGATAGCATAAAACTCCTGTAAAGTTATAGATGGCACGCTAATATATCCTAAAAGGAGACTAGCAAAGATAACTGCCTAAAGAAAAAGTTGCACCGGATAGACAGTCATTGAGCTTACCATCAAGTCTTCTAGGGAGAAATTTCACGCTAGTGAGATATATTTGAACAAGTTATGATGTGTGTATCACACTTACTAAATGTCTAAATCTGACTAGCCAAAGAACTGTAATAGACAAATTCTTCCCTAATAGTCACAAAACAATGGTACAATCTCATTTGTTTGAACAACAAAATGACAAAAGATATGTATTGATGGTATAAGGATGTCACATATGTTGGGTTTATAAACATTGGAAGAAGCTAGCCAGCCAGCAACCATAGTGAAGAACCAATGACTTATGGGAGATCTCTATTATAAGCTATTTGACCTTCTTTATCCCTTCACAAAGCTCTTAACTTGCAGAATCTCATATTTCAATAGCATTATTACTAGTTTGCTTTAAACTTGTAAACCAAATCCATCTAACTCGTTTATTCTTCCAAAAAGATAAAGGTTTTTTCAACCAAGCTCATATACTTATGTTTTGCTTTCAGAAGCAAAAGCTAAGTAGCAAATGAAACAATCAAACATTGTCTCAATTATTAACAGACCATAACAGCTCTAAACCAATCTCAGAACAATAACAGATAAACAGTAAATCACCCACTTCATATATCAGTCACAGCAAAAATTCCAGACTTGAGAGATCATATTAAATACAGAAACAAAGTCAAAAAACTGAAAAGGGAAAATTTTGTTACCAAAGACAAACTCGAATTTACCTGCTATTAATGACATCAATCTCATGAAGTGTAACACAATGAACAACTTCTTTCCTCTTCTGCAACTCTCCATCCGGACATTGCACGAACTTAGTTTGGGGTCCCATTGCATCGTAATCCCTCGACCTCGAAAACGACCTCCCAAGCTTTGTTATTTTCCCAGAAGCTTTATCAATAGCTATAACATCCCCACTCTGCACTTTCTCTTTCCCTAATGCCTCAATCATCTTCGCTCCTAAGTCATAAACGGTTTCCATATCTGTCGTTTTAAGAGTCAATTTTCCTGTTTTCGAAGCCGCCCCAGAAACAGCCGGGCGGTCGATTTGGATTTCAACGACTTCGCCTTCAATTACTTCGGTTTCTTCCTTGATTCTTACTCCGATGGACTTTCGAAACGCCTGCATTAACGCTTCAGTTTTCGACATTTCGAGGGAGAAGATTTCGCTGCCGGAGAGCATAGCAAAAGGGGTTTCAAGGCCTAAGGACTTTGCCATGCCCATGGCGATGGCGGTTTTGCCAGTTCCAGGTTGGCCCGCTAATAAGATTGCACGGCCCGCGATTTTTCCGTCTTTGATCATTTGGAGAATGACACCGGCGGCTTTTCGTGCTTGGGTTTGGCCCACCATCCCTTCCGAGACTTCGCGAGGCTCCAGGGAGGAGTCAAGGCCTAGGCCCCGGATATGGGAGTGGGCCCCTATTCGTTCAATTCGAGTCAGGTCTCGGCTCTCAGAGAGTTTTAGCTCCGCCATTGCAAGGAGCAGGATTTAGGGTTTTGTGTGAAAATTGAAATGGAGCGGGGACTGATGAAGAAGGGGGACGGCGTGACGCTTTGTTAATGATTGGGGTAAAGTTGTAATTTGAGGATTATTTTTAGAGTTTGGGTTGTTGGGCCTTGTGATTGTCAGATTGTTGCTTATTAGAACTTGGATCGATTAGCTGATGGAACCCAATATTTGCTATGCAACCCAAAATGATTTATTTTTGGGTACAAAGAGAGCGATTGAGGATAAGATAAAAATATATTTATTTGATATTTAAATGCCAACGTAAATTATCGATTACTTTTTAGATTAATTATTATATTATTAGAGTTGATATTTGAAGATTATGAATCTGAAAGAATTTAAACGCATAATATTCTCTTCAACCAGAACTTAAAAAAAATCCGAACATAAATTTATAAATTTTAAAGAACAAATCCATGAAATTAAGACATTGATTATAATGATTTTTTTGGAGTAGTTTGGTCAAAGAGTGTAAGAGAATAATGTTGTTTTTTGAGCTCTTTTTCTCCATTTTACTAAAAAAAAAATTCAAAACCACAGCGGTAAATATTTTAATTTTTTATAATATAATTAAACCACAAAATAGTTTACCTATTCTCTTATTTATACCCAATAAATAAAACATGAATAAACAAAACATAAAACCAAGAAAAATGGCTTTTAGCATATTTCCACTTCTATGATCACACTGGACAACAAGGCAACAAATCCGGCATCGCTTAATTGGTGATATCATTGCCACATGCACGAGGTCTCGGGTCTTCAAGACAACTAGGAAGTAAAAGTAGCAGCTGATCACAAACGTTCCAGGGGAATCCATCTCTTGAACATGGCAACGCATTCCTTAGGATTGTACTCTGGAGCTCTATGACCCCCTCCCTGCAAAAACAAACTCTCTCTGTCATTTTCTTCAATTGACTAAGCAATAGATAATATCATCATATTGCAAATGTGAAGTTGTTTCTATACTCTTGAGTATCTACACAAATAATAATAATAATTATTATTATTATTATAAGATACCCTCTACAGCTTCAAAATTTGAAATTGAGGGTACATGGAAAACAAAATCTGTTTACATTCATAGGCTTACCTTGCAACTTGACCCTCAACAAACCAAGGCCTCCAATCAACAACAATAGAGAAATCCAGCGACTTAGTCCATGATTCAGTCCCACTTGTGAAACATGACATCACCGCTTTAAAGAAATTTATAGTCTGCCTTTGCTTTGCTTGCATAAAGAGGGGGGAAAAAAGAGGACAAAGTATGGTAGCAAAAAACCTGTATATTAGAGCCCTGTGATCTTTTGTATTGAGATATAGATGATAGCCAACAGCACTCTCAATATCTTTGTCACAAAGCAAGCTGTTGTTACATCTTACCCATTCTCTTACTGTTCCCTGATAATCAATTTCAAGATTAAATTAATCTAACTTGGCTATTTCCCTGGTTGGTGTTAGGCTTCTATTTTTACCTTTCTGACATGGAGTGCTTTCTGGACAATGATATCATTTGCCCAAACCTTGCAAAGATAACAATTGTAGTCCTGTAACAAGGTTTAATCGATAGCTCAAATATCTAAACTGACGTACATAAATTAATGCTCCGAGAGAAAGCAAGTGGAAGAGATTTACTCGACATCCAAATTGAGGGAATTCAGCGGGCGAAAGCCGGTGGTCTTCATGTGTTTCTAGGAAATATTTCCGATTGTTGTCCAAACTATTCGGTGCGATAACGTCAGAAGGGCATTCAGGCTCCAGGATGTGTGGTTCGTTTATGCGTGCAGTGCACTATAAAAGGCAAAGTTGTTAAGCTAGTCAACATGGAGAAATATTTCAGGAACATGATTCTAATGATGCTAGAATGAAATTAAAAATAGATCAGGTTCATTTTCTTCTCTACCTCTGAGATAGCTAGATGATCTTTTGCACACTTTACATTGCTGAAATCCACTTCTATGTATTCTTCTTTACAATTCATTTTGGCTGACTGCAAAAATCCGTTCCAAAACATATATATACAATTTCCTTGGAGAATTACTTAGAATTAAGGGAATAGATAACTGAAAGTTTCAACATAGATGGTCGTGCATTTGTGTTACTCCATATCAGAAGCATTAGTGGAAGGAGTTTTGTCGTATAGTTCATCAGAGATAAGTGCCATGGGATGATAAAATGGAATCTTTGAGTTGTCATCAAATTTCGAATCTGTTTTAGGATTACCAAGCAAATAACCCTGCAACAATTGCTAAAATGTTGTAGCATTCTGGAATCCCAGACTCCACAACATAAAGGCATTTGTGAAGCGCAAAATTCATCAAGAATTTGATAGTAGAGCACTTACTTTGAGATACATTGCTAGAACGCCCATCTTCAATACCTGAAGCAGCATGAATAACCTGGTCATTTGCTCCTTGATTAACAACAGATAATGCACAAGTTTTGACTGGATGAACACAAAGTTACCATCTGGTATTGCTTGAGCAATTATTGGAACAATCATGCCAGAGTACGAGTCACCGGCATGTATCTAAGACATGATTAACTAACCAATGATGAGACAGTACTGATTCAATAAAACAGTAGAAGAATTCCACATTTCCACCCCCATGTGTCTTTATTAAAGTCATCAATAACCCTAGAAGAAAAACGTGATAAGAAGTAAAATGATAACATTAGCACATTGTGTCTGAGAACCTCACCCAGTTTCAAACATGAAGGGAAGTGAAGCAGAAAATCCAGGAAGAGACCTGATGATTGAGAAAAAAACTGCAGGCCTATACCAAACCATAACGAAGACAATGTCAAAGCATACTAACTGGAAATACTTTGAAAATATCCTTGCAAAATGTGTAGCAGGAGCTTAAGACATGGAACAGAATTTTTGAACTCTTAAAGTAAGAGATAAATTATTAATTACAAAGCTGGTACAATTTTTGGGTTTCAGGGGATACAGCTGCTAATTTCCCCAACTGCAACCCAAATACTTTTAAAAATAGTATTGAATCCAGTTTGTTACCAGATAGATAGAGAAGGAATGCAGACAAATAGTCATATGATCTATGTTAAATTGTTAACGGTTCTAGTAGAAAGTATTTATTGTTTTCACACTCTTAATGGCTTAATTAAACACTATAATCACTCCTTGATATAAAGATCCTTCAATCTAGCTTTTGAGGTGTAATCCATGAATAAGGGGGACAAGGAAACGCCCAACATGGAAATAATTGTAAGAACGATGTCCTTCCAACCAGATATAAAGACACCCCATTGGACATTGATTTCCTCACTGACAACCTTCTACCTTCTTCCAGTTACACCTTTTTTCATCATTTAAATGTAAGCATAACTTTAAATCTCAATAATCATACGTGAATATTATAATATTAAATTTAATTATATTATGTACGGACAATCATAATTGATATTAAAACTTTAGAAACCTTTTCATCAAAAGTTTATCGGATTAAAAATTCATACAATTATCAAATTACACTAATTTAATAAAATATAAAAAATTTATACTTAAATGATTACATTAAATTATTTAAAATTTTATATTTATTTTATATTAAAATTAAATTTATTAATTTATTTTATTAAATATTAAATTTATTAATTAATAATAATCCACTTATCGAAAAATTCTAACAATAAATCCATAACAATGATGAGTCACTCAAAGATGGAACTTCCACCCTTTTTTGTCTCTTTTACCTTTTAAGAGAGAGAGAGGACATTGTATGTTGGACGATTGTGAGTCTTTCTGGCTTGGGTTTGCGGTGGGAAAATACGTCAGGACTATGGCCTACTTTGAATTCGAAACTGTTTGCTTGCCCTAGCAATGAAGGCAGGGTCTTCCTTAGCTTAAATCACCTAGTCACAGTTCAACTCTTCCTAGATTTTTAATGGTAAATGGAGACTTTAGTAGATAAATTTAAAATATTTAACATGTATAATTTGATAATTTATAATTTAAAACTAGTTAAAGTCTCATTATTTTGTAATTAAAAAAATGTTAAGTAAAAGAAAAAAATAAAAATAAATAGAGAAATAAATTATTAATAATTAACAACAATATTTTTTTTCTTATTCATGATTAACTTAATAAATAACACCTCTGAGTGGCTTATTTTTCGCCGGATCTCATGACAGTAAGAGGTAGGTTTTCGAACTAAATGACCATTTAAATCTCAGTATGTAATTTTCATTTAAATCTCAGTATGTAATTTTCATTTAAATCTTATCACATAATTACATTTTTTAAATAAATATTTATTATTTAATTGTAATATATGATGTATAATAAATAATTACGTAACATAATTTGAATAAAAATAATAAATGCTAACGTAAAGTAACCATTTTATATAATTCTTTCTCTGGTTTCATATTACTAAGCACAGTTTAGATTTCAATCTCCTGATTTACCAGTCAAAGAACAGAACTAGATTGAAACATACACTTTTCATTAAAATCATGGTGAGACAGACATGGGATTTCAAGCACCATATCTATCACCTATTAATATGTAGTAACATGTAAAGTCCTAAAACCAGTTGAACTCTTAAGGATTGACAAAAATAAAGAAACAACCAATACACCTTCTCCAAATTCCTTACAAATTTTCACTTAGAAAAAAGCACCTTTTGTCTTTGTAACAGCATGGCTCCTGCCCCTTTGGAAACCATCAGTCTTAACCTTCATATGATCTTCTTCAAAGTCACAAGGCTTTTCCTCATCAATCCTCCCAATCCCAACACTGCGACTTCTAGGCAAATTATTTGTCACAGTAGTGTTCGGAGACTGCCTTGCCTGTTGTCTTTTAAGAAGGTCCAACTTAACCTTGTTGCCTAAACTCCTTGTGGAAGCAACCCTCATAAGTTCCTTCAAGTCATCATCACCGTCGCCCGATTTCGTTGAGCCGACACTATAGCTCCTAGGCAAAGTATTAACTTGGCCTGTAGGGCACCCCATGACCGTGCCATAGCCAAGCCTGTCCGAGTACTCTGTCATGCTTTTCATGTAGAAATCCCTAGCCTTGACCAGAACCCTGATGGGTGCCTTTAGATATCTGCTTAATTTGCTTTCTTTGCTGCCCTTCGTGCTCATATTGCTTGAAAACTATACAACTATGAAGAAAAAACAGGATTGGTTTAGAAGGATTATAAAGGAGGGGATTGAGCACTATATAATAAGAGAGGAGGGGCCAGTCTTTAAAATTGCATGAAAGCGATTTGGCATCTCTTTACATTAAAATAAAAAGGATTGTTTGGCAGTTTCCAACATTCGTTTGGGGAATATGAAATATTGTATGAATTTTATGGACTTTGTCAAAGGCAATATTGCCCAAGGTTGTTTCATAATTCAAAGTTCAAACAAGCTTGCTTACAGAATGTTTGGCTGAAATAGTCGTCTGGTTCAGAATATTGAATCATTATTTCTCTCTTTCTTGTACTCAAATTTTCTCCATTACAATTAGACTGAGTAAGTTTCCAAAGCTATAAAGAAACCCCCAAACTAACAACTTAAAAATAAAGATATTTAAAATAGTTTTCGTCAGTGGCAAGTACTATGCAGCTTAATTGGTCAAGAATTCAGCTAGCTTGCTGGATAGCTTCAAATATTTTTTATGTTTTATTTTTATTTAACTTGATATAATTTGCAAATTTATAATATATCCAACCTATGAAAATAACGACGAAAGTGTATATATTCAAAGCATATCAATTATTATATTATAATATGCTAATATAATTAATATCTATTGATCCGAATGGTAAAATATTTTAGTTTTTCTTAAATAAGATATCGATTTCGACTGTTGTAAATGAAAAAATAGACTTAAAAAAACTTGTTCTCTTATGATATTCTATCTAACTCGATTTGATTTCAAATTAATTAAGGTTTAAAGTGACTACTAAACACTAAAAAATCTCAGATAAAAAAAATATTAATAGAATATTATATTCTTAATTTTATTAATTAAGAATCAAATCTTAATAACTTTAAATACTAAAAACAATTATTATATTACAATCTACAATTAACCGATTATAATTTTAAATTATGTAAAATTTATTAAAACATTACATGAAATCTATACTTATAAGGTAATAGTTTCATTGCAATTTGTGTCTTTCAAGACATGATGTCTAGATTAGCCATTGATGGTGGATCTTTATATAATTTTATAATGTGATTAAATAATTACATAACTATAATAAAAAATTACAAATGAAAAAAAATTGTATATTCCAAAAAATATTTAAATTTTTAAACAAAAATCAGAAATTAATGTGGCCAATAAAGTTATCCTTTTATTTAATAAGAAATCCATTTATGACAACTTTGATAAAATAATTAATCCTAAAATATATTATATGGTTGAAATCTATTTATTCCTTTGAAATGAAACTAGCTGCGTGTTAAAGGAACCTTTAAGAAATTTATCTATATATTAATTTAGGAAAGAGACAAATAATTCTGCACTATCAAGTTACTTTCCATATGATTGCAGACTGAATTTCCTGATTTTACGAGGAACCAAAAGATGACTTTTTTTTTATGTCATTTTTACTTAGTCTTAATTCTTATCGCTTAAACCACGCGCACAAGTAAACTACCCTTTTTCTTTTTTCTAATAATTACATTTATGTAATATTTTATTTATTTATTTATTGTCAGAAAGTGACAAATTTTTTAAAATAATATTACTCAAAATAATCAAATTCTGTTAATTTGAATGATAAAAAATTTAATTTTTTTAAAGTAAAGTATTGGTTTCTAGTTTTGTGAACAAAAAAAAATTAAAAAAATTTATCATCTTTATGAAGTTTAACTCGATTTATTTTGATTTCAAATTAATTAAAATTTAAAATGATTATCGACTATCAAAAAAATCTTAGACCAAAAAAAAATATTACTCGATGTAAAATTATATTTTATGATATCATTAAAAAAAAAAAAGTTCTTTCATCTTGGCTGCTGTAGCACCTTGTTGAAATACTTAAATAATAATAATAATAACATATCAATCCCATAGTAATACTATGCTTACATCAAATTAATATAATTTTTGATAACAAGTTTAATATATATATATATGTATATATTTATAAAAGGGGGATTGCAGTTTTAAAATAAAAAAATAAAAAATGATATTTTTATAAAAAAATAATATAATTTTTAATTTTTTTATTTTTAAACTGCAATATCTTTTATATATATATATATATATATTAAATTTGTTATAATTACCTTACATTTTATTAAAGAGCAAAAAGTTCATCAATATCTAAATTATGAGATGAAATTTTAAAGCAAAATTGGGTTTTAAAAAACATACCAATCCTTTTGATGATGTCTATATTAATCTTTTATTAACCTAGTTGCCATATTTGGTGGTAATTTTGAATTCAATATCTCAAATTTTTTGTTGTATAACTCAATAATCAGTGATTTATTAGAGTGCTGAATTTTTAATTTTAATTATTAATATTCAAATTTTGTAAAAAATTTTTTTTATTATATAAAGTTACATTATCATGTAATTCCATAAAAAGAAATTTAAAAAATACAAACTTGATAGGTTAAATTGGAATATACCAAATAAAATTTTGTCACTAATGTATTAGATTTCGGATAAGAATCATTAAAAGATATCTTCCACTAAGTATGTAATCAAATATGATTATGCAACTTAGGGCACGCCTTATGTCTTTCTTTTCTTTTTACTTTCGATTATATCAAATGTTACATTTATACAATCAACTGAATAATTAATTATTAAATTATGATTAAATTATAATCGCTAAATAATCAACTAATAAATTAAATAATCAAATTCACACATAATAAAATTTGAAGTTTAGATCTAAGAGCTTCAAGATTTCTTTCTTACCACTAAGCAAACGTCTCATTTGCTTTGTTTTTCTTACTATTAACATAAAAAAAAAAAAAAAAACTTGTTTGATTATTTTAGAATTCTTTTTTTAATTAACTTCTCTTTATTAGTTTTATCAAATCTAATACTTCTATGCTTGTCAGAACAAGTAATTTTTTTTTTTTTTATTTGGGAAACCCTTTCCAAATCTGAATTAGTCTTGGCTCTCAATTGATCTTTTAAAAGGTATTTGGTTAATATTTAATGATATGCAAGCATCCAAGTCATAAAATTTTTGTTAAATGGAACAATTTTTCTTATTTTTATACAAAATATAACATAATCTAATTGTTGGTGTGAGTTTGATCTCAAAATTTACTGGATGTTCATTTCTTAAATATTACTGAATCAACGAACTTTTCTTTTAAAAAATAACATAGCTGAGATTCTGAAAATATTGATTCGATTGATCACTTTGTTCATCAGCCAATTGAACATGAATTAATCTTTTTTTAATTAATTATCAACCATGTCAACAACACGCCAAAAGAATATTTCAATTCAAAATATCTAATTATTTCCACTTCAATCACTTTACCAACTTGATGGGGTTGTGTTGAACAGGAGAGTTGACTGTGTCATCAGTAACCTAAGCTGGCTTGCACCTTTGAACTTCCGAATGGCACTTCTTACTTCTGATTTAAAATGGATTTTCTTACTTGTTCAATTCTTGTTTTGTTAATAGCTTGTTTGAAGCAAGAAGCTTTATTGATTAAAAATAAGAAACTCAATGAATATTGATTGGAAGACCTGAAGTAGTTCAACTGCCAAGGGCAGAAGAGATGCTCAGCTCCTGTCCTCAAAAGCCTGACCATAAGCTTTTCTTAATCATGGTGATATTTATGTCCTGCTGCAAGCCAGAATTTTTGTGTAACATTGGTTTACGAAGAATCATGAAGGCAGTTGAAATTTGTTGGGGACTTTGAAAGAAAGTTTATTTTAGTACAAAAAATGGTTAAAGAATCATATTTTTTAAGTAAAGAATCAATCACAGAAACAATTACTCTTGAGTACTGTAAAGATCTTAAACAAGTCTATGAGCTGAAAATCTGTAACCTGCATACAAAGGCTTCAAAGTCCTGGCTAGAATGTAAACAGGATGGTGATTATGTTATAACTCAGCCTGTTCCCAAGAATTGATGCAGTACAAAATTTATTGATGCCTTATCGGCGATCATCAAAGTCTATGTATAATGTAAACAGAATGCTGATTCCAGGCTTCTCCCAATTAAGATTTAAGAGTCTTGACTGGTGATAAAAGCAAGCACTCACTCAGTGGGACTCAAAACCCACAATCGCCTGATTAGAAGGGCGGCTTATCCATTAACTCAGAACCCACAATCGCCTGATTAGAAATCAGGCAGCAGGTGCCTCATCCATTAACTCAGAACGCACAATCCTCTGATTTAAAGTCAGCAGGCGCCTTATCCATTTGGTCATGAGTGCTTGTTGCGAGCATGGCACGGCAATAGGAAAAACCAATGATATTTTTAATCAATCTAGGTTCTAAGCCGCCACTGAATCCAGCTACCTTATCGATTAAAATAATTTTGTTTGTCTGACATAAAAGTTTGTCAAGTATATAAAGGACATCATGACAATTAGAATGTTTACATCAAATTGAATTGAAAATACATATTTTGGGTGTGCCAAAGAGAGCTGTTGAGCTGTGAAATGCCTGTCCAAAACTAGAAACACATGCTTTGTATGTGCCATCCCAAGTCACAACACTTAGAATGTCAATAAGAATCCGATAATGTTTTATAGCTAGCCAGACCGATCTAATCATTAATGTTGTATTAAAAATATTTTAAGGTAATTAAACAAAATTTCAGTTCAAGAGCCACATTGCATGATGGTTATAATTTTTTTCTTAGTATATATAAAACTGTAATTTAAGGATAAAAGATCTTTAACGATGATTACATAAATTAATTAGGTTAAATTTTGAATTTAAAATTTTTTTACTGTTTTTTATATTTATTAGCTTAATACTTTTATTATTAAACTTTAACCCTTTATGCATTAAAGCTGTTCATGGGTCAATTCGGACTGGGTTTATGCATGATATTCCAATATTATAAGCAAATCCAAATCCAACCTAATCTAATTTTTTGAGTGTCATTTTTTATCCAAATTCATTTATACATGTAATAATAAAATTCAAACTTGCCCAAAGCATTAGTATTTAAAATTAAAAAAAATATTTTTTTATTTTGTTTATAAATTATTAATTTAATTAATTTTAATTGAATTTATGAGTCATTTGGACTTGGATTCAATTCAATTTTGCTTAATATAATTTAAAATTGGATTATTATTTTAATGTTTTGTATAAACAAAATAGTTTTATCCTATTATAAATAACAAAATAAATGGATTTTATCCATTATAAAAAATAAATCAAATAAACTTTATCCAATTATAATAAAAATATTTTTTTAATTTTCGAATCAAATCAAATCAAAATTTGGTTTTATATTATAAAACCCAAGCCCAATTTTATTTTTGATTGAACCTCGTATATTTATTCAAATTCATTTAATGAATTTAATATTCGTGTCTAAATTATTTAAAATTTTGAGCTAACTTTCGGATTCCGACCAACAACCCTACCCTTCAACAGGTCTACTACGTGACTCTGTTAATGATTTTCCATTAAAACGTTATATTTGTTTATTGGATCAATTTTGAACTTGGGCTTGTGTTCAAGCTTGTCAATGGGCTTTGCCTACCATTCTATGAGCTTCTGTCGCTTTTGTATCTCTATAATTTAGTAATTGTTATTTCCCATTTTGGATATCAAATTTTTGGCGGTTGGAGAAAAGTTATATAATCAAATCGTACCATTATATCCTTTAAATTTGGTAGGCCTAAATAATACACATTTTTCAACATATTTTAATACATGTTTCCAAATATGAATGAAGTTAGGTTCACTTTACCCAATTTTCTTTTTAACTAGCATCAACTTTAATTTACTTAAGTTAAAATTGATTATCTTATTTATCCCTTCATTTTTTTTTTTTCATCACAAAGATATAACATCATAAATAAGTTAAACCCTTAGATAATGATCTTTAATAAAGTTTGGTAATAAAAATGAGGCTATGGTTCTTCAATATTTCAAATAAATAAGTTTGAAACTCGTTATTTAATTTAATTAACTCATATAATTATTCTAAAAAAATAATGATCAGTAAATTTAAATTCAAATTTTAATAATTATAACTTATTTACTTATTTTCAAATTGTGACTTATTTTATAAAAAAATCGATAAGTCATTAAGCTGTTAACTTTAATTAATTTATAGTCATCGTTAAAGTTAAAATCTTAAGCTAAATTAAGATCTTCTTGTACTTCCACACAACTAATAATAATAATAATTGATTAGTGTGGAAAAATCACATTTTTGTGGGTCATGTGACACCCTATATAGGTAGCATATGCTCATGTGATTCCTTAATGTTTTTAAGCATCTGAAAAACTTAGATATAAAATTCATTTAAAACCCATTTCATGATCTCTTCATCTGTCATGAATCTTAGAATGGACTCAACTCATTCATCTTTAATACTATTAAAAATACATATGAATCCAAATAAAAATACCTGTCAAACCTTAAGAAGCAATTAATGTAATTAATCTCAACCTCTTTGGACAACCACCAACTCAATTCTTGAATACAACCTAAATCCATTAAATTCATTTAATTAATTAAAAAAATTAAATTTGAGAACCCAATACCCCCATTTTCCCACCCTACTCATTTGAAACCCTAACCACCCAATTTTCCAGCCTTAGGTATACCCTACAAACTTAAGTGCTATACACTCAATGCATCCTTAACAAACAAAAAAAAAAGCAAGAAAAAATATTTATTTATTGAATTATTTTTTATACATTATTAATGAAAATTTTTAATTTCATAAATAAAATTAAAATATTAAAAAATATTGTGTTTTTCTTAATTAATTTTTATTTTTAATATACTTTAAAAAATATGTATTGTTTTACTAATTTTACTAGTTAAATTTAAAAATTATAATCTATGAAATAATTTTGTTTATTTCAATTAATTATAAAAAATAGAGAAAACAAAGGAAGGTTTACAGAGTCACGTGGCAGCGTGTGGAAGTGGGGGCAAAGGCAGTCAAAGCAAAGACCGGAAAAGCCAAACAGCAGAGGCGTACAGTCAAAGCAAAAACTGTCATGGTCAAATGTTTTGCTGGCACTTTACCTAAAATAAATACTTAAAAATAGAAAAGAAAAAAATAAATTAAAAAAAGAAAGAGAGTTGCGGAAGTTCCCCATAGTGGCCCAACAGTGCCATTTTTGTATCTTTGATTTTTTTTTTGCCTTTATTTGAATAGTAAAAAATAAGAATTAAAAAGAAAAGAAAAAAAAAAACTTTGATTTACTAAAATAGTGACCGAAATATTCCATTTTATTAAATCGAGATATGGATTTAAGTTAAAGTTTAAGATTAAAGACAGATAAATCCTTTTCATATTTGCCCGTGGGGGTTTGGTGGACTCTACTGAAATTGGACCTGCCGTGCGGGTACCCTTGTTTCATATTAAAATTTAAAACATTATTTCATAAATAATTTAAAATATAATATAATAATATAATATAAATATTATATAAAAAATACGAATATCATAAAATTTAAAATTTTAAAAGTAATTAATTATAAATTTAATAAATTAAAAAATACTTTTATATAAAATATAATATAAATATAAAATTACGAAATCTATTTTGATTATGTTCTAATAAGTTAAATATAATTTTTTTAAAATTATGCTAAAAAAATTTCAAAATTTAAGCCTTCAAAACTCTAATTACCAAAGTAAGCACCACTAATATGATTAGTGTATTATTAGAAGTTCAAATATCTTTTGTTCTCCAAATAATTTTGAAATTGATGGTATCCACAAGACATATGTGGATGAAGTTCTAAGATGAGAAAGAGATTCTTTTAGCTAAAAAACAAACATCAAATTATAATCCCGTGTTTCTGTTTTTCAAAACAAAAATCTATCTCAATGTTAGAAAATTCATTAAAAAAAAAAAAAATCCCCAAAATTGGAATAAAATTTACAAGGGACATAAATGGAAACTAACTTTTTGATAATACCTTTAACTATTATACTAAAGCATATAGCAGCATATTACGGCAAAGAAAGCACTGACACGACTGCACGTGTGGTGGGCGGGTCGAGGGCTTGGTTACCGGTTACTACCCGTAGTTCCCGGTAACCCGATAAATTTAAACTTTTTTTTTTTTAATCTAGTAAAAAAAATCAGTTTATTTTTTAAATAAAAATAATGTATTAATTTACTGCAAATTGGATGTTATAATTAGTTTTTATTATTTTCCGTGAAGGGTTTTGGATTATTTTATTTTATTTTATGTTTATTTTTATCCAGTAAACAACTGCTCCAAAAGAAGAGCAGTAGGGAAGCCTTTGCAGGACATGGCTTTTCTCTCCTCTTCTCTCTCTTCTTCTTATGTCTCTCTTTGGTGGGATGGCCTCCTCTTTTGACAATAAATTTTTTCTCTTAATAAGCTTCACCAAATCTTGAATTTTTTTTCATGTTTTTATTGTCTGGGTAGTTTTTTTTTTTTTTTAATTTCTCTACGATTTTTGGTTGGGTTAGGAAAAAAAAAAGGTAATTGATTAGCTTTTATACAAGGTCTTCACTGTTGATCTTTGACTGCTTTATTTAGTAATATCTTCGTTGCTGTTTTGAAGGCTCCTTTTTTTTTGAAGCTTGAACAAGAAGTGAAAGATGGGAGCTTGATTATTGTGTGTTTATTGGTGATATTATTGTTATTATGATGGTAAAATGAGGGACTTTAGACCATAGGAAAGAGATCAGTATAAAGCGAAGGGAGAGGAACGGGGTACTGAGATAGAAATGTGTGAGTTTTACAATAAAGAGGGAAAAAAGAGAGTATTTTTTCTTGCTTTATGATTTGTTAATGAGGGAAGAATTGAGTAGAAAAACACCGACTTTCATTCATTTTTGTTTCATATCTCTTTTGTATGACCTAGATGTAATGTGCCTTTGGAGGTGCTTGTCACTGCAGTGAATTTAGAGTGTGTTGGGGGGAGCGGTGGAGGGGTTTTAAAAATCTTTCTTTTTTGGTTCCTTGAGAATCTGTGTTGTTTTAATTTTTTGGAAAAAGGGAGGGTCTAAAAGATGCCCATGTTTCAACCCTCAAGGAGGGATGGGGTTGTTGTTGCTGGATTTGATGGCAGTGGTGATGGGCAGGTTCTAGATCTGGACACTGCTGTTAAAGATGGGGTTTTGGGTGGTGTTGTTGGTGGTGGAGTCATTGGTGGTGCTGTTGGTGAGAAATTGGATCTGAAAAAAATGATTGAAGAGCTTGATTTACCTGAGATTCCTTCTGTGTTTATTTGTCCAATCTCCCTTGAGCCAATGCAAGACCCTGTTACCCTTTGCACTGGCCAAACTTATGAGAGGTCCAACATTCTCAAATGGTTCAATTTGGGGCACTATACTTGTCCCACTACAATGCAGGAGCTTTGGGATGATTCTATTACCCCAAATAGAACCCTTTACCATTTGATTTACACTTGGTTTTCGCAGAAGTTTTCGCTTATGAAGAAGAGATCAGTGGATGTACAAGGAAGGGTAAGTGAGCTTCTAGAGACATTGAAGAAGGCTAAGGGTCAAGCCAGGATTCAAGCCTTGAAGGAGCTGAAGCGAGTTGTGTTAGCACATGCTACGGCTAGGAAGACGACGGTTGATGAAGGTGGGGTTTCTGTAATTTCATCCTTGTTAGGCCCGTTTACCTCCCATGCGGTTGGTTCAGAAGCAATTGGGATTCTTGTCAATTTGGAGCTTGATTCAGAGTCCAAAACCAATTTGATGCAACCGACGAAGATTTCATTGATGGTGGACATGCTGAATGAAGGGTCAGTAGAGACAAAGATCAATTGTACGCGATTGATGGAGAAGTTTATGGAGGAGAAGGAATTTCGCTCAGAGAGCATCTGCAGCCATCGGCTGTTGGTTGGTCTAATGCGTTTAGTGAAGGATAAGAGGTATTCGAATGGAATTTTGCCTGGACTTAGCTTCCTCAGATCTATATGCTTGCATAAAGAAGTCGGGAGCTTGATTGTGAGTATTGGAGCCATTTCTCAATTGGTCGAATTGCTACCTGCTTTGGAGCCCGATTGCTTGGAATTAGCCCTTATCATATTGGATACATTATCTTCTCTACCTGAGGGTAAATTAGCTTTGAAGGATTGCGCAAACACGATTCCGAATATGGTGAGGCTGTTGATGAGAGTTTCAGAAAGCTGTACTCAATATGCATTGTCAATTTTGTGGTGTGTATGTAAACTTGCCCCTGAGGAATGCTCTTCAGTTGCTGTAGAAGCAGGTTTAGCAGCCAAGCTGCTTCTCGTGATCCAGAGTGGCTGCAATCCTGTCTTGAAGCAAAGGTCTGCAGAGCTCTTGAAGTTATGTAGCCTAAATTATACAGACACCATCTTTATTTCAAAGTGCAAGCTCACAAGGACAATCCAATGAGAGGGAAATTTTGCTTCCAATCTTTCACACAGCATTTTTCTAACGAGGCAAGGGCTAAAGGGCCTTCCCCATTTGGTTCAACAAATCTTCCAAGAATGAACGATCGATATGAGATGGGAGTTTGAGGTATGAATTAGCTCTTTTGTATATATTAAGCACTTCAATTCCTGCAATTGATTCAACTTACATAAAGAACACTCATAATGTGGACAAGAAAAACACATTTCTTGCTGCAATGGAATTATGTCAAGTTCTCTTTTCCAATGCCTTGTCAAATAAACCTTCCCAAAAGAAGAAATGATGTAAAAATGTTTTATGTGGAATAGATTAGTGTTGAGGTGGTATATTATTGGATACCAATACGAGTAAGAGAAGTGCAATTTGTGCAAGTCTCTGGAACTTGCAATTACAATAGTAATGGACAAAGAATTGCTTTGCTTCTTGGGCCCTTTCTCCAATGTTGTACCTATGGTAGGGGCCTTCCGATTTTCGATTTGGGTTTTAGTTGGAGTTTCGCTTTTAGCTCCACAATTGTAGAGACTGGAATGCCTTTGGACTTCAATTGTCTATTCAATGCGTACAATGAAAGTAACCATTTCTTCTTATTATCCATTCTGCATTTTCATTCATTTAAGATTATGCTATCATTGTCTTTCGCAGTCCATTCAGTTTAACTCATTGTTAGCCCTCAAAGAAAAATTAACAAAAGGGCTTATTTCTTATCATGGTGGATCCCTGGTCCTGGAAGTTAGAATTTAGAAAAAGAGAGGGTCTTAGCTTTTACACACCGCTGAACTTTTACTATTTCGGGGGGTTCACTGTGCACATCTGGGTCCATTTATGTACTTTATATATCCCTTTGTGGGAGCAGTTGAGGACAGCACCCATCGTCACCTCTCTTTCAGTCACTGTTGTAATGAAAAGAAAGAAAAGGAAGCTGAGAACTTTCACCCCACAGATTGGCAAGAAGCTCCGAATTGAGATTGCAGCATTGCCAGTGTAACCAATGCATGCTTCTGCAGAAACAAGTGGGATTCTTATCTGGAACGAAGAAATATCTTTGTCAATTAAGTGGTTTTTAAGTTTTTACATGCATTTGTTATGGAAAATTTATATCATCTATTTCCAGGGATTTGTGGTGGGAGCTATTTGGTCTTTCTATTTTTCAGAGAACAAAAACCGTTTGTTGTATTTTGATACTTTTGGCTTTGTTCACCATTTCCTTCTCTCTCTCTCTCTCTGGTGTGTTTGATTCACCAACAAGAAAGCAAGAGAAAGATCCCCCTTCCTTATTTCCTGTGCTTTCTAAAGGGAACCTCCAATTAAGGGCCCATTGGCATGGCATCTTTGAATGACCGTTGAGACTCAAAACCATCGAAAAGGAATTGCTCAATACTTCAACAAGAAGCCATTTAGAATCTCATCTGCTGCAATTATAGTGACCTTGCAGTTACATCCATTTGAGTGTTTTTGGCTTTACATATATTCCAAACCTGAGACTTTTCTGGGTCTCTTGTATTTGTTTATTTGCACATAATCATACTTTTTTGTTTCATTTATAATGGGGCTAATGGAACTGTCAAATCTTGTGGGGTCTTGGCAGGTCCATTATTAGAAGATACATGCTTGTTTTTGATTCAAGGGAATCAGTGACGCCATGACAACAAGTCTCTGCATAAATTTGAGTAAGACTTCGATGGTGGAAAACATGCTTTCTTTTTCCTTTCATTTTCTGATGAATCAGAGTCGCCACCATGCATGCACAGGGGCGTGTTCCTGACCCAATTCTTTAACCAAAATTCAAAGCTTAAACAACATATTGCGTTTGTACCAATTTCAAAATGCCAACACCACACTTTTTAATTTCATGAAAATAGCTTTGTATCTTGAAGAATTATAATCCAAATTATATTTTGCTTTGTTTTTGCAACAAATTTAGTCTTTGCACGAGTTCAGAAAAATTCCAAATCGAGTGTTCAGACAGCATAACACACATTCACACTAATCGAGTAATTAACTATGATTTCCAGTTTTACTCGCCTGAGCTTAGAACAAGTGACCCAAGATGAAGGATTAAAGAAATATCTTAAACAAAGATTGGAATTGCACTTCTGAGATTGTTTTGGAGCTTAGTTCTCTCTCTTGCTTGAAGGCTCTTTGACTCCGTAAAACAATTCTGGCACCGACTAGCTGCCGCATTATAGCAGCAGCCCTCAGTAAGCATTTTCGCCATGAGAAAGTCCTTCATTTCCACAAACTTGTTCGTCAGCATATCTTAACTTCATGCTTGACAAGGATTACAGACGAGACTCATTTGAACAACACAAAAACATAATCCGACAGCTACCTGTGAATACTTTGGTCAATTGGAATCATAGCATATACTTTTGTTAAACTACAATTCATTTAATTTATATATTTACTTTTTGGTTATAGCAATCAAAAGTCTTTGCAGATTTTGCTTCAAAATAATTTCTCTTTGTTCTAACAATTTTAAGGTTATCAATTCTTCCACATCATTTTCATCCATACATGATTTTACTACTTGAATGTTCTTCAAAAAATCAAATCTTGGTTGATACTTAATTATCTTCACCATGTTTGCTAACAACTTTTTTTTTTTTAAACAAAGGAGCTCAATACGAGGACTAAAAAAAATTAGCAAATATTAAGATTTAAATTCTAAACTTGTTGAATATTAGCTTTTATAAATGGTCGTATAAATTAATTAAATGAAACTTCAAATTTTTTAATAACTTAATATTAAAATATAGTAAATAAAATTTAAAATTTAATTCAATTATTTTATATAATTATCTTTAATAAGCGATATTAGCATGTTTGAAATACGAATTTCAATATTTGTAATTTATTTTTTATTCATAAGTTATGACTTTTTGTAAAAAAAAAAAAATCTTAAGGGAATGAACTTACAACTTTAAGCTTGGGTGTGAATTCTCTAGGATAAATAGCAAGGCAAAATTAAAGAAAATGCCAACTGCAAACATCTCTAATGTATGTTGGATTAGGGAATGTCACTGTACTCAAACTCTTATATCTTCATCCTTCTTCTAAAAAGTCTCTAAGAAAAATCACCTTGATGACTTAAATTTTCTGGTAAATTGAAAAAACATTTTCTTAAAAAAATTTCTTTCTGGTAAAACCCATAGGTAAATTAAGTTGCCTCCAGTTGGCCTATGGTTGTTATTAAATAAATAAATTTATCAATAATCAAGAAATTAGTACATTTTTCTCTAAGATTTGAATAATAATAATAATAATAATAATAATTATTATTACTATTATTATTATTATTATATAAATGATAGAGTCAGTGGCTTTGACGTCAGTGCTTATGAAGAAACAAAAGAAAAACCGTTTTATGCAATTTCAAACATTCTTTTACTGTTTGAGTATGATTGCAAGCATGAAGATGCCAACTTTCCTCATGTGGTAAAAAAAAAAAATCAAATTCGAAAGTTAAAAAATTAGTTTTTAGAAGAAATTTGCAGTCTCAATGATGCATCCTTATCCTTTATTTCAAGGAAAACTATAATCCAATTAGAGAAATTCAAAAGCTGTTAGGATTAGGGAAGAACTTTGTGTAGTGTAGTTGATATGAAAATTTAAAATATTTTTAGTTATAGTAAAATATTTAATATAATATTTGAATTTAAATTATTTTTAATATTTTATTTAAATTATAAATTTATTAATTAATAAGATATTTATTTTTAATATATTTAATAAATTTATAATTAAAATATTATATTAAAAATTTTTAAAATTTAAATATTATATTAACTATTTTATTATAATTAAAAATGACTTAAAATATTAATTCATCTAAAAATAATGTATAAATTTATCAATCCAAAGCTTATGTTAATTAAATTTGAGCCGAGGTAAGTCGAGTCAGACTTGAAGAATCTTCTAAAGATTTTGTTCATTTATAAATATCATATAAATTTAACATTTTAACACTTATAAGTAAATCTGGGTTAGGTTTGATTCACCTTCAAAAGATTTTATTCAAGATTTGACCTGTCAAATTCAAAAAATTTAAAAAATTTAAAAATATTCAAAATATTCAAAATTTGATATTTTAAAATCAAATTTAATTTAAAATTATTTATTAATAATTTAATATTTCAGATAAAAAATTCCCTATTAAAGCCTCGACCTATGGATAGATTTTTTTTGTACGAATTGTACGTAGATTTGATAATTTATATATTTATATTTATAAAATATAAATAATTTGTGTATGTATATTATATTTTATATAAAAATTATATGTCATAATTTATATTAATATGAAAATATAAAATATAAATTTTAATTTTATTAAATTTATTTATAATTTTTATTAAAATTTTAAATTATTATATTATTATATTTTTTATTCATATCATATTTATTTCATTGAAAAATTAAACAATGGCAAAGGTGACAATGGTAATTAGTTATATCTATGATCATTTTGCTAAATAAGTTCCTCCAATATTTCGAACTGCTAGTACGAAATAGAAACAAAACGAATTATCAATCAGATTAAGGAACGTGATAGGTGTTGTTTTAAAAGTTTAAACCGCCTAGTAGTATAGTTCCATATGAACTAAAATTGTCCTAAATAGACTTACAAAGAGTTAGATCAGTTGATAGGAAGAGAAACTCTTTTTTGTGTCAATTGAGATTTAATCTTTTCGGACAAAACAGTCAAAATTGATTCAAACCTAAATTGTCTAAAAGGTTAATCTAATTTAAATTTAATTTAGAAAAATCATCATCTCAAATTTGAAATAATTTAAATTTGAATATAAAATGATTCGAATATGATTATTTGAATTCAAATAAGTCAAACGTCAAAATCAAATCTAAAATGATTAAAATTTAAATAATCAAAACATGAAATAATTTAAATTTTTTTCAATTCAATAAGTCAATTTAAAGTAATCAAATACGAATCGAATTCAATTCATATTTTTATCACATTTGTTATAAAAAAACATTTTAAAATAAAATTTTAAATGCATCATGTTAATATAAAAGAATACCTTAAACTCATCCAAAAAGATATTAGATCCCAACAGAAGCTTAAAAATACTATGACCCTATTTAAAAAAAAGTTCTAAATATAAATAACTATGTGCGTATGTATTGTCGTTTCGTCAACAAACAAGCAATAATGCTAGTCTAAATTGGCTTCCTTCGTTAAAATTTCAACATTACATTGTTATTACCTGATGAAAATACAAAAACCTTAACATCCGAAAGGACATCTGAAGCAGATTATCCATACGTTGGTCGCATAATTCATAAATACATGTGCCATGTATCAAGATAGCTTTTAATATTGCAAATTAAATCAACCGGGCTTTTGGGTTTCTAGCACTGGCTGCTTAGCCAGCCAGCAGCATAACGTACTTAGATACCCATAGCCATAAACTTATTAAATTTTTTATTTTGATGTTCAAGTTAACTGCTTAAAAATTGAAATTTCTTTAATAAGTAGCTAAAAACATAAATTATAACATTCAAACTTTCACACACACAAACACACGTACGCGAGTGTATATATTTATATATTAATATAATTAATTTAATCGTCTTTAAAAATTAATATTCAATAAATTTGATATGTAAATGTTAATAACTATAACTTTTTTTTTATTCTCAAATTATAATTTTTTTTGTAAAAAATTTAATTAACGAATTGCATTCATCCCAATAATTGCATTTTATTTTATTTTATTTTAATCCAAAAAATTTTATACTATAGTGTGTAATCGATTAGGTTTTAAGATGAGTCATGCCATGTCTTCAAATTGAATTCCTAGTAATTTTCACAGTGTTTGAATGATATTGTTTATTCATGTTTGACATTATCACTCATGTTATTAAAAATATTCTTCTTATGTCATAGAGATGTAAACTAAAATAGATTAAGAAAACAACTGTGTTCGAACAAAAAGACAAGAAACTATTCGTCAAATATTGATGTAGTACATTAATACTAAGTTAACACATCGACAACAATGACATAACCTTTTTTTTTCTAATAAAGGAAAATGTGATTTAAGGATAAAAAATTATAAATATCAAAATTTAAACTTTACATGTATGTGTTAGTCTTATTAAATGCCATTTCTTAAAATTAATTGTATGAGTTAAGCTTTGATCAGATCTAATAATTTGAAATAAAATATGATAATACAATATGAAAACGATAAGAATAAAAGATATAGAGATAATACGACTTAAAATTTTTTAAAAAATCATAAATAAATTTAACAAAATTAAAAAATTATATTTTATATTATCATATTTATACGAATTATGACACGTAATTTTTATATAAAATATGATATGAATATAATATTTTATACGATACGATAATACAAATTATTAGGTTTACTTTAGATTCACTAACATATGTTTTTTCTCTTTAATTTACATAAACTTATTGATTTTCGGTTACATAATTAATGGTCAAACTTGCATATGATCGATTTAACTCTTAAAAAAATTAAAACCGAGCACTTAAAAATTCGATTCAATAGTAAATACATGCATATGATCATCATTCATTAATAAAAAAATGTTAAAACGAAAAGAAATCATTAACAAATAATTTCAACTTGTATAATCTATGTCCCATGGAGGTAAAAGTTGAGATTATTTAGGATTGAAAACAAAATGCCTTGAAAGAAAAATTGAGGTAACTTAAGGTATCAATGTCAAAAGGATGAGGGCAGCGAGACTCGAGACGTATAACGCTTTTGGAATTTGTTTATTTGGGTCAAAGATACTACAATAAACGCAAGAAGAAGTGGTACCACGTGTAACATCCTCAGATGTTAGTGAGTTGAGATTAGTCCAACAAGTGGCGGCTGGTTCACCGGCACGAGATAACACCTTCGCCCAATGTTTGCTTCAATTTCCTCCCATGGCTGCCTATCACTCTCACAAGTTATAACTGGTTTTTAATAGGCTAAAATATTGAAAAAAAAAATCATTAATTATGGAAAAAGATCGAAATTTTTTTAATATGACGAAATTAATTGACTTTTCAGATCAACCAATTTTCTCATATCAAAAAATCCAAATTTACGTTTTTGTGGCCAAAAAATGCTAATTAATATTGAATTTAATAACTTTTAAAGTTAGTTGACATCTTTTCCTCAAGATAAAGATAAATATTGGTACAAATTCCGGGTAGAAGCTTATGATTTTGGGTACAAAAAATTTAATTAAAAAAAATTATATTCCTTGATAGTGGTTGGTTTCAACGAAAATTTATAGATAGTTCATAAAAAAATATTGATTGCATCAATTTAATCAATTTTGGTTTATCAATAAAAATTTTATTTAAGTAAAAATGTGAAGGTAATTTAAAAATGAAAAAAAAGTTTATTTAATATTTTAACCTCATTAATTGCCTTGTTTGTTTTTCAAACCTTCGCTTGCTTTCCAAGGGAACACTATTGAACGCACGAATGGGCCCGAAAGAGAAAAAGAAAATTATGGAGAGAAAACTTGGTCAAAATTCAGGCACTTTGACTAGGCTGCCTAAGTAATTTGTAAGCACTAGCCGGCTGCTGACAACAGAGCGTTTGAATTTCTGCAAAATCAGCCAGCCCAAGCGGATTCATCCCACCGTCGTTTGCTTTTTCTTTTTTACTTCTTTTTTCTTTTCCTTTAATTATTTTCTTGTCCCCATTCGTGCAATATTTGCCCTGATTTTTTTTTCTATATATATCGATCTCCACGTTCTAAAATTTCAGCTCCTTCAGCTTTACTCAAACAAGCTTTGCATGTACGGACTCATAGATTATTAATAGAGGCTGTCTCTATGGAAGCTTATTCATCATCATCTTCTTCTTCTTCTGCTTTACGAGAAGCAAGAGGGTTAAAGATTCCACAGCCTTTCCATGCATCACTTCATTCGGTGCGCAAGCCATTGACAAAGCCTTGGAAGCTGCCAATTGCACCATTGCCACCAACACCACCTAAAGTTTACAAGGTTGACCCTAAAAACTTCCGGGACTTGGTTCAAAAGCTTACTGGTGCACCTGAGTTCATGCCTCAATCTCAACATCAGAAATCGTTATCTCAGCTTCATCAGCTGCCTCATCAGCGTCTCCAAAGAGTGGCACCTCTCCCACTTCAAGTTGCAGCATCGCCATTGTCTAGGGCAGAAGTTTCTGCACCATTGCATCTCCTTTCTGGGTTAGATCATTCGAAACCCCAGAATCAGAATTTCTCAGATAATGCGATGATTAAGTCGAATTCACTTGGAATGAACTTATCATCATCTTCTTATAATTGGTGGCCTTCCCCTATTCTAAGTCCTGGAACGTTGTCCAGCAAGGAGCAAAGCACTGTTCCTTAGATATATATTTATATATACATATATATATATTTATATATACACACATACATATATATATATATATATATGTCAAGTATCAAAACTTACTATATATATATATTCTGATATTTAAGGCCAATTTGGAAGTTAGTTCTCTTTGTCATTCTTGCTTGAGCTTAAAGAGAATGTATGCATGTAAGATTAAACCTACATTCTTCTGTTGTCGTACTTAATTTACATAATGGCAGAACTAATTATGTTGAACAAGTCTTCCTCCGTTGATCATTACGATCGATGCATGTATACTTATTCAGCCAGTATTGTAGTCATGAATACAGCTACTTAATTATTATATATGTACAACTTTATTTTTCAGAAATTGGCTTCCAAAGAGTTCTTTGCCTAGTCTCCCAAAGTAGTTATCCCCCTTTTAATCTTTTCTTTGTCCCCTTCTATTCTTAATTTAATTTCTAGTTTGAAAGGAGAGATTTTGCTGCTTAGGGCTACTTCTATAAAGAGGTAAGTTAGCATTACCACTAAGTAATTAAGTGTGATAAAGTTGAGAGGCCAGAGGGGGGGGGGGGAGTTGAGCCTTGATTTTCTTAAGCATATTAAGCAAGGTGAGACAAGAATCCAAAGTTTAGCTTACTTTATTTGTGTAATTACTCTAAACAAATAATTTTAGTAGTTTTAGGGTTTAAATTTTAAATTTTGTAATCTCTTTTTCTGATCTTAAATTAGTCATTTTTTATATAAAAAAAGGCGAAACAAGATCGGAGATGTCAAATTAGAAATATGTATAAAAGAAGAAGATTGGAAATAAGGGAAAATTTGTTAAGAGGCCGGTTAAGAAGCTTTGGATTGTATCCTTTGTATTTATCAGCTATATTGGTGTATTAATGTTGGTAATTAGTTGAGTTGATAATAGTACAGCTCATTGTGCAATAAAGAGGGATCTGATGTTATATGGTAAAGATGGTGTATTGTTTGATATACTAAAAAATGTAACTGAAGGAATAAGGTGGTGTAAAAGGATTCATGGATGTCCGGCAAAAAACAAAAAATTCATGCTTGGTGGTGCTCAAGCATTCCAAAATGAACAATTATAGGGGGAAGAGCCCTATAAGATTGAACCAAAACAAAACTGTTGATAATGTCCCAAATCATGGAATTAACTCAATAATCTTTCCACAGACGCCTCCATCAACTCTACCTCCTCGACCACTGTCACCGCCATCACGACCTTCTTCCACTTCATACATATAATTAAATCCATTTAATTTTGATACATAGAAAGCTACAATTTGAGAAAGAAATTGTAGATGTTGAGATTTGAATTTTAAATTTGTTAGATGTTACTTTAAGAATGATTATATGAATCAATTCAATTAAATTCATTTATTTAATTTAATTAATGTATGGCTAACATCATAATATATATTTATTTATATTGATATTTATATTACCCAAGTGAAACCAATTAGGATAAGGGTAGAGGAATAAGATCTTAAGTGAAAAAATAATTGGTAAGGCTTTGTTTGGTTGATATTTTTACTATTTAGTTTCAATCTTTTGTTTTTTTATATTTATCTTTTCTGAAGAGAAAAATAATTAAATAATAAATGTATAAACTAAACTGAACAAAGTATGCATAAATACCTAAAATTAACTTACGAGTGCATAAATACCTAAAATTAACTTCAAAGCTGCTCAAATTCAAAATTGATTAAATAAAACTTTCTTAAAGTTGGTTTTTGAAATAAGTAATGAACCAACTTGTCGTTGATTATCAAGCTCTTTTAATTGTTTTCAAAGCATATATATATATATATATATATATATAATTTTTTATTCTCAATCATAGATCTATTAAAATTAATAATTAACAAAATAAAAAAAAAGTTTTTTATATTAGTTGATCCATTCTCTATATAAGACCAAAGAATCGAGTAAGGTATTGAAACTTATAACTTAATTAAAGTACCAAATTATATGAGTTATCTAAATATATATAATTTTTTTATTCTCAATCATAGATCTATTAAAATCAATAATTAAAAAATATAAAAAAATTTTTATGTAAGTTTATCCATTCTCTATATATAAGACCAAAAATCGAGTAAGGTATTGATACTTACAACTTAATTAAAGTGCCAAATTATATGAGTTATCTAACTCTTTTAATAAATAAGCCAAACTAGAATCAAAGAGATAGAAGTAAAGAACATAAAGAGAAAGAAAATTTTAAAGGAAAGTTTTTTCAAATGGGATTTTATTTTTGGCCAATATTTTCAATTGGGATTTCGTTTAAAAAATTTTAAAAGGCTTTTGGTCTGAGGCAAAGTTAATAGATGAAGTTGGTAAAAACGCAAGTACTTTAGCCTCGGGAAAAATTTACTTGAAGTTTAATAAATGTTTACTTGAAGTTTAATAAATGGAGTTAATAAAATTTTTTATTAAAAATAAGTAAATAAAAGTTAAAATTAAAAATTAAAATTAAAAGATTGATAAATTTTATTACATAAATTAAACGTATAAAATTGGAAAAAAATTTAATAAATTTTGATATATTTATTAAATTGATATTTTTAATAAAAATATTAATAGAATATTTATTGTTGAATAAATATCAATTAAATTTATATTATAAATAATATTTTTCATAATTTTTTTAAATTTTATTGATTTTAATATTAAACTCTATTAATTTATCGATTTAAATTATTTATCAAATTATTTATTTACTTATTTTTTATAAAAAATTTTATGAACTCCACCTATATAAATTCATGTAAATTTTATCTCTTTAGCCTGTACATATGTAACAGATAGCGACTATCCCTTGGACGCATGGCTGAACCCTAATAAATATTATTGACAGTATTATTAAAAAAAGATTTCCTCGTTTATTTCATGTAGAGAATTGTATTTTCCACAGTCTCTTTCTTTTCTACAGCCCACAAGAAAGAATTTCATATTCGAATAAAACTCTCTCTTGAGGAATCCCCTTTATGTTATTTGTTGAGAAAGGAAGAAAGAATGTTGATTCTTGTCAAACTGTAAAGATTGAGAAACAGAGAGACAGCCATTTTTCTTTTTTATAATGCCTAGATGATTGGTGTCATTAAATGACAACTAATAAATATTATTTATTTTTCATATATAATTCTCAAAGACTGAATAATTCAACACGTTTTCTCCTTTTAATCCAACTTCATTGTTCAAAGGAAAATCAAAGAACTTGGGTTGTTTGTGTCAATGATATTCATTGACAGTTTGATTAAAATATAAAACAGATTCATGGCATTTATCACTATCAGGCATCGACCCTTGCCGACATCTTAGTACAATAAAAAAATATAAGATGTTTTGGAGGACAATAACCCAAGTTTTCTGAGAGATTAGTATGCCGGTAAACATCTAACTATTGAAAGTGGTTGAGAAAGGATCAAAACTTGGACTGGAGAGACTGCTTCTTTTGTTATTAGATAATACCAAGTCAAAAGTGAGAAAGTAATAGAGCTAGAAAACAATGCTGGATTGGAAGAAGTTTCTTCTTCTCCACTGGTTAGGCAGACGCTACATTTCCTGCTTTAGCCATTGAATATAATCATTTTCTATCCATTTTTTTCTTCCTTGTTACCAACCATGGCCATTGTTTACAACTTGATAGATTAGAAGGGCTGAAGAAAATTTGAGTTCTAAAGTATAAACCGTGAAGAATAACAGAGAAAGATAAAAAGAACTTTGATTATGTACAGGAAAATATGCTACATTATAGCACAGAATCAAATTACATAACCTGTCAACTTTAAGCCGGACTCCTTCGGAAAAATTGAAATTATTCCTGCAAAAAATCTGAATGCAGCTAGTTTAATTAGTTGTCTATGTTTGTATATCCTATCAATGATATTCTAGTAATATTATGGTAATATTCTAAATTGATGATATTATTCTAATAATATTTTAGTAATATTCTAGATTGATTTAATATTAATTTAGAGAACATTAGTTATTAATTTAGTTGATTTTAGGAATTGATTTGGTCATTATTTCTATTTATTGCATCTTTTATTTTGTAATATCTTACCTATGTATAAATAGATTTTAAGCCTTATTGTAATACACAAGTAATTACAATAAAGTTTTTATCATTTTTTTCCTAATGTCAGAGTGATTTCATAGTTCATTTCAAAAGTGAATCACCTTGGAGTAACCAACATTTGCTTATTTTCATCTTTGGTTTATTCCCATTTCTAACTTGATTTTTGCTTCTGCACATTAATTTTTTTGGGTTTCTCTTTCCATCTTCAAAATTCATTTTGTATATCAATACTCATAACTTCTTAAATCTCCATTTCATTTTTTTTAAGAGCTTAATTATAGGCATTTAATAAGAAAATGTACAACCAATTTCAATTATCCTTGATGGAACTAACTACAATAGATGAGCTACGGCTATGCATAATTATCTAAAGGGAATGAAATTAGGGCTTGTTATTACTGGAGAACGTAAAGCACAAAAAAAAAAAAAGAAGAAGAATCCAGTGATAAATTTATAGATCGGTTAGAGGAATGATAGAGTAAGAATCATCGAATTCTGACATGGTTCACTAACACCACTGTTTTTCTATCAATGTACATTTTAGGCAATTTGAGTTTGCTAAAGATACTTGAGATTTTCTTGCCACATGGTACAACTTTCTATTACCTTTGCTTATTAATACCATATTTTGATCACTTTATCTTGTCTTCGTCAAGAACTAAGTTAGATGATTGATGATTTTCATTCTAAAATACAACATTTACGGGACATGCTTAAAAATTCTGAGTCGAAATTCAAAGATGAAAATGATGCTGGTAATTTTATTACTTATTGAAATCAAATTTGTCTTAATCAATTTTTAATGACACTTTGAGATGAATTTGAGAATACTAGGTCTTCATTTTTGCACCGACATCCTTACCAACTATGAATAATATTCTTATGAAATTGATATATGAGGAAACTTTATTAGGTATGAGTTGGACTCATAGTGTTGATAATATTGTTATTGCTGCTTTTCAAAAAAGTATTAGTTCTACTTTTCACAAGTAATGTTCACGATGTAAGAAGACTAATCATCGTATTCAGAAATATAGAGCTAAATATCATTATAACGATAGTCTAATTCATAATCCTTGCACTAACAAGACTACTGTGGCAACAACCACTGAACAAAATACTTCTAAGTATTTTTTTGAGACCATTACAATCTTCACCATTAATCTTCAAACTTTGTTCAATCAAGTATTACCTCGATCTTATTTTTGTACTATGTCTGCTGTCACATCAGATAATGTTTGGTTGTTTGAAACTATCTATGGAAATTATATGATTGTTGATATTTCTTTGTTCAAAAGCAAGATACTTGTATCTAATGGTCCAATGATTAAAACAACAAACAAATCTGTTTTAAAAGCTAGCCACATTGGTAATATTGAAACCTTAAAAATTATGTATATCTGACATTTACCTTATTCTTAATCTTGCCTTAAATTTGCTTTTTATTGGTCAACTTTGTGACTTTGGTCTTGATTTGCATTTTTCATAACGATATGACAGTATTATGCAAGATCTTCAAACATGTCAGAAAGTTGGGACAAGATATAGGGTTGGAACATTGTTTCAGCTTGAAACTTTAAAAATTCCATAAATTTGCTTCCTACTGCTACATCTTAAACAATCAACTCTGCAGTTTCTTTAGATTTATGGCATTCTAGGCTAGGACATGCATCTATTTCTCAAATAAAGTCACTTGCTTACACTAATATCTTAGGTAATGTTTCTCATGATATTTTTGATTATTTGTCTTATCAACTTGGAAAGCAAAGTGCTTTACCTTTTAATAAAAGCGATTCTATCTCATTTGCTTATTTTGATTTAGTCTATTCTGATATTTGGGTTCCAACTCTCACACCAACCTTAGGAGGTTCACAATACTTTGTTATATTTATTAATGATTTCTCTTGTTATACTTGAATATATTTATTCAAATAAAGAATTAAACTTTTATCCATTTTCGTAAATTTAATAACATGATATAAACGTAATTTTCTAGAAAAAAAAAATTTTTAGGTCTAACAATGTTTTTGAATATACAAAAATTGAGTTTCGTAATTTATTAAAGGATAATGAGACTCTTACTTATAAGTCTTGCCCATATTCTTCATAATAAAATGGTTGAGTTGAAAGAAAATATCATTATATTCTTGACACAGTTTGTGCTTTTCTCATTTTTTCTTCCATTTCTAAATATTTTTAGGGTGAAGTTGCTCTTACTGCTATTTACACTATTTATTATGTTCTTACACCAGTATTAGGCACATGGTCTCTTTATGAGTGTTTATACAATAAGGTACCTGATTACCATTCTCTCAAAGTTTTTAGATGTGCTTGCTTTATTCTACTTTTTACTCATGAAATGACTAAACTTGAACTTAGAGCTAGATTGTGTTATTTTTTGGGTTATGGTATAAAACACAAGGTGTATAGGTGTTATGATTCAGTATCTAAATGTCTTCGTATCGTAAGACATGTAGTTTTTTGAAAACATAAAAAGTTCACTAATGTGTCCTCATTACATTCACCATGTTCTTCTCCATGTATTTTTACATATTCATCTTTTAAATTTTCTTCAAATAAAGACACTAATATAGGTACTTCTGACTTAAACAATGATTTATCTTCTTTCACTCCTACTATGTCTAATCTAACTGAGGCTCCTATTGATATAATTGTCCCTTCACCATATATACCGCCTCCACTTTATTGTTTCACCTAGGTAAAAGAACCCAACACTCAACTTCGTGATTTTCACTGTTATTATGCTTTAGCCACGTTACATGAACCTCATAATTTTTCTAAAGTTGTCTCTAATCTTATGTGGCAGCAAGCAATAGCAAAAAAGTTTCAAGCTCTTAAAAAAACTCATACTTAAGATATTATTAAATGGCTCTTTGATAAGTTAGTGATTGATTGTAAGTGGGTCTGCAATATCAAAACTAGATCTGATGGGTCAATAAAATATTACAAAGCTCATCTTATTGCTTAAGGATTTATACAAGAATATGGCATTGACTATAAAGAAACTTTAGCCTTAGTTACACGTTTCACATCTGTTCGTTCACTATTAGCTATTGCTAAACTAGAAAATGGTAAACGTTTCAAATGGACATTAAAAATGCCTTTTTGAATGGTGATCTTGTTGAGGAAGTCCATATAAAGCCACCGTCTGGTTCGTTTGTGCTTTCTAACATGGTTAGTTATTTTTATATGGTTTTAAGCAAGCCCCTAAATCTTGGTTCTCTAAGTTTAGTACCATCATTGTACAACTTGATTTTACATCTAGTAATTATGATTCTACCTTTTTTACTTGAACTACTAAAAATGGTACTATTCTTCTTTTACTTTATGTGGATGACATGATCATTATGGGTAATGATGCAAATGGCATTCAAAATCTAAAGATTTTTTTTCATTCTAAGTTTGAGATAAAAGATCTTAGTCCTTTGAGTTATTTTTTAGGCCTTGAAGTCACTAGTGATTCTACTGGCTTATATTTGTCTTAAACAAAGTATGTTTTTGATCTTATTGTTCAAGTAAGTTTAACTAATAACAAGATTACATCATCACCACTTGAACAAAATTTGAAGCTTTCTCCTTCTGATGGTACACCACTTTTAGACCATTCTTTGTATCGAACTCTGGTGGGTACACCATTTGGCAGTTACTCATCCAAACATTGCCTATACTATTGATTCGATTAGTCAATTTCTATATGCTTCTCTATCTACTCATTTTGCTACAGTCCTTGGAATCCTACGATATGTCAACCGTACTATGTTCCATGGTTTGCATTTTTTTTTATAGTTCTTATTTGGACTTGCATTGTTATTGTGATGCTGATTGGGCAGGAGATCTTATTGATTGTCGTTCTACCACAAGTTACTATTTTTTTCTTGGTTCTTCTCTTATTTCTTGGCAAAGTAAAAAACAAACTATGGTGTCTTGTTTTAGCATTAAAGCCGAGTATTAAGCTCTTGCAGATGCCATATCAAAACTTTTATGATTACGATGGCTACTTCAAGATATGGGTGTTTCTCATCATTCTAGTGCTGATAATCAAAGTGCCATTCAGATAGCTCACAATGATATTTTTCATGCGCATACTAAACATATTAAAATTGATTGTCACTTCATTTGTCACCATTTGCTTGCTCAAACTTTTTGACTTGTTTCTATTATCAGTGCTAATTAAAAAGCAGATATCTTCACCAAATCACTTCCACCCGGTCTATTTCTTGTCCAAGTTTCCAAACTCAAGTTGGCCTCTATATTACCATTTTAAGTTTGCCAGGGGGTGTCAATGATATATTAATAATATTATGATAATATTTTAGATTGATGATATTATTATAGCAATATTTTAGTAATATTCTAAATTGATTTGATATTAATTTAAAAAATATTAGATATTGATTTAGTTGATTCTAGGAATTGATTTAGTGATTATTTCTATTTTGTATTTTTTATTTTGTATCATTTTACCTTTGTATAAATAGGCTTTAAGCTTCATTGTAATACATGAATCATTACAATAAAGTTTTCATCAATTTTTTCTTTTCATATACTTTTAAGACTGACCTTACACATCAATTTACTAACAGTTCCGCTCCTACTGGTCCCAATAATTTCTTAGTTGTGATATATGTAGCAGAAGCTCTTCTCTGCCTAGAGCAGTGACACTGCTAGTCATGATCCATGGGGGATGTTGCTTATAGTTTTCTCTAATCAGTTCTTGAAAGTCCCTGATGTTCTCATCAGGCCTTTTTCCTTTGCTTGCCTTCATTTTGTCACACTTTGTAAAGACAAAAGTCATTGGTATCTGAAATAAAGCAAGGAACAAAAAAAAATCTGTGGAAGAAACCGCTAACTTTAAAGCGGTGTGTCACTAAACAAGAGAAATCAAGATTGTCAAAACGACATGCTTACATTGTAGCGTCCAAGCCAGTTAGAACAGTCTAGATCAATCCTCTGAGGTGGGACACTTGCATCAATAAGAAGTAGCACAGCAACCAGAATATCTCTTTTTAGAAAGTAGCCTTTAGTGTAAGAAGACCAATCTGTTCGAGCAGCATCCGAGGCTCTAGCAAAACTGCAATCAAATGAACCTTTCAAGCGTTATATTCTATGTCAAGATGTTATCAACTCATCCTGCACATAACCAAGATGCTTACAGGCGGTTAACTATTTTACATTCTTGTTGAAAGCATAACTGTTATTAATTATTATCTTCTTTTGATATGTAAAGCAGAACAGTTATGAAATTCTGCATCAACTGGATAAGTTTGCTTTTTTTTTTTCCTCAAAAAAAGGAAAAAGAAAAAGGATCAAATGTCTGTATCTGACTGAAGAAAAATTACACGCAAAAAGTCTAGTCATCATGAAGGAACTTCCAAGCAGGGTTGCCTAAACAACACGAAAAACTATTTCAATACTACATCTATTTACTGGACTTAGTTCTTATCAACGGTCCAAAATGAGAACTTAACAAGGTGGGAATGAACAATTGATTGGATTGGTTAGTTTACATATGTGGTGAGTATTTGATATACCGTGTAGACATCAAATTTGATCCAGGCTCGGATCAATTGGGTCTAGTCCAAATGAGTAGGCCCATTTCATTTTGTATTTTTGTATTTCTTATTTTTTTTACTTTTATTTTGTATTTTATGTATTTATTATTCATTTATTTATTATTACTATTTATTAATATATATTTATTTTATTTTATTATTTTTATTATTTATCTATTGATATATATATGTATTATTATTTATCTATTTATATATATTATTATTTATCTATTAATTAATATATTATCTTTATTATTATTATTTTTTATTATTTATTTTATTTTATTTTTTTCTTTTCTTCTTTCTTTTACTCGATTGGAGCTGAATTATGATAGAAATTTGAGTGCGGGATTCAATCATAATCCGAATTGGATTCAAAGACCGAATCCCAATCCAAAAGGGAATAGGGATTGATCAGAAACTCTTCTGATCAATCCCTATAAATAGATCCACGGATCAAAAGATTGGACAGAGAAAAAAGAGTTACTGGCTAAGAGAAAAGGTAGATATAGAGAGGATTTAAAAGCTAAAAAAGTTTGGGTATGTTTAGAATAGCTTTAAGAATCGGTAGGAATTTTTTGTGAATTTTTGTGAATTTTTTTTCTAGAAATTTTTGAAAAATCTTCAGATTTTAGTTGAATTTTTCGACGAAAGTTGAATTTTTCGACAGCTATTCTAGTCAAGTTTGAAGTTTTCGGCTAACTTCCCAGTTTTCTACAACATTTTTAGAAACCGATCAGTTTTTCGATAAACTTCTGACGAAAAACCCAGATTTCAACGAAAATTTTTAGAATCCGGTGAATATTCAACTGGAGTTCTTTGGATTCTAAAGAGAAGGGAGAGAAGAAAGAAGGGAAAAGAGAGAAGAGATGAAGGGTTCTACTGAAAAAACGAAGAAATCAGCCTTATATACCCCCCAAAACGATGTCATTTTTGCGTTAAGTAACCCAGAGGATCCACGCGTTTTGTCAAGATCCGATCTGACTCGAGGGCTGACCCGCTTTCGACCTACGTGCGACCCGCGTCTCAAGCAGTTAGTCGAGCCGAGCCGATACCCTTGAGCCGCTTCTCCGAGCCGTTTTTTTTTCCTTAAGTCGAGCCAAGCCGAGCCTCAAGCCGAGTTGTTCCCAATTTTTTTTTCGTTATTTATTTATTTATTTATATATTTTTTGTTATTATTATTATATTAGAATTGTTTAATATTTTTATTTTTATTTTTATTTATCTTTTTACTTATTTTCATTTTTACTTTGTTTATTTTATTTTTTAAAAAAAATTCAAAAAAATTTATTTTTGAGGAAAAGTTGAAAGTATCAATTTTCCTCAAAAATAAATTTTTAAAAAATTATTTTTGAGAAAAAGTTGAAAGTATCAATTTTCATCGAAATTAAAGTTTCAAAAAATATTTTTGGAGAAAAGTTGAAAGTATCAATTTTCTTTAAAAATAAATTAAAAAAAGGTTTCTTTTTGAGAAAAAGTTGAAAGTATCAATTTTCCTTGAAATTAAAGTTTTCAAAAAAAAATTTTGGGAGAAAAGTTGAAAGTATCAATTTTCTCCTGTACAAAAGCAATCATTTTTTTTTTATTTCTTTAGAATTTTCTTTAATGTTAAATAATCTGACGATGAAGTCTCTGCAAGTGAGACAGTAGTTTTCTTGCATACTCTTGAGGTGAGGAAATTTTCTTAATTTTTTGCTAAAAGTATTTGAGTCAATTGAGAATAATTTCTAACAACTAATTACTTGGTAAAATTTTAAGGCTTATTGGATAACACAAAATTAAGCTGGTATCATCTTTTGATGAGCATTGTGAGGGTGCTATAACCTTCCTCACACGTAACCAAACTTTCGAACCCCGTTCTGGTTAGTAGATCCGAACCTATTTTTTTAGGGACCCTTAAACTTAGGTGTTCCTTGAAAGGATAGATTCCTTAGGTGGCCAATCGTACCTAGATAAAAAAGATTGGTGGCGACTCCTAAAGTCAATGTCTAACGATAGATCTCCAGATCTAAACGTTATGATAGCTTGACGACTCCGCTAGAGACTCTGAGAGTCAGGCCAACAAATAAATTTGTGTTATCCAAAAGCCTAATAAAATTGAACCTTTTGTATAGATTTTTTGTTCATTCATGTTTATTTACTTTATTAATTATGTCATTCATACGCATATGCATAACATGAGCTCTATACCCGACCTTCGTCCCTCTAGGAGGGAGTAAAGTACCTATTGTTTTTGTGAAGTTTAATGCCTCCGCAGTGGCTAGCGAAATACTCCATTTCAAATTGAACATTTTTCGCTTGTAGCTTGTAATGGGTGAGGATTAGGGTGCCTTACTAGTCTATGATGGGCAATGATGTAAGGAGCAATTTAGAAACCTTTAGACTTTAACCTTGAACCACATATAGTGAACCTTAGAAGTGTCTAAACCTAAGATAGAGCCCTTTCTACCCAATGATAGGTGTACCCTGAAACTAAGACACAAGAAGAATGTTTATCTAATCATTTTGATTATCTGACTTTGTGCATCATTTTCATTATCATATGTAACATTATGCATCGACATCACTTTCAATTCATCTATGAAACTGACCATGTTTTTATCTGATTTTTTATGTATGTATTATTTTCAGGATCATGTTTTAACATTATCATCTGCATTCATTTCATATTAGATTTCATTCATGAAAATGTACATTTCATTCATCCATCAACGTATCATACATAAAGCATAGCATAGCATTTCTAATCATAATTGTGGTGCTAAAGGTTCAAGGATAGCTCTATCTAGCGATAACCCTATCCATCGATATAACACAAGAGTCAGAGCCAGACAAATGGAGCAAAAAAATTCTCATAGATTTGAAAAGCTAAAAAAAGAATAGGAAAAGATTGAGAATGAGTTAAGTAAAATTTTGGATGCTATCAACAAGTTAAATAAGAGGAAAAGAGTAGAAGAGAACACAAGCCAACAAGGTCCTATATTGCAAGAAATGACTAACCCTCTATTTCCACCTGGTTTTGGTCCACCTCAAGCCTAGTCTACACAATAGGTTCCACCACAACACTTCACATATCCTATATATCCTGGAATGCCATCAACTTCTAATCCAGGGCATTACCATAGCTATGTGAATCCTGTCTTTACTGAAAAGATAGTTGAACCAATTCAAATCCCTGATCTGGATGAACTGAAAGAAAAAAATAAGAGAAAGATAAAAGTGGAAACTCAGGAAAACTCTAAAATTAGTATGCTAGAATAAAGGCTACGCGTTGTGGAAGGAATTGGTTTCTATGGTTCAGTTGATGCTGCTGGGCTTTGCTTAGTCCCTGATGTGGTCATTCCTCCTAACTTCAAAGTACCAGAATTTAAAAAATATGATGACATAAAGTGCCCAAAAACTCATATCATCATGTATTGTCGAAAGATGGCAGCCAATGCTCATGACAAAAAGCTACTAATGTATATTTTTCAAGACAGTCTTACTAGTTCTATTGTTAGGTGGTATATCCAGTTAGACAGAACTTGCATCAGTTCTTGAAGTGACATGGCCCATGATTTTATCAGTCAATATCGACATATCATGGATTTGGCCCCTGATCGTTTGTCTTTACAAAACCTAGATAAAAAGGCTAATGAGACATTTAAAGAGTATGCCCAGAGGTGGAGGCATATTACTTCTTAAGTACAGCCTCCTCTGACTGAGAAAAAAACTACAGTGTTGTTTGTTAGCACTTTGAAGTCTCCCTATTATGAAAAAATGATAGGAAATGCAACAAAGAATTTCGTCGACATGGTGATCTCTGAAGAAATTATTGAAAGTACCATAAAAAATGGCAAGTTGAAAGAAAGAGAAACCAAGAAGGCATCAGAAAAGAAAGAAGCTCAAGCTCAAGCTGTAAGCTTTGATAGACAACAATTCAGGGGTTATTAACCTTATCCACCCCAAGATTACTCTCCATACTATCCTACTGTGAATAATACCTCATCCTACCCATACCAGCTAGTTCCACAACTACCTTATTCATCCACATATCGATCAATTTTTAGCCCTCAAGATCTTACATATAACCTTAACATTCAAGCTCCTGCAAGAGTCCAAATTCGTCCTACTAACCCAATAAGTGGTTCACGAGAGTAACGAATTACTCGAAAAAAATTTGTATTTGATCCAATCCCCATGGCTTATACGAAGTTATATCGAGAACTCTATAATAGCCATTTGATTACCCTCAGCCATTTGATTGCCCCTTAAGCCACCCTATCCTAAATGGTATGATCCTATAGCCTACTGTAACTACCACTATGGAATTACTGGCCATTCTACTAAAAATTACATTGCTTTAAAGCATAAGGTGCAACAGTTGATCAATGATGGAATGTTAAGTTTTGATCAAGGAAAAGCAACAACACCTAATGTTAGCGCTCTGAGTGAAAGTCAAGAACAGAAAAGGTCTGGAGAGTCACAATGAATTGAGGGGCAAGATGTCAATAGAGATTCTTCACCTGATCATATAGGGGGATAACTTTGAAGAATGGAGATAAGGCTGGTTGAAAGTTTTTTTGTCATTTTAAGATTTCTTTTCGAGTAATGTTAGATTTCTTTTTGCAATATGACTTCATTTGTTATCATTTTGATAAAGGCAAGTTAATACATTTCATTACATTTTCTCTTTCACTTGACCATTACTCCATGCTTTGTTACCTTTCATAAATTTATATTCTCATTCTCAAATTTCAGATGATGAATATTTAGATAATGATAACAATAATTTTGGGATTTAATTTTGAGAACTCATCTACATTAATATGAGGAGATGATTTGAACAAAAAAAAAGGGTAAGCCGTTACCAGAGATAAAAGAGATATGTCTTGAAGATATGCAATCTTTTATATAGGTTCATGAGTTTTGTTCAATAGATGATGTTCAAAAAAAGTATTCACAATTGAGATGAAAAATGGTCATATTTCTTTTACCATTCGAAAAACTATTTATTATTACCCTTTTGAGCCTATTATGATTTTTTTTTCTGAAGAACCCCAACCAATGATCACCCTCTACACTGGGGGGCAATCTTTGAAAAAAATATCACAAAAAGTCTCAAAGATGGAAAGAAAAAGAAAAGAAAAAGAAAAAATAAATGTCACACATGATTTGGGGGTAAAATAATGAAAATCTTTTGTGTGAGGAAAGAAAAAATAGTGAAATGATGTGAGGGCAAAATACCAAGTTGCATTAAATGATCCTTTGGTCTTGAACCTTTTTAATACATGTTTTGAGCCTATTATATCCATTTCTTTTATGACCCCTCACCTTGACCTATATTACAACATTGAAAAGTCTATTTGGATCAAGTGTGAATGCTCAAATTGAATGATCATATATTGGGCAAAGACATATTCATGATGAAACAATGGAATCATGATGCATTGCTCTAAAGTTTGATGTGTGAAAGATATCAACAATGGATGAAAAATGAGAAAAAAAAATAAAAAAAGAAAAAAAATGGGAAAATGAAAAAAAGAGATTCAAATTGAAAACTTGAAAGGGTGATTTTGGTATAAAAAGATCAAGGTCAAATGGTTCACATAGATGGAAGATCAAAGATATCTGAAGATCTCTCAAAGACGGGGCAAAGTTCGTCAAGCTTAAAATTACTCTAATAGTAAATGAAATGAGTTTTTGAAAAAGAATCCTAGATTAATGTTGAGAATTATCTGAATCTTCATCGTTTAGATATACCATTCATCCCAATGATATGTATCCAATTTATTTCCTTTCCCATTTGTTTTGTACCAAAATAGTTCTTCATTAATTATCTTTACCATAATTCACCTTGTGTTCTCTTATTGTTACACCCCTAGAATGAATTGAGAAAATGCTTGATTGCATTGTGTTTGTCAAGAATTGAAATGATAATGAATGAATGAATATGTGCTTAAACGAGTCTTGTATTCATTTAAAAAGAAATCTAAGATAATAGTGGTAACAAAATGAAGAAATGGTAGAAACCTAAAAGAGATAATTTGAAAGGATATATGATGTGACCAAATGGAGAATATGATGGGACAAATCTTAAAAAGTGATATAACCAAGTGATGAGTGCAATGATGAATTGGTCGATATGACTTGCAAGTTATGATTGAATAATGAAAACAATCAGTGGACAAAGTTTGTTTTGGAATGGTTAATGCTGAGACACCTATGAGTAATGACTCAGTGATGGTGGATGAAATTTGTTTTGAAATTTTTTAGTGCTGAGAAGTCTATGAATGGTGGTCAAGTGATGATCGATTGATGAAACTTATTCCAAGGTATTGAGAAACTGAACAAGAAAGACATGCAAAATGATGGAATTTTGGGAGCCATATTACCACAATTATTTAGGATTTCATGACATTATTGACATTCGCATTACATGCATCATGGTGGCATTGTCACTTGAATAATACATGCACATAATTCGATGAATTAACTTTGTTCAGACATGCATGAGAGTATAGGTTACCGTATTTGCATCATTAAGAAGGCATTTACATCTTTGGTCATAACATTCATTCATGTAAATTTTTGAGTCACTTAAAAAAATTATGAATATTTTGATGAGAATTTTTTGAGAACTCAAATGAGAATCTTTGAGTTTCAAAATGTGAATCTTAGAGGAGTGAAATCCTAAAGTTCGTCGAATGTGAATCTTCAAACTAGAATGAAAAGTTTTGAACTTTTGGATGTGAATCTCCAAAATACAAAGCTTCAACCTTTTGGATATGAACTTCTAATGTTTTAAATGAAAGCCTTTGAACTTAGATGTAAAACTTTAAATTTTTATTGCATGTGAGCGTTTGAACTCAAATGAGAAGCTTTGAATTTTTGGATGTGAATCCTAAGCTTGCCAAATGCGAACCTTTAAAAGGCCTTGAACTTTTGAATGTGAGCCTCCAAAATTCAAATGAGGATCTTTGATGCGAGTCTTACAAGTTGCAAATGAAAATCTTGAGATCTTGTAAATTTAAACGAAACTAAAATCTTGAGAATCAAATTTAAGTAAATTCTTACAAAGTTGAAAGGTTCTTGCGAATCTGAACCTATGAATGTTGAACTCAAATTGTGATCTTTGAGTTCCCATTACAAAATTTCTTCAATCACGATCTATAACTCCTTTGGACATGATTGTCAAGGGGTAATTTATTTTTCAAAGTTGTGGTGCCTTTATTTAGAGGAGCAATTTACTTTTTAAAGTTGTGGTGCCTCTATTTAGAGGAGCAATTTACTTTTCAAAAGTTATGGTGCCTCTGTTTAGAGGAGCAATTTACTTTTCAAAGTTATGGTGCCTCTATTTAGAGGAACAATTTACTTTTCAAAGTTATGGTGCCTCTATTTAGATTAACAATTTACTTTTCAAAAGTTAAGCCTCTAATTGGAGGAGCCATTTATTTTTCTAAAGTCGTTGAGCCTCTGATTAGAGGAGCCATTTATTTTTCTAAAGTCGTTGAGCCTCTGATTAAAGGAACAATTTATTTTTCAAAGTCGTTGAGCCTCTGATTATAGGAGCCATTTATTTTTCAAAAGTCGTTGAGTCTCTGTTTAGAGGAGTTTTGATCAAATTAAAAAAAAACAAAAAAACAAAAAAAAATTACCTCTGTTTAGAGGAGCTTTGTTTATGTTTCTCAAAGTCGTTAAGTCTCTACTTAGAGGAGCTTTGATCACAATTTAAGAAATGAAAAAAAATAAAAAAATCCAGTTGAGTCTTGAATGGGTGTCTACGTCTTTGCATAATTTTTATTTCACAGAAAATGTGCAAAGAGGGGCAGCTGTAGACACCCAATTTGATCTAGGCTCGGATCAATTGGGCATGGTCGAAATGAGTAGGCCCACTTCATTTTGTATTTTTGTATCTCTTATATTTTTTTACTTTATTTTGTATTTTATGTATTTATTATTCATTTATTTATTATTACTATTTATTAATATATATATTTATTTTATTATTTTTATTATTTATCTATTGATAGATATATGTATTATTATTTATCTATTTATATATATTATTATTTATCTATTAATTAATATATTATCCTTATTATTATCTTTTTTATTATTTTATTATTTATTTTATTTTATTTTTTTCTTTTCTTCTTTCTTTTACCCGATTGGAGTTGGATTAGAATAGAAATTTGAGTGCGGGATTCAATCAGAATCCGAATTGGATTCAAAGATTAAATCCCAATCCAAAAGGGAACAAGGATTGATCAAAAACTCTTCTGATCAATCCTTATAAATAGATCCACGGATCAAAGGACTGGGACAGAGAAAAAAGAGTTACTAGCTGAGAGAAAAGGCAAATACAGAGAGGATTTAAAAGCTAAAAAGATTTGGGTGCGTTTAGAATAGCTCTAAGAATCGGTAAGAATTTTTTACGAATTTTTACGAATTTTTTTTTTGAAAATTTCTGGAAAATTTTCAGATTTCGGTTGAACTTTTTTGCGAAGGTTGAATTTTTCGACAACTATTTCGGTCAAGTTTGAAGTTTTCGGCCAACTTCTCAGTTTTTGACAATATTTTCAGAAATTGATCAGTTTTTCGATGAACTTTTGATGAAAAATCCATATTTCGACGAAAATTTTCAGAATTCGATGAATATTCAACCGAAATTCTTTGGATTCTAGAGAGAAGGGAGAGAAGAAAGAAGGGAAGAGAGAGAAGAGAGGAAGGGTTCTACTGAAAAAATGAAGGAATCAGTCTTATATACCCTCCTAAAACGACATCGTTTTTACGTTAAGTAAACTAGAGGATCTGCACGTTTTGCCAAGATCCGACTCGACCCGAGCGCTGACCCGCTTTTGACCTGCATGCGACCTGCGTCTCAAGCTGAGCCGAGCCAATACCCTTGAGCCGCTTCTCCGAGCCGTTTTTTCTTCCTTAAGCCGAGCCGAGCCGAGCCTCAAGCCGAGCCGTTCCTAGATTTTTTTTTTCATTATTTATTTATTTTTTTTGTTATTATTATTATATTAGAATTGTTTAATATTTTTATTTTTATTTTTCTTTATCTTTTTATTTGTTTTCATTTTTACTTTGTTTATTTTATTTTATTATTTTATTTTTAAAAAAAATTCAAAAAAAATTATTTTTGAGGAAAAGTTGAAAGTATCAATTTTTCTTAAAAATAAATTAAAAAAAAAGGTTTCTTTTTGAGAAAAAGTTAAAAGTATTAATTTTCTTTGAAATTAAAGTTTTCAAAAAAAAATTTTGAAAAAAAAGTTGAAAGTATCAATTTTTCCCTATAAAAAAGCAATCATTTTTTTTTATTTCTTTAGAATTTTTTTTAATGTTAAATAATTTGACGATGGAGTCTCTGCAAGTGAGACAGTAGTTTTCTTGCATACTCTTGAGGTGAGGGGATTTTTTCAATTTTCTGCTAAAAGTATTAGAGTCAATTGAGAATAATTTTCAACAACTAATTACTTGATAAAATTTTAAGGCTTATTGGATAATACAAAATTAAGCTGGTACTATCTTTTGATGGGCTTTGTGAGGGTGCTATAATCTTCTTCACACATAACCGAACTCCCGAACCCTGTTCTGGTTAGTAGACCCGAACATATTTTTTTAAGGACCCTTAAACTTAGGTGTTCCCTGAAATGATAGATTTCTTAGGTGGCTAATCGCACCTAAATAAAAACGATTGGTGGCAACTCCTAAAGTCAATGTCTAACGATAGATTCCTATATTTAAACGTTATGACATACCGTTAATAGCAATTAATGTGTAATGTTCAAAAGCATAACTACACAAGGTTATTATAGGGTAAACTCAAAGTCTGACTATGCACTTTAAAGTGCTAAAGTGCCGGAAACTGCACAACCATGCTATTTGCAAAACTCACTAAACTGTGTGGCAAGCTGCAAAAATACAGCAACAAATTTCCGCTACAACTGCCCTTTTCAAGTCTATTAAGTGAAATTAGAGACTGAAGAGACTTGAAGAGGAACACTTCCTATAGGTTGCGAAGCTATCTTACTAGCACATGGATGGCGCTTTGGGCTAGTGGGTTCAGATTCATTGTTCTGGTTGTTGGTTTCCTGGAAAAAGATTACTAGAATATTAGTAGTTATATGTTAGCCTAATACTGGCTTAGTCCAATTTTACTTACATATCAAACTATACTCTGACTGTTGTTTTCCTGTAAGTGAAAATCAGCAATGAAACTCTCACTCCCGGATAGAAAGTCCAACTGTAAAATATATCCTGTATTGTTTATTTGCTTTCTGCCTGCCTTTAATAGTCCAGGCTTCCTTTGCAGGCTGAAAATGTTAGCCCAAAACTAGCAGCCATGCATAAAGAGCATGGAAATCTAAATAACTAGGCTATGCGAATATCCTCTTTGTTCCGCATGAAGTAATGAAAAAAATAATTCTGTATTTAGCTTTACATTAACATAATCTTCAATTTATCAATACCTATGAGTTATGTCAAACCGGAATAATGCAGGATCAGAACCTCCATAGAAACGGCATAAAAATGAGTTTCCAAGAGAGGGATTTATACAGGCAGCCTAATAAAGCTCAGAAAAACAATAGAAATATATCCCAAAATCACTCTAACTTCTACCATGGAACTACAACCAAAGAGTCACCCCATTGCTTGCTAATAATAACAATGTTTAACATCACAGTCAGCTCAAAGATTTTACTAGCAAAAAAACTAGTATCAAACCAACATGGGAAAGAAAGGAACTTTTTTTTTGTTGCATGGTCGGTGGAAGTTCAATCCCTTTCTTGCTAACCCACTGTTTGAATTTGAAATGCTTAAACATGAATTCATGAAAAAAAGTTCTCGTAATAATAAGCAGATAGCCAAACATACCCATAACCAGACAAATCCACTATATACCAGCTTTTATTCACCAAAAAATGATTAATGAGCTGTGTCTTCCCTGCACATTCAACAATTCCAACTCAGAAACAGTAATGCAAAAAAAAAAAAAGCAGAAATTTAAGGGAAGTAGAAAAAGGGACAGACCTTGTTTCTTAGAAGTGAGAGCAACTTGATTTTTTTGAACCAAAACATTTATAAGTGAAGACTTGCCCACATTAGACCAACCCAAAATGGCAAACTCGGGTCGGTTATCTTTGGGACAATCCTTAGCCCGACCGCTAATATTAACAAACTCCACCATCTTAATCTGAGAATGACCCGCGTAAGGTCCGAGTGCGATGTTGGACCCTGGCACTATCATTTTATCTGTTACCTCTTCCGGGACGACCCCGGGTGGCACGAATAGCAGTTTCTTCATAAACCGCGCCTGTTCAGACATTGATTGCTTCGCGGCCCTTGAATCTGAGACTTCCGCTTTTGGGTCCAAATTAGGCCCAAATTCATTTGCCAAACGGACCACCGTATATCTCCTTGTTTAATCTCCTACCATTCTTTTCGTCATGTAAAATTTTTTTTTATATTTTATTTCTCTTTAATTAACAAATATTAGACGAGAAGAGATTATTTTATTTTATGCTCAGATTATGGTAAAAACTTAAATTAGATTTATAAAGAATCGGATATTGTTGATAATAAAAATTAAATTTAAATTATATAAGTGAAATATTTAATTTTTATTAATTCAATCAATTTTATTGATATAGTTTATTTTTTATACAATCATTTAATTTTAATAGTTAAAAAAATTGAATTTAGTATTGATTTATCGCAGGAAATGGATTTTTTTACTACTGTAGTAAATACTATTTAGTAAAATATTTTCCAGTAAAAAAATTGGTATGTGCTAGAAAAAAAAAAAAAAAAGAAAATATTTGGCTTTCGTAGCATTAAGAGACTTCACTGGGAAAAAGACATCAATACGGTGCCGTTACGGTGCAGAATTTGCCACGTGTTTCCTCTTATCATCACTGTTTAACAAAACACTTCCAACACTGTAAGTCATAATTACAACTTTTAAGAACAAGAAAAAAAAATGTCGTGGTTAGCAAGATCCATTGCCAACTCGCTCAAACTCGATGAAGAGGAAGACGACAACGACCTTACCAATGCCGCTCCGAACTGGAAACCCGAATCCGATCCAAACCCCAACCTATCTTCTCCCTCCCATTCCCATTCCTCATCGGATCCCAACACTCCACGTGGCGTCAAAGAAGACCTCTCCGAGCTCACAAAAACCCTAACTAGCCAATTCTGGGGCGTCGCCTCCTTTCTCGCCCCGACTCCTCCGCCGTCATCGGACCAACCGCCCGATCACACAGAGGAGGAAAAATCTCTGCGGCCGCCGTCCAATGAGGCGGATGAATTTTCCGATGAGGCATTGATAGCCGGAATCCGTAGCGATTTATCGGAGATTGGCGGGAGATTCAAGACCGGATTCTCTAAGCTGTCTAACAACATTGCCGTCTCGGAGTTCGGTAAGATCGCTTCGAATTTTCTTCTGTTTGGATCATCCGAGGAAGAGAGTCTTGAAAAATACGAGAGTGGAAACGTCGTCGGTTTGACCGAAGAAGTTGTCGCCTTTGCTCGGGATATAGCGATGCATCCCCGAACTTGGCTTGACTTTCCCGTGCCTGATGAATCAGAATTTGATGGTAATTTACTTAATTTCTAATTTCGCAGATTAATGTGCTTTAATTAAAAAATTAGGATAGTAATATGCATTTTAAACAAGCTTAATTCTTGTTCATTCTTTGGTAACTTTCGTCCCTTTTATTTTTAAATTTGGAAATTTGTTATTGCGAATTGGGGATTTTATATGATTGACTCTGATTACTGAATTTTGCAATGCATAATTGATTATTGATTATAGAATGGTATAACTCTTTTGAAATAAGTGGAATGAGAAGATGAAACAAGTTTCAGTTTTGATCCTTTCTGCTTGCTATTGAAGGGTCTTCCAATTGCTTTATGCGTTGAGGTTTCTTAATCAGCTAAAGTTGCGTTATGTGTTGAGGTTTGTCAATCAGCTAAAGTTTGTTATCTTTATAAGATTTAGCTGACAAACCGCATATAGGTAGGTTTGGCAGCTTTATTACAGGCGTGTTAATATCGTTTCTGCTTTATGGTAATCGAGTTGATGGCTTATTGGTATTAAAACGGCTCATCAGTCTTATGTCAGACCTTTCTGTATATTTTTTTAGTGATGATTTGTGAATTTCTTTGTCACTTGGTGCAATAAATTTTGTAGGTGTGAAATTGGAAACCTTTGGAGTATGAGGTAGTATTTGTTCAGGTCATATTATGTTACGCTTTCTTCTGCTTCTTCATGATTCTCATGACTATTTCTGTTTTTATTTTTTAGTGAACTAGGTCTTGGTTAAATCACATATCTTTTCTTCCACTTAGATGGCTTACATGGCAAACAAAGTGTATTCCAAACTTATGGCTTTTGAGAAACTGTCTGAATATTTTGTTGTGTTATATGAAGCTGCATTTAGTGGCCTATTTCATTATCACTGCACTGCCTCTATGTTAACTTGGTTTTCCATAAGGGCCACTATACAAGTTCAATTATGTGCTAGTATGGAGCTGGCTGATTTAAAGCTTCTTTATCTTTTTTGAAATCTCAGATTTTGACATGTCTGATGCACAACAAGGACATGCTTTAGCTGTTGAACGTCTTGCACCAAGATTGGCTGCTCTTAGGATTGAACTTTGCCCAGGATATATGAGTGAGCGTTGCTTTTGGAAGATCTATTTTGTACTTTTGCATCCTCGACTAAATAAACATGATGCAGAACTTCTGTCTACTCCCCGAGTAAGTTCATGAGTCCTTTTGTTTTCATTGGTTGATCCCCTGATTTTATGATTCCAAGGTGATGTGTATTATGTTCTTGAGGAGTCACTTCAGGAATTTCATCTTCCGCAGTTATAAGAATGAGAATTATAAGAACGAGAATAAAACTAATAAGAACAAAGTAATTAGATGCAAAAAGTTCTTCAGTGCAATGGGAAATTAGAAGCTTATCTAGTTCTGTGTATGTCTTTTTCAACTTTGAACATCATTTTCACCAATACTCTCTCACGAGAAAGGAGTGCTATTATTTGGCTTTTTTGGTTTTGCCACTCAGTTGTGCTAGTAGGGCTGTCATTTCCTTGCAGTGATCGCATTTTCCAAATCCCTTCTATCTCCTTCTATCAAGATTTTCATTACTCTTGTGCACATCATTTCCTTCAACTATAACCCAATTTAACGCTTGTCAAAGAAAATTTTAATGCGGAATGAAGAGAAGGATTACTGGGTCTTCTTTGTGATTCAGCTTCCTTCACCCACCCCTCTTTTTCTCTTTCCTTTCTGCATTTCTAACTGTTAAATGGCCTGCATGCAGATAGTTGAAGCAAGAGCAATGTTAATGAAAGGGTTACAGTACCAAGCTAAGGCAAAGATGGCGGAAGGTCATTATGATAATGGCATTTCAAATATAACGGCACATTTACCTTGTGAAGAGTCTCTTTCTGTGCCTTCTCCCACTCAAACTAAACCAATGCCACTCAAGGCATCTGGACCTGAAGTAGCAGCTATTGCTGTACCTGTTGAGATTGAAACAGAAAAGCGCCCAGTTCAGACTGCTGAGATGCAGGTTGTTGACAAGTCTGTCATTGAGGAAGAGCCAATGAAAGAGACCAAACATCAACATTCGACATCTGGTTCCTCTGGAGTTTCTATTGAGAAATTTGAAGATGATGGTGATGACTGGTTAAAAGAGGAAAATTCGGAGGCAGTTGGGACAAGTGCTATCGCAATCCCTCTTGGAAATGATGAGGATGTTTCTTTCAGTGATCTGGAGGATGATGATGATGTGCCAATATGTTACAAGAAAGTGACATCGGGTTCTGATTCTTCAACAAAAGACTCAAAAGATTGGGTTCAGCTTGGGAGGAGCTCTATAGACTCAGTTAAAGACGTTAGCTGTGTTGGTGATAAACATTCTGGGTCTGAGCAGGTAAGTGCTCGTAACCCTGAAAGCAAGGAATCAAATGACTGGCTTGACATCGAAGAGATCATGTGAACCAAAAACCTTTAGGATATTTGTATTCTAGATCTTCTTGCTTATAACCTTGTGAATATGTTGTGTATGGTTTCCTCAGTCCGAGCTAAGGGTCAGGAAACTGTGTTTTGTACATTTAACCCTGTCAAAATTGGATAATTATGTGCTGTTGCAATATTCATGTAATTTTATGTCCAATAAATCCAGCACCTGTTATATCAAGAGTATATGTCATTGCTGATTGATCAGGAAGGCATAATAAACATTTTTGCTGTAGGGTTGAAGATGCTGTGAATTATTGTGGACAGATGCATAAAGGATTAGAGTGCCGTGGCAGCTAGAAAAGACGAAGCATTTGAGAAAACAGTTTTATATTACAAGATTTAGCAATGAACAAGCATCATGTGGCTTTTCATAACTAGGCTTCTTGATTCTTAAATGGAATTAGTAGGAAAACACATACAAATACACACGATAAATACAAGGGTGGGCTGGTTTTATGCAAGCCTGAGCGAACTGCAAGCTCATAGAACTTTGTCTTTTCTAGCTTTGGAGGCAAAGCTGATTCGAGCACATTGGCTTTTGAGCTTTCACAAACTTAGGCAACTTGACTAAAATGTAGCTCTTAATTGTAATAATATCTATTTCCCAAGTCAAACTTATTATATAGGCGATCTTGGGGGAGGTTTAGAACAAATGGGAGAAAGATTCAAAGAATGATGTTTCTTTTGTGCTTCGAGTGTAAGCATTTACTGATTTGTCTGTTCCAAGAAAAGCTTAACATGTAGACCAAACAATGACGATGACATTGACTTCCAAGAGAACAATATATTTTTTAAGAAAACCCTAGTATTTTATTTATGCAGACTTATGTACAGACAAGGTCGTGGGTACAGCTTGAAAGCAGTTCCTGAATTAGGAACTACTCATGATTTAATGAGCCCGAAATTCCCTGAAAGTCGCTCAAGCTGAGACCATAACAAATTTCCTAATGAAAATCTTGGCCTTTCTTCCACTTCACCACTACCGCTTCTGCTAATACTTGATGAAGAAGCTCGAGAAGTCCCGTTGGGGGACTTGTTTACCACCAAAACAGACCCCCCAATCTCCTGTCTCACCAATTCCACCGTCCTCGGATTTACATCATGCCCTGAAGCATCTGTAACATAGAAAGATCCGACTGCTCTCTCCCCATGTATCCCAATTTCTGCCCTGTTTATTGATAGCCCATTTTCTCGAAACACCCTGGTCACATTCGAGAGTAACCCCATCTTATTTTGAGTACATAAATCCAGCCTCAACCCCTGCACCAAAATACCGTAAAATGATTGTTACTTCTAATTTACTAAAATACGATTTATAGCACCAAAAGCAGAAGCACAAGTTGCATGTTTTATGACACTAACATGGGAGACTCTTCGTTCGGTTGCTGCAATCAAACATTGTGTAAGTTTGTGTCTTTCATTCTGTGTAATCAAACTGCATCCGTCCTGCCTCCTTATGAAATATTCCTGGAAGTAAACCACAGTTTAACCAAACCTGAAGGCCATAAAAAATGACAAGAAAGATAAACATCTCAAGCCATTTGTAAGAACTTCTTTTCAAGGTACCTGGTCAGCCATGGAGCCCTTTGAGCTAACTGCTGCGTGGAACACCACATATTGCAAGTCACTTAAGGCACAAATTGTATCAAACAATAGCTTGGTTCTGTCTCTACTCCTCATACTGACCACCGAGTACCCTTTCTCCCTGCATGTCTCGATGGTCACATGAGTCTTCGTACACCCATTCCAGTGCCTGCAGCTGCCATCGCAGCCTTGACACTGCTCGTAGTCTCTATCGGCATACATCAACTGGTGAAGCCGCCGCTCTGTATGTGTCCTACCGGCTGCCGGAGCAGTTAACCGGACACTCCTCTGCTCTCCACTCTCATTATGGGCCTCAACTACACTCTCTAGCTTTTCTTGTACTTGAGCAAGCCGTTTCGGCGCCATGATGGGCCCTCCCTGGATCCCATCTTCTATATGGATTATGCAGGCCATGCGGGAATTATGGGTCCATTGGACTGCTGCAGTGACATGGCATCCTAATTCGTATAGAGCTGTTGATATCTCTGACATGAGGCCAGGCCGGTCCCTCCCAGTCATCTCCAAGGCTGTATGTTCTGTTGATACATGGCATGGCCTTACCTCTCTTTTAAGGCATGTTTGTAGCTCCTTTGGTATCCCTCCTCTCCTCCTAGTGTCACAAAGTGCCTGTCACTATCATCTCCTTGTTAGAAAACAAATCAAAATCCCATAAATTAATTAATCAAAGCTTTTTTATGTTGCAGTAAGATAATTAATATCACAGAAATATGGAGAAGCGAGACCTGTTGAATGTAAAGAATAAGGGTCTCGTCAGTAAGTTTGTTCCCAAGCTGGTCTGTCACATGGAACACTGCAAGCAATGGAAAAAAAAATGAAAGAGGACAGAAAAATGAAAAATCCTTTTGATATTTTTTGGTGGATACTAAAATGATATTTTATATTATTAAAGAAAAGGAGGGGAAGAATAAGTGATGAAAGGGTGATGTGGGGGGCACTGACCATCCATGAGCCATCCACCGTCGGAGGAAATGTATGATTTGGATATAACAAGGTCAAGATCTGTCAAAACTTGGACCATCTCTAGCAAAATCCAGTGCCTGTTTGCACTATCCACCTGTGAACGTTGACATGAAAAAAAAAAGTTAAATTTCTCAGGCCATTTTCTTGCTTTTTAAATGCTATACCATTCGGAAGCCTGGTTAGAAAAGAACTGCATATAGCAAACAGATTATTTTGCCCTCCTGAAATTGTGTTTGTTTTTTCTTAAGTTTTCTGGTCTTTTAAGAACTAGATGATCACTACGTCAGTCCGTATTTTTCTAATAGTAGAGACTTCTCCTTAACATTAACATGCCATGCATGAAGCTGCAATCCCGACACTAAAGCTAAAGAAATTAATCAATGCTAACTATAAATAGTTCCTCCGAATTTTACATCTTTAGCTCTTATTGTATTTTCCTTTGTCTAACTTTCCTTTGGAACTCGATTTCTAATGGTTCTCTAGTCGGTTCCTCAAAAAACTCTCTCCCTTCTATATCTAACGCGCTACCAACTTTCCAACTAAATATTTTAGTATTAATTTCCAAATAGATTGATTTGCTTTAATGAACTTTGATTAAGATTAGAACAAATGATATAGTGCCTGATTCCAAGATAAATGAAATCTTTGATCAAGGTGGTGTACACACACACATATAAATATATATATATATATAGCTTCTCCATCGGTTTCACACATCTATGGGTGGAATCTTAAACCTTTCTAGCTTACTTTTGGACCAACTCCATTATCCAAAAACACTAAACAAAACCCAACAAAATGAAATCCATAAACGAAGACTTATCTTCTTAAAAAATATCATATATAGATTAAATTTACTTTTAATATTATAAACCTTAAACAAGAAGATATTTGATAAAACCTTAATAAGCGTGCAGTCCCGGAATGCGTCGTTGTCGATACAAACCCTGTAAATACGGAACCCGGCTAATTAGAAATCATTGGTTTCACCAAACTTACAGGGTTTCAATTATAAATTTTTTCTCGTCCACCATCTAAATGAAGCATAAATAAATCCTACTTGAAGGAAATTAAAAAGAAAGTGACGAACTTAATTGTAATTTGCTTGCAGTACTATACCTGGGAGGATGGATTCTTTCAAAAAGGGATTCAAACTCAGGATCAACATAGGGCTGGTAAACGATCTCCATCTTCTTTCTTTAATGTCTGAAGAGAGCTTTCAACTTTCAAGTTTTCTTCGAGTAAAGTCTTAAGAAACATGAAACATGCATATGCATCAATATACATTTATATACTAGAGATGTTTTAGAATATTCAAATCAGGAAAATACTTGTAAAAAATGGAAGCGTGTGAACAAACAATGTATAAAATGGAGGAAATTATAAGCAAGCGGCGTCCAGCTTGGTTTTTAAAAGATAATATTTAGACTTTGCAAAGACAACTGTTTTTTCTTTGATATGGAAATTTCTGCAGCTTTGGCTTGTTGAATTTGTTGTCATTGAGATAAAACCAAGTGATTCTGGATAATGTCGATGCAAAAATAAATGCAAGAAATGAAGGAAAGGAAATCTTTGAATTCTCCACAATCATAAGAGTGGTTTAAAAGAAACATATTAACATATAAACAACTCCACCCTCCCCCCCCCCCCCCCCCCCCAAAAAAAGTGTTTTTCAAACACGAAATTTTAAGGAAGAAACGTATAGACAGATGAAAAAAAAAAAAAGGAAAATACTAAACAAATTGCATGTGATGATAAGGTTTATAGTCACCATGTTCCTTTCTATGGAAAGGGAGAGACATATGAAAAAATTGGGTTGAACTGCAGAACCCCAAAATCTTTTATGCTTTTCCCTGTGATTTTGCTAAGAATGGAAAGGTTTTTCTCGGTAACAGAGATACAAAACCGAAACAAATGGAGAGTTGATAAAAAAAAAAAAAAAAAACTCATATCCCACCTTGGAAACCCTCCGAAGTGATCCTAACCTTAATTTTTTTGGTTTTTTTCTTTGCTGGTTAATTGTTTCAAGCCAAAGTCGTGACAAACCAAAAAGTCAAAAACTAAAACAAAAACACCGATCTCTTTCACATTGGCACTTTGGGTTTATTTTCCTAACAATTTATATAGAAATTGCTTTTTTTACTGGGTTACGTAGGAGGAGGAGGTAGGAAGACCGGGACTCTCGATGACGATTAGCCACGTACGAGGCCGTAGTTCACGTGTCACCACGCTGTTTCAGGGGCTCCAGCTTTCCCGTTGATCACCACGTGGGTAAAAAACAAATTGTGACTGGGAATTTTTCTTAGTGTCCCAGGCTTGTTCCTTATGTTTGGAAGGGAATTTAGCCATTTTTTTTATATATATATAAGAACTTTGCAGCGTCAAATGTAGGACATTATTTTCCCCAGTCAGCTGAGCGTAGTTGTTGATGGCGTGGTAAACCATGGTGGTTTTGAGCTTTACTCCTTTAATTTCTGGGCTGGAGCTACAGTTGGACTACTGATTTTTTTTTTTTTTTCTATTTTTGGGTGCTTGACGAGTAGGCAATAATACTTGCGAGGTGTAGCTGTTTCCAAGTGATCTGCTTTAGCTAGGACTAATCTCCACAATTTAACTAAGATTGCTCAAAAGATTTGGAAGGAAATCAGTACATTTGGGGAAAATTTTAGACTTTTTTAGTGATATTTAGAACCCGCTACATAAAATGGATTGCCATTTATCTAGAACAAAACCAGTTTTTAGTGAATTTTTTTTTTCTCCCAGAGGTTTTCAATGTTGCTTCTGACAACAGGAAATTAATCCTCTTTTCACATCAGTGAACCACTTGCTTTCATAATTTAATAACATTGTTAGACAATGGGAAAGAAATGGGAATCTTGCTTCATTGCTTGTACCTATTTGGCTATTTATTATGTTGCTCTATACAAATATTTTAAGGCTCCATTTTAGAGCGTAGTTTCAGTCATAAAACGCAGGTGTCGTACGCTGAAACTTGGGAGGACTCCCACCAATGTAGACTGGATTCAATTGAGTTTTTATTTTCGAAGAAGAACAATAGCTTTTGGCAATCTCTAATCTGCATTCTGCAACACTTGTATAGTAAGCTTTGCCTTGAATTCTACTGCTTACGCTTTTGGCCTTTAATGCTTCGAGTTTACTTCTGCAACCAGAAGAAGCATTAATGTCTGCCATATATCGACTGTAAATTTGCTTGATTTAATTGAATGTAGCCATCGAGGCAATACTGGGAAGTACGGAACTCTTAAATGTATGCTGCTTTCGTACATATAAAATGGTCGGCCAAGTAACTTGTCTTTGGTTATTTTCCCCTGTAGTTTGAATGAATTGAATAATAACCATCTCCAGGATATGACCTTTTCCCACCTATAAGCTCTGCTGGCACAACAATGAAGCTTGCCAGGATGCGCCACAGAATTGTGAATCCTTTAAGCGGGGATAAGCCATTTTTTGGGTTCCGCCAGAGCATCATAGCATGGCAATTGCTTGCTTTTCTCTCTTTGCTTATGTGTTTTTGGATGCCTGCAATTGTTTAGATAAGATAAGACCATCCTAATTTGGATCAAATCTGCTTTTTCACTTGTGCTGCAGCTGGTGGCAAAGTAAACTATATGCATATCCTAACCATAAATACATCTTCCCCTTTTAGCATAGCGGCAAGACATCACCTGTTTTGGGCTTACTTTGTGCATTATCATCTTAATTTTGGTTCTTCTAGACTCTTCCTACATTTTAGATTTGGGTCAAGGATTTGGGTCCATTTGTGCAGCGTTTTCTTGGGTACTGAATCTATCTGTTCAATTTTGTATTGGGGATATTTGATTCTTGGTTCTTCTCACTAGTAATTAGTAAATCTATTGCCAATCACTATTATTAGCTACTTTTTGGTATGAAACAAATGAACAAAATGCATTCATGTATATCAGCTCGAATAACATCAAGACCAGTAGCAAATGTTTGAACACAGCTCAAGTATCTTCAATGGCAAACTGGATGGGGAACTCCCATTATCCACTTTTCAGAAACAACCAGATCAGACAATATTTAATAAAGACATCAGCTAAGTTGAGTTAGCGTTCGCTTTTTCAGCAGCCTCTTCTTGAAGCTTCTTTTTCCAGTACTCATCGAGGGAAGGTCCAAATATTGCCTTCCCAAAAACAACTCCAATTCTGCAAAATTGAGATAGTCAAATACCTCAACAAGGAAAAGAGTTTACATGTAAAATAGGATTAAGCCTTCTATAGAGCTCTAAGCCTACCACGCATGCTAACAAAAAAAGAGGAATAATACAAAGTTAGTAAATCCTGGTTGCTTAAAGCTCCAAGACTAACCAAAAACATGAGTTCCTGTGACAAATTGAGAACTTAAAGCTTTTAGGAGGCACCAAAATGAAACCTATATCTACAATTTGAGAGTCATAAAGCTCGGATAAAAACCAATACCATACAAATGCAAAGGATGGTCAATCAAAATGATGCATATAACCAGAATCTGATCTGGCGAAAGGTAATGTTGCACAATCCTCACAGAAAGGCTAACAAACATGAACCTATCAGGAACAAGTCAAGTTTAGCCGTCATCGTATTGAAACTTCTTTACCTGCTTTTGTTCTGAGATTTGTAACTATCTGACATTTCATGTTAATGGATTTTCCCGCCATAGGTAAGATTCAACATTTCAGCCCTCAAAGTCAATTACCCAAAAATGAAATCACACCAAATATTGGTTTCATTGAATTAAATTTGATAAGGGAACATTTTTACATCAATTTAGTAATGGGTAAATCAAAGATTTAAGTTTTAAGACATAATTACCTTGGGAATGATCATTACGTACAGATTCAAAGCTTCCAGGGTTTGGGCTGAACAATCTCAGTCTGTCTGAATTGCCCCCTTTCATGAAAGAACAAGCAGGCTTTAAAGCCCATTAAGGGTCCATTACGCCCATTATTGACCAACAATTTGAGCCCTTTTAGTTTAACCAACTGTGTCAAACTCTTTATCAATTAGGTTACTGCTAAATTCAATAATTTCCTTTTCCTTTCACAACAATTGACTTAGCTTTTTATTTTATTTTCCTATCTTCAGCTTTTTTTTTCATTGGACATGTGGATCTCATTGATATGTATTTGTAATTTGTTTATTCAAGCAAATTTATATAAAACGAGAGACTACCAGCAAACTCAATCATGTTTATACTGAAAGAACAAATAATATATTATTTTTTAGGTAAGTGAACTTGGATTTATTAAAACCAGAGAAGATAGACCATGGACTTATTAATCAGTTGAATGAAAATGAGTCAACTTTAGAAGGAAATTTCATTATTGGAAACCTAATGCTCTAGCTGATGATTTAGCCAGAAAGATCATCATCCATGACCCAGTGAAAGAACAAATCAAGTTATAGTACTACTAATATTATTACTCAGCTAATACCAATTCAGTTCAAATTACATAATCTTTGTTTACCAAGTTAAAATATATCTGTCATTATAAAGAAAAGGTGGTGATAGCAAAAGTAATGAAAAGAACATAATGTACAGGCTGCACACTAGCAATTTGCCAAGTTTATACTACATTATTTTAGAAAGGGTATATGAGTAGTGACTTGGTATATAACAAAGAATTTTAGACACATTTGATAAATACATAGTTGGTTGGTACATGCCTATTCATATTAGCATTAACCCACAAAAACTATCTTAAATTAACATCATCAATTTATCATTTTTCTCATTTTCATATCATTATCTTAATTAATTTGCGAATGATCATAACTAAATTACATTTTACATATACTAATTAAGTTAAACGTGTGAAACGGATATGTTTAGCTTTTCCTTTTACAAAAATAAATTAACTATCAGATTCTTTTTTTTTTAATGTAATCTGAAATAGAAGAAGAGATTGATTGCAGTTACCAAAAATTGTTAATAAATATTACTGCATCCATGTCAGCATTAGATAATGTTCAAAGGAAAGCAAAAGAGGAGCACAAATTTTATCATATTGGTTTTGTATTGTCAAAAGCTAGGAGGGGGTAGCCAAATGCTAATGGTCCATGAGCTCAAAAATGTCAATTTTTCCATTTGGTTGTTTTTCTAGAAATGATTTGAAATCCCTCCCATTGGAATTTATGGCCAAGAAAAAGTGCTTAATTTGAAATTGACGGCAAGTCGATGAGTCAATCAAACATATATGCAAACTTTTTCTACGGCTTCTCATTTTAATTTGTTAATTCCGGCTTTAACAGTAAAACAACAAACCATCATCCGGGAATGCCAATCAAATCTAAACAAAAACTTCAACCTGTCAACTATGTTTTCAATCTTCCTCAACTGTATAAGCCTGCATTAAACCATCAGCTAAAGGGAAATCCCATTTATTTTTGGTTCCTTTTAGTTGGATGCCTGCATGATTCTTTTGATTTGAATGAACCAAAAAGAGTTAGAAGTTATTTTGGTGGTTGACTGAAGACGGATATGAAGCTTAGGGGGAAGCTAGAGACTACCATATGCAAAAATAGGTTCAAATTGCTTTCGGTTGCTTTTTTTTTTAATTTGAAGAGTATTGATCCTATTGAAATGTGCATGCATTTTCCAATAACTTAGATAATATAGTCATATAACCTTCAGTTTTATCTTCACAAAATTCTATTTTTGAGGTGCAAAGCAATAATGATATCATAGAAGAGAAGGGAAATCCTTCAAGATAGACTAGATTAAAGAAGATCTAGTAGTTCACAAATTTTGACCTTTCGTTACATGGAATATTTTGTGAAGAAAAAAGTGAATCAAGCATCATGTTTCTTTTTCTTTCTTACTTCTTTTTAGACTTATCATTGGAATTATTATTTCCTTATCTGTCCCTTCTTACTGTTTTTCAGCAAAATTCCAAAGCTGTAGAACTCACTCTTGCTAAGAAATTCATTAAAAATCAGCTTGAAACTCAAACACTGTGATTGAGGGGAATTAAGTAGATCTAGCAAGATGTGTATCAATATTTATTTATTTTATATCAAATATAAAAATTATTATGTTATAATTTATACCGATACATCAAATATAAAATATATATATATATATTTATTTTTATCAAATTCATATAAAATTTGTTTAATTTTCAATTATATATTTTTTCATATCATGTTGCATAAGTATAGAATTAAGCTAAAATTGCAAGACAAAAGGTGTTTATCCTCTTAATACAAATTTCAACCTATGAAATTGAGCCTAATTATTTCTTGATACAAGTGCAAGTTTTAATTACGAAATAGTTAAGTTGGTTGACACATTTCAACTGTTAATCTTTCTCCCTTGTGCAAAGAGGCAGAGCAGTCAATGGTCATCTTAGTGTTGAGAAAAAAACATCTCTCAAAACAAAGTTCTTCCATTAAAATTTACCGAAGTCATTATTTTATTAACTTCAGAAAAAATAGAAAAACCTGACTAATTACGTTATTAATTATAAGATAATTAACATGCATAATAATAAATTCGTAGTTAAAAACAAGAAGAGAAAAAGTCTCATGGCTTCTGCTTCTGAGTATAGATATAGTCAATATGAGCAGCAAGGGTTCTTCTCATCAAGCACTCTTCTTCTCCAACTCCTTCACAGCTATCTTCAAGTGCCTCAGCCGACTGCTCTGTCCCAACAGTACCCTATCAAAACCCCAAACCATCAATATAACTTTAACAAAAAAAAACAGAAGAAGAAAAGGAAGATAAAACTCAGTCAAATTAACAAACCTCAGCCTGGGTTTTTGTAGGAGAATCGTTAGGGAAAGCTGGGCCAGAACGGGCTGCAAGGGATATAGTGGAAACAAGGAGGAGGGTGAGGACGAAAAGGGTCGCAAGTTTAGCCATCTTTGCTTTACTATAATTACAGAGCAAAGGAAAAAACTAACAAAGAGAGTCGATTAAGGATTTATGAAGATAAAAGAGATAGGGAGAAGAGAGCGTTGGTGGTGGCAAATATATAGAGAAGCGAAGGCAGGAAAGCGTGTGAACTGAAGACGTGGGAAGGGAAGACTACTGAATTCTGATAAATATAGCAGAGAAAAAGATAGTAGTGGGAAACAAGAATGTTTTAAAACTGGGGTTTTGAAACGGAGAAGAAACGGGAAGGTGGAATTGAAGTAGATTTTACGAAAAAAAACCAAAAACCAACAGCTCCAAAGGAAAAAAAAAGGTTTTCAAATGTTTATATTTTGCCTAAGCTCCGTTTTGACAACGCCATTTGTAGAATAACACAGCCAAACTTGCCTTGGTTGAAGGGGAAAGCGAGAGAAAATAGGATTTGTTTGGATGGAATAAAATATGTGACTAAAAGCAGGCAATCAATGATGATTAATATTTTTAATATATGATGCAATGGGAAGATCTGTTTAATTCTTTGCTGTGGAAAGGACTATTTGTACGGCTAGTGATTAATTCCACTAGGTAAGATTTCTTTTTTTTTTTTTTTTGTAACATGATAAATGATCACAGCCACATGATTTTTAAGGTTCATTAAATAATGAACTATAGTATCAAATGTTTGTTCTTTAATTTCTGAAAATGATTGTACACTTTAAAGAGTATTTTTTCCTTGGATGCAGGCAGATTCAAATAGTTGGGGTCCTTAGAATATTAATGTAACACAATCTATTCTTTGGCTATCACGTTAGAAATTTCATGTGCCAAAAAAAATCTACCCTAAAGAATCGCTTATTCCAAAAGATTAAGAAAGAAAAATGAATTAAACCATATGAAAGATTGAGAAGACACTTTAACAGAAGAAAATTTGTCATTGACTGTCGTTTGATTAGGTGAGATTTAAAATTTAATCACATGGCATTATATCAAGACATGAACTCGACTCTCCATTAGAAAATTCATAAGAAGAGGAGTCGAATCCGAATAATAAATGCAAACAAAATTTGAAAATATGTATTTAAATATATCATCGCATTATAAAAAGTTAAAATTTTTTATTATAAATAATTATACTTTTTTTGGATAATATGATGAGAGATGTTTTTAAGCTTTGCTTAAACTTAATCTTAATCTTTTCCTCAAATTATCCTTATTATTAAAAGCATTTGTCAATTGCTTAATTTCCAGCTCGTTACATTATCTAATTGGGGTCACACTTATATATATATATATATATATATAATTCATCCATTTTTCATGTAATTTGCGTGTCAGGATAAAGTCTTTAGAAATGAGATATTATTTTAATATTGACAACAAAAATTCCTTTAAATGTAAATGTTCACACGAACAAGGAGAAAAAACTCAAGACCTATTCTTGCAATATAATTATACAGGCTTAGCTAGAGCTGAGTTTTTAAGCTATCTCAACCATAAATTATTCTTTCAATATTCGTGGAAATGGAATGTTTCCGTTAATTTATCAAAATCTTTTGACATGCATCAACAATCTAGAAGACCCAAAGACAACCTAAATTCCTCCAACATATATTAAGGTTTTTGGATCTTCTCATAGATTATGTCACGACAAGTTGATGGTCTGAAAGCTCACCCTTTGCTTTGAGAAAATTTGGCACATCAATAAGTGGCATAATAACCGATAGGTTCTTTGAGGACTTTTAGCATATCTTCTTCATTCATTAATTGACTGTTAATTTTTTTTACAGTTTTAATTGACTGTTAATTAATTCTTCATTCTTTTCACAAGTAAAATGTAAGTTTTATAATCACAATAAAGGGAGTGTAAGTTTTATAATCACAATAAAGGGAGTGCTTATTGACAAGTAACAATCAGCATCATTGCGCTTTGAAATGATGATGAAGAGCAGGAAAATAAACTTTTAGAAATAATATTTCACAACAATTAACAAATTCAATTCATGCAAATGCTTTTTTAATTATCAAATTTTTAATTTCATTATGTATATATATGTGTGTATGTACGAATTAAAAATCCATCTACAAACTTAATTATTAGAAAAAAAAATTGACTATTAGATTAAAGAAGATAACTAATGATATTGTCGATAAAACTTTAGAAACTAGAAGAAATAAAATAGGATATGATTTTTTTTATTTCAAATATTTTTTATAAGACTTAGATTGTAAATTGATTTCCTTCTTGTGTTATCCGTTATATAAATATTCATGGAATTGTCCCAACATACGATGTATTTATGAATTTGTTCTTAAGCAAAGAGTAAAAGAACAAAATATTAAGGGAAAACTAGTCAAAGACGTAAGATCAATAAATTTTGATCTTTCGCCATTTTATTTTATTATTATTATTTTTTTTTTTTTTGTCTTAGGACAACAGAATGTTGCATATATAAATTAAGCTTTAGCTAACCTTAATGTCATTGTCACATGCCTTAACCATTTTGTCACAAAGGGCAAAGTGCTAGTAAGTACAAGTTGGTAGATTACTCAAAAGATTACATAAAATTCTAAATTATATAATTAATTAATCATGAAAATTAAATGTTAACCAGTACCTAGTGACACTAATTAAGATAATATTTAAGGAAATAAATTTACAATTAATGCATTAAAAAATGCCTAATAGATATCAAAAGATATGTTAGTTAACCCTTGTGATGTTTTCCTTCTAGATTATCCATCCATGGAGGTTGAATATGTTAGTCTAAATATGAAAACAATATATATGAAAATATTAAATCAAATAGAACCTTTGGAGAAAAGCAGATGAAGTCTTTTATAATGAAGATGAGATTAATTATAATATCAAATTAAAATTAAAATGGTTGGCGTGTGAAAGAAATTATTAATAATGCAAGATGGCTTCGCAAAAAAGAAAAGAATAAGAAAGAAAAAGTAAACGAAAGGTGGGAGAAATATAGCATTCAAACAAAGCAGCTAGCCGGAGTGTAATAGAGGAGAGAATATAATCATATAATTTTGTTCTGTGGCAATGGTGTTTGCAGATTAACCGAAATCTGATACTTGAATTAGTCAAAAAAGAAATTAAAGCCATTTGTGTTGGTGACCTTTCGGTAGCTAAAGGCAAGGTTTAGACTTTGAAAAGCTGGATTGAAATTCTAAGTTAAGATCTTTTCCTTTTATCATGCAAGGTTTAGTTTGCGTAATTAGTTATTTATACCAGAAATTACAAAGTCAATTCTGCAAGAGATTTCAATAAAAAAAAAAAAAAAACATTGCCGTTTTTGTGCTATATTTGATCCCAAATCAATCACTTGGTATTTTTTTTTTGTATACTTCATTAGGGATTCAGCCATAAAACGTAGAGGTTAAGAGTCCATTTAGATAGACGATGAAATTAGTTCTAATGATAATAAAAACAGCAATGGAGGTAAGATTAGTTATTATAATAATAAAATTAAATATTATAACAGTAAATTAAAATTAGTGATGAAATATATGTTTAGATATAATCGCAATAGTGGTGGTGAGATAAAAAATAGTGAAAATAGAAAATAATCATTAAAGATATTATATTAAAATTTATATAAAATAAAAAATTTAAATCATTTTATATTTATAAAATTAATAAATAATTAAAAATACCAATATTAGTTTTATTTCAAATAATAATTTTATTAATAAATATTTAAAAATTAATAAAATTGATAACAATATATAAAAATGATTTTTTTAAAATTGATAATAATTATTTATATTAAAATATTAATTATTTTTATTCAAAATAAAATGAAAAGAAATGAAAAAAAACTTTTAAATAACAAAATCAAATAAAAATGAACAAAAATAGATTAAATAAATTTTCATTGCTACATTAAAATTTTTTTTTTTTAAAAAAAAAAATACAACAAGGGCTTTTGCGGAAAAATAGGATTCACCGGTGGTGAGTTTTTTTCACTGGAGCTTGAAGCGTTAGTTGGATTTTAGAGCCACAGCACGGTGAACTTGCATTTCTACCTCACCATTCATGCAAGCCAAATGCATTTTTTTTGCACTGTACAGTGCAGTTGACAGAGGTTTTCATGGTAAACGCAGCTCCATTTCAATCCAAATGCAGCCTAAGCCAAGGGGAGAAGGGGAATTGAACTAACTATAAATTAGATCGTCTTGAAAGGTTTCTTCTCTTTCTTGAATGGGCATCGACATCAAACTTTAGACAACAATTCTCTATTAAAGATCGAGAAAACAAGTATTATACTAATCTATTACTTAAAATTGTTAAATCTTGAGTATTGGTTATTAGCAATTATGCTTTAACTCTAAAATAGTCATCAAATTATTTTAGAATTGCAAAGATGTCACCACATATTTGCACTTTAGCCACTTGAAATTTAAATATAAAGAACGGTAATCTATATATGCATCAGTTTTTGTAGCTCCTGCAGGTAATAAAAGCAGCTGATCTGACATGAGCAGAGCAACACTAATCAATTCAGCCAATGGCCCAGAGAGCATTTTACAGCTTTTTTCCTTGTTCTGGTTCCCATAGTTGTTCCTATAGTCCAATGAAAAATGATACTATAACATATATATGATGATGTTAAAACCATATCTTGCGGCTTTTTACTAAAATATCTCAGTTAAGTTGCAATAACCAAATTCGAAATTTTGCTTCTCTGCCTTCAATTATTTTAGTACTAGGGAAAAAATAGGAGTTGCTTTCTCTTCACATAACAGTAGAATAAGACTGCTAATAATGCTGTCCTGTCTGGGCTCCATACTGTGAAGAAAAAAGAAGAAATGGCCAATCAAAGTCAGCAAGCCAATCGATCCTTATCCTTTTGAGTGTTTAGCAGTACAAAAATTGATGAGTAATTCTCTAGTCTTTTACTGTGAGAATCCATGACAAATCCGGTAGGCTTTATCCATAGTCCGACACCCTTTGCTGCCTGCAAGCATTTTTTCCAAAAGTTGCCAAGTCTCTAGCCACTATTGTTTGAATCTCTAGATTTTCTATGAATCTATGATTTCCTTATCTGACCATTTCAATCGGCTGGAAACAAAAACTAATCACAAAACGATAATGCCATGGGCACCCATATTTCATGTCTCATTATAATTGTCTAATTATACGTATCCGGGGCTGAAAATGATCACACGATTAGACTCAACCAACACATTCATATATATATATATATATATATATATATATGTTGACACTTGAGAGTTGAGATTTATTAATAAGAAGTTTCACATCATGAAGAAAGATGAAAGATCGATTTCGTAAATTGATGAATTTCATGAAAAGTGATGAAGACAAATGAGATCTTCAAGAATCAAATAAAATTCGTAGTGGGGTTAATTTTGACATCAAATTATTGTCATTTGAGTCCCACCAACATTAATATACATAAAATTATAAACCGACTTTGAAGGTCAGTGCAGAATATGGAACTGAAATGTCTTACTCTCCCATAACAGCAGGGCCCAATGTTTCGACCACAAGTTTTTGAAACCATAACATACATAGTGGCATTGTGTTTTGTCGATGACTTACTTCTATCGGAAGCAGGATGCTATTATTAGGCCATTAGTCAAACACCATTTCAGTTCACTAAAATCAGTTTTAGTGTAGCTTTGCAGCCTAATTACGTTAAGTTGGAAAAAGAAAGAAAGGGAAAGACGTCGAAAGAAACTTGTGAGGGTTACATTTTTCTCTGTCCTTTGCTAAATGTTAAAATTATTTTCAACTGCAAACTCCATCTTTAAGTGTAATGAAACGTTTTTAAACAATCATGATTTTGATGGTATATATAAATATGCATGAAAACATGCAAGTTTTGAGAGTGACAAAATTATGCAGTCAACAAGAAAGTGATAGCAATTTGGGTCTCATTTAATGATTTACTTAGACAAAAGGTTGGTTAATTAATAAAAAATAACTTACAATTATATAATCTGTTAATGTAATACTAGATTTTTAATTAAATTTATTAGAATTTAAATTTTGACTATTTCAAATATGAAAAAAAATGAAATTTAAGATGATATATATTGTTTAGTGTGCTTATTGCTCAAAAGTTTTGGTTTTATAAGGTTTATTGTAAATTTGTAATAGTTCAAAGCGATACTTTATGAATTCTCCTCTGTCTACAAAGGAGAAAATGTTTTATAATTAAGAAATCAATGGTCACTGACACAATATTAGGGCAAGGATCATGTTCGTGATTGGTCCCAAGGACTACAAGAATTGAAGTAACTATAAAACTATAAACCTCAAGCTGGCCGGCCTGCAGTCAAAAGACTTTGAAAAGACCTTGAAGGCGAGCCCTAGGTCCGGCCCATCACTATTAGACCGGGCTGCATAACTATGGCAGATTGACATGTGTTGCAAACCTGAATAGTTTTTTACTATAGCTTGAACAACGATTTTGGAGTTTGAAGTTGGTCCAATCTACTTTGGGGATTCTTAAAGTAATTTCCCAGCAAAGAACAGCTTTTAAACTATCAAATTATACTCAGATTATGGTATTAGATTCTAGTAGTGTAAATTCTTCAATTCAATCTGTAAGTTATGCTTTACCTGATTCTTGCTTGTGTTTTTATTCCTTAAAAAAAGAATCGTGGAAAACCTCTTAAAATATGTGAACAGTAGCATAATTATATTTTACTATACTCTTTTTCTTTTTTTCTCCTTTGACAGTATTTTAAAGAATTAATCTAGTTGGCTTTTGGTTGATTAATTCAATTTCAGGGTAACTCTTTAAATACTTTTGAGGTTATTGGATTGCAAATATGCTTTAAAATTTAAGGGGTGTTCCAAAAAAATTTTGAACATAATTACTAATTAATTAACCAAAAGAAAAAGAAAAATGCTCTTAAGTAATTGCAAGAATGCATCAAATATACAGTAAGTTCATTTGGCAACGTGATGGAAGAAACTCTTATCATGCCGTGATGTTATTTTATGAATTATAATAGGATAAAGTCTTAAGAATATAATCACAAAAAGAAATTATAGCATGACAGAAGCCTTTCCCACCACGTTCAATTGAACCTTATGTTAGGCCATTTTGATTGTAATACTAAAAGGGTATATACATATTCTTGGTATAACATTTGCTATCCTCCTAGTGTAAATTGTATTCTTTTTCTTTTTCTTTTTTTTTACAAACATACAAATTATCCTCAATTTAACGAAATTGTTTAACCTTAAATCTTCTATATATTAAATTAGTTCACCTGTTAGGAATTTTTTTCTTTTGGGGGGGGGGGGGGGGGGGGGCTTGGGGGATTATTCTATCGTTAATAACTTGATTATCTCTATTCAGTCATAATCGGATTGTAGAGGGTTAGAGATTTTTCTGAGCGAAAAAAGCATGTGTGGACTATATCTATATATATATATATATCTTGCCATAATCTTGGCAATACATGTACCCTCCTGAGATGTTATTATGGACGTTATTTGTTTCCTCCTGCCTGATTCTTTGCTTGAGTTAATGATGCGGTTTTACATTTCTGCTTTAGTATGCATCACAAATAGGATCTCTTAATATCAAAGTAAGTAGTTAATTGGCCCCAATTGATGATTATTTATGATGCTCTTGTGGGAAAAAAAAAAGTAGTTGTGCTGTAGAGAATTTTTTTAGCCCATTGGTTTCCTGCTAATATTCCATGCAAGCACCCTTTTTAAGCATGGCTAGGCATTTGTCTTAAAATTTCAAAACCAACTGAAATGGATGCTATTGTTTTTTCCTTGGCCAGGAGTTGCACAAACTGGTGTTATTGGAAAGGGAATCAATTCATTCCGGCGATCGAGCCAGCGATCCAGATCCCTACAAGCCATGTCTCATGTGTTCCTGCCTGCAGAAAACTGGATAGAGTGGCCGCATGGCTCATGAATGGGTTAGCTGCAGCATTCTTCATGTCTCTAGAGCGGTGCTATTGCATTCGTATAGACACCAAAGATGATGCCGCTGATGATATCCAATTACTTGCCCTGCAAGACGAAGAGCCAGAGCAAGAACTAGCTAGGTCGGAGAATAATTCTATGGCGTGTCAGAAATGACCAAAAATCCACGGCCATATTTTATCCTGCTTCATCATTTCTTGAACCTAGTAAGACCTTGTGGTTGAGCACTAATTTGTTCTAGGCTATATATTAAAGATTGCCACTTGAGACAAACAAATTATACAGTTTAAACAACTTGTTCTTTTTATAATGATTAATCTTTTTCTAAATTCAAATTGCTTGGCATTTATCATTTCTTTAACTCCGAATTGACTTGTTTTTATTATTTGTAATCATGATTGAGCAGAGAATTACTTTTGAAATTGGTAAAAGGCCCAACCCACTATGTCTCCACATGATTAGTCCCTAATCGCATGATCTTTTAAGTCTCATGGCATATGCGCATCTCAAAAGCCTCTCATGTGTGTGTTTGTCTCTCTCTCTCTCTCTATACATATATATATATATATATATATGGCGCCTATTGATTAAGGGTGTCGGAGTTGATTTGTTTGGATACGTTCGGACGCTTAAATTAGTAAAGTGTCTAAAATTTTTTTAAAGAGAAAAGTAAGTTGCAGAGAATGTAAAAAAACTTAAGAAAAAGGAGTTCAAAAAATTGTATCTAAACTTCCTTTTTATTTTATACATGAGATAGCGAGGGTGATGAGATTAGAATTGTTGAGAGTTGATAGAAAATTTATGTAGAACTCGAGGAAAAGGCTATATTAATAAGTGTAGATTGTATTTAATCAGTCTAGACAGAAAATCAATTTTTGTTGTGAGGTGATATTCTAATAAGATATTAGTAGTAGTAGAAGTAGTTGGGTGAGCCTATCTATAGGTGAAGGAGTGAAAGCAAACCTGTATTATGATAAAAAATCTAGATATCGATCATTTTTAGTGATAACATGACAATTAAGCGTATATTATGTAGAGATTAACTTTAATGATCGAGTAAGTAGGTATAACGTTGTTTAATATTAGAGCAATCAAAATCTTGAAATGTGAAATCAAACTAGCCTCACAACTGATATATTTAACTAGCCTTTCATGTCAAAAATTAGATTATAACTCAAATTTAGAATCCCCTGCCATACAGTATGATCTAGAATAACAATGGTTTTTTTTAGAGCTAACTATGGTAGAAAGGAGACTGTAGTTTGAAAAATAAATATATATATATATGTGTTAAAATTAAAATTTAAATTTATTAAATATCATTCTTTTAGAGTGATTATATAAATCAATTGTACTAAACTTCTAAAATGCTAGAATGATTTTATCTTTTTAGTCAAATAAGGCAATTAGATTAATGAATTGAACAAAAATAACATGACTCATTTTTATCAGCAGTTGAAGTTGAAAAAGAAATGTTTGAGGAACAATGTTTATGTCATGTTATTGTAGGTTTGAACTGTTGATTGAGATAAATTTTTAACAGCCTTTCTAAATCTAATCAACCACTAGTCATTGTCTGAAAAAGGAAAGGTCACATTTGCATTTTATCTTTTGATATAATAAAAACCTCTTCTTTTTTTTTTTAAATTATGACTCTACTGTAAGAGCAATTCTCTTGTTGCGTGTTGGACTGATTTCTGATACGATGTTATGAAATATATGTAGGAGTAGTGGAGATCTATAAGGAGAACCATACTTTCTTGAACATAATTAGGATAAGAAAACCATGGATACATCGGAAGTATATATGGATAATGGCTAGGAAGGAGTGGGACAGGTTCGGATTATTTTTTTTATCCCTTTCAAGTAGCAGTTTTACAATGAACACCACATAAAATTGAAAGCAAAACTTCAATATCTGATTTCCTGTTGAATTCCAAATTTGATCAACAGTGATGTGGTTGACGATATAAGCTTGGTACGTAGCTGGAGGAGTCGAACTGACCCTTGGCATTAGGACAGGAGAATTTTCAGCTCGAAACTCGGCACAATTAGTATCTTTTAAAATTAGAAGAAGAGATATTCTCTCTTTCATCTATAAGCTTGGTACGTACCTAAAGGAGCCGAATTGACCCTTGGCATTAGGATAGGAAAACTCTCAGCTCGAAACTTGGTACAATTAGTATCTTTTAAAATTAAAAGAAGAGGTATTCTCTCTTTCATATAATTATATAAAAGAAATGTAATGGTGTTTGAATAGATTAATCTGTTATTAAGGATCAAAGTATATACGTACAGATTATACAAATATATGATATGAGATTGTCTTATTGTATATTCAAATTCAAACATTACAATTTAAGATAAAATACATCCAAGTCTTTGAGTTTTAAATATAATTCAACTTAGGTCCATTAGTTTGAAAAATGAACATTCCGTCCAAAAACTTTTCGATATTAAAATCATTTTGTCAATTAACTCCAATAAAAGACTCATTTAAAAATTATTTTACCCCTTCAAAATAATATCCTCAAATACTCACATAAAGTATTTATTTATAATAATAATTTTTTTCTTAAAATATATAAAATATATTAATAATATATAAAAAAAAATTTAGGTGCAAAATATAAAAACAAAATTCACAATAATAAATAACATTTTTTTCAATCAAATATTTTTTCTTATTATATGTTAAATGTTCTTATTATAACATTTTTTCTTATTATAATTTTAAATTTTATTTTTATATATTACACCTAAAAATCTTTTTATATATTTTAAGAAAAAAATTATTGTTATAAAAAATTATTTTATGTGAGTATTTGCTTATTATATTTATATGTTTTATAGCTATAATATATAAAAACAAAATTCACAATTATAAATAACATTTTTTCAACCAAATATTTTTTCTTATTATATGTTACACGTTCTTATTATAACATTTTTTTCTTATTATAATTGTGAATTTTGTTTTTATCTATTACACCTAAAAATCTTTTTTATATATTAGTAATATATTTTATATATTTTAAGAAAAAAATTATTATTATAAATAATTATTTTATATGAGTATTTGCTTATTATATGTTATATGTTCTTATTATAACATTTTTTCTTATTATAATTGTGAATTTTGTTTTTATATATTACACCTAAAAATCTTTTTTATATATTATTAATATATTTTAAGAAAAAAATTATTATTATAAATAATTATTTTATGTGAGTATTTAAAGAAATTGATTTTGCAAAGATAAAATGATCTTTTAATGAACCTTTTAACGAAGTTAATTGACAAAAAGACTTTAGTAACCTATTAATTAAAAAGTTTTGAAATGGGATATTTATTTTTTAAACTAATGGATTTGAGTTGAATTATACTTAAAACTCAAGAATTTAAATATATTTTACTTTATAATTTAAATTCAAATGCCATAATACTTTTGAAAAAATTCAAATGTAACAACAAAAAAATCAGGACTTGATCTTCTGCCCTTGCTTGATTTTCTTTCAAATGAAGGTAATTTCCTTTTCTCTTCTACAATACCAACAAAATGGTATACTTTGTAAAATGGACTAGTATATGCTACTAGAAAGTATGGTGCTATGAATAAGGTTTTCCTTGAATAAAATTGAATTGATATATACTTTTTATGGTGTGTAGAGCCTAAATTTAATTTGACATTGATTATCTTTACGTAGAATTAATACGCAAATCATTTTTTATGATAAGATTGATGTGAGGGCGAAAAGGGTAATAAACCCTCTTTTAGTACTAAGGACAGTTTTCTAAACAAATTTTATATTTATATTACTAATATGGATATTTTGAGATCTTTGTACATATAATTTAATTATTCTAATTATGTTTAATTAGGGGGCCCGCTGAGAATATTTTTTATGATATAATTTTAGATTGAAAGTGAATCATTATAAATTTTATATATTTTTTATTTTATTTATTATCATTTTCTAAAGTGTAAGCTTTAATCCTAACAATACCGAGTCTGACACATAAATGGTCCAAAGCAGGTAGATAAGGCGGCATCCGGCTACATGAATCTATTGATCTAGATTTGATTTTTATACGTATTATCTCAGTCTAATTTTAAGTGTTCACCTCTTTTTTATGTTTCAAAATTGAAAATTTTTTTATTTTTAAATTTAAAATTTATTTAATTTATTTGTTTTTATAATATTTTTTAAAAAACTTAAATTTTATTTAATTTATTTATTTTTATAATAAAAGCATGTTACATCAATATTATAAAATAATTAAATTTATAATATTAAATATATAAAAATCAAAACTGCTTTCTTAATAGACAAGAAAGATAAAGGAAAAACTTAAAATGGAATATCATAGACGTGTGTGCAAAGTTTCTCGCTCATTGTATCTGGAATATGTGTACCTAAAATTTCCCACGTGATGGAAATGTTCAAGGGCTGTCTTCTTTCAACAACCGCCATCAAGAAGGAACCTAGGCAAAAGCAAAAGGTACCACTTTTTTATCAAAATATTAAAAAAGCTTTTAAAGTATTTATTTGTTTAAATAAATTTTTATATTTTTATTATATTTAAATAAATTTTTCATTTATATTTATAATTTATTAGATATAAATTAAAATATAATAACTTAATTTGAATACAAATTAAAATTTAAAATTTTATTTTGATGTAAATTAAAGATCAAATATTTATTTGAATATAATAAAAATATAAAAATTTACCTATATAAATGGATAAAATTCAAAAAAATTTTATTATTTTAGTTTTTTTTTTCGTCTTGAATTACATTATTAATAATATTTAGACCACCCCCTTTCACCTACCATACCCTTTTTCAATCGGTTGGCAACCCTGTTCATATTTTTGGAATACATCTCAATTATAGAATCCCTTTCTTCTTTATCTCTCAGCCACTGCTTTTTTCCACATCCAATGGAACGTAAGTACCCAAGCTTGCACCTTAGTGTAAGAAATTTAATGTTGTAACGATTTTGAGATAGTAAGATATAAATAAATTTTAAAATTAAAATAAATGAGAGAGTCATCATCAATCTTTATTAAAGTATGATTGATCATCTAAAAATTTATTTTTTTAATAAAATTATAAAAACGGATTTAAAATTTATCAAAAAGATAAATTTTGGTTTACGAAAAATCAAGTTAGGTCCGAAAGTTGATTACATGTGAAAAAAAATTAGCACCTTTACAACAACCATAAATTGATATCATTTAATTATGTGCTATTTTTTGTGTTAGATAAAAATGATTTTGACTTGAAATTTAATACTAATTTTTTTTATTTTTAAAAAATATTTTTGCTAAAATTTTTATTTATAAATATTGAAAAAATCTTTAAGTTAAAGAATTATCTTAAAATTCACTAACATCTAGACAGAATTTAAAATAACTATTTTCGCTTAAGATTTAACATAACAATCTTTAAAATGAAATAACACTCTTTTTAGAAAATTGTTGATGACTCTCCAACATCTACACAGAATACCAAGAATTATTTCTTTCAGAATGTTATTTTTATTTTATTTTGTAATATAACAATTTTTTAAAGTATTATTCTTTTTTTATTATAAAATATTTTTATCACCAAGTAGTAAATAAAAATTAAAGACATAATAGTACAAATAAATACTGATAATAACATTCTAACGTATGTATGTCAATGAATGTTATGTAGGATGAGATGCAATTTAAAAGTTAGATTTTTAAGTATAATGAGGTAACTCCGACTCTTCAATATCTAGGCAGAGCTTAGGTGCGACTATTTATATTTAATATCTCAATTTACTGTTATACTTTTTATTTATTAATCTTATTAGTAATGTGAATTACGAAATCGTGTGAAAAGACTTAACAAAGTAAAATTTCTTAAATATCCCATCATCTATGCGACATTCGAGAACAAATTGCTTCAAATAAAATTTTCACACGTGTCCTTAGGATTTTTAAGATGTTTTGAGTAAGGGCTTCAGTAGAGATTTTAAAGATTAAGGTTTCAGGATTTTGAAGATTTAGATTTTAAGGGTTTGGATTTAAGTTTTGAAGGTTTTAGGGTTTGGTTTTAATGTATGGAAGGTTTAGGGTTTTGATTTTAGAGTTTGAAGATTTTAAGGTTTCGGTTTTAAATTTTTGAATTTTAGGATTTTAGATTTTAGGAAATTTTGGATTTTAGGGATTTTAAAAACCTAGGATTTTGAAAATTAAAAATTAGTGTTTAAGGTTTCATTTTTAAGAAAATACGAACATCTTTAAAAATCTCCAATATCTAGACAGATTTTCGAAGCAAGTTTGACTTTAATGATTTTTGAAAATTAATTAAAAATTTCTTATATATATTATTTTATTTTTTTCATGAAAATTTATTAATAATAATTTTTCAATATCTAGGCAAAATTATTTCTTTAGAAATTTTTTTTTTATTTCCTCTAACATCTAGGTAGAAATAATAATAATAATTATTATTATTATTATTTTAGCATTTTTAATATATATTTTTAATTATTACTTGTTTTTAATTTTATTATTATTAAAACAATTAAACATTTATCATAACAAATTTAAGAACTTATCATGCATAAATATAAAAAATATACTTAAAATAACAAAAATAATAATATATAAAAAATTTAAAAAATAAAATTTAAAAAAGAAAAAAAATTTTTTTACTTGAACCGGACCGGTCAAAGGTCCGGTCAAAGTCGATCTGAACCGGTTTGGCGATTTAATCTGCAGTTCTGGTGGAAGTCTACGGTTCGATCCAATTCATACTGTTCAATTGGATCGATCAGCAGCTGTTGGAAGAGCAGGTCAACGGGTCGGATTGCACGAATCCCGGGTCGGATCCGGGTCAACGCGTCAATCTTCCTTGACTGAAACGATGTCGTTTTGGACTGTAGCCTTCTATATAAAACAAAAAAAAAATTGGTCATTCTTCTCCTATTTCAAAAAAAAAAAAGGGAAAGAGAGCTTTGGGGCTCTCGTCGTCCGATCGTCGGACCACCGCTCCGGCAATCACCTGGGTCACCACCGGCAATCGCTGCCAGTGGTTTTCGATCGTCGAAAAATGCAAAAATTATTTTGGCAACTCTCTTCAATGTATTTTTTTCAGATCTAGCTTTTTTTCGCTAGAAACTGCCCCGATCGTCGTAGATCGAGGCTTGAAGTTTTCTGCTTTTTTTTTTTTAAGACTAAAACTGATTTGTTTTCTTTGTTTTTACAGGGAGCTCGATGCTGAGGTTACTCCCTATGAGGAGGACTGTTTGTCTTTTTTTTGTTTCTGTTTTTGTGTTTTTGTTTTCGTGGTTGGTGTGGGTTGAAGGTTTTTTTTTTTTATGTGTCTGAGTGTCTGAAAGGGTGTTGTGGGCAGTATGTCTAGAGGTTTCGAAGATTTGTCAGAAGGTTTTCAAGATGGGATGTCTGAGAGAGTTTTCAAAAAATGAGATCCGAGAGAGCAAGGGGAAAAGGTTTTTAAGGAGTTCAAAAGGGAAACATGTGGTGGTTGTAGGGTGGTTGTAGGCTGGTGAGCATGGGCAGCTAGTGGTGGCTGTAGGGTGACTGGTACCAAGCATCAACCACCCTGCTTTCTGCCGTTTTCTATTTTTCTATTTTTTGTTTTTTTATAAAATTAATAATTATTTTTAAAAAAATATATTTATTATTATTATTAATAGTAGATTCGAATAAAATCGGTGTCTACAGCTGTCCTTTTTTGCATATTATTAAGAATCAAGAATAGGGCAAAGATAAAGACAACGATTTTGTCTGAAAGCAAATCGTGAATTTTTTTTTGAAAAAAACATAAACAATTAGGATGACACCGTAAGTCAAAAAATAATGAATCAATCGAGATAACATCATGAATTAAATTTATGTCCGGAGATCTTAAAAATCATGTTCGAAGGTCTTAAGAATCATGCTCGGAGGTCTTATAGAATCGATCAAGATAACACCGTAAGTCAAAAATAATGAATCGATCGAGACAACACTGCGAATCGAATTTATGCCTGGAGGTCTTAGAAATCATGTCCGAAAATCTTACAGAATCGATTGAGACAACATCGTAAGTCAAAAAATCAAGAATCAATCGAGATAATACCGCGAATCGAATTATTCTCAGAGGTCTTAGAAATCATGCCCGGAGGTCTTACAGAATCGACTGGGACAAATCTCATAAGTCAAAAAATGAAGAATCGATCGGGATAACATCGCGAATCAAAATTATGCCCAGAAGTCTTACGGAATCGACTGTGATAACACCACAAGTCAAAAAATAAAAAATTGAATGGGATAACACCGTGAATTGAATGCTCGGAGGTCTTAGAAATTATGTCCGAAGGTCTTACAGAATCGACTGGGATAACACCGTAAGTCAAAAAATAAGAAATCGATCGGGATAACATCGCGAATCAAAATTATGCTCGGAGGTCTTAGAAATCATGTTCGGAGGTCTTGCAGAATCGACTGAGATAACACCACAAGTCGAAAGATAAGGAATCGATCGAGATAACATTACAAATCGAAAATATGCTCGGAAGTCTTAAAAATCTCATCTTTGAATGCCCTTCTAATCTGAGATCTGTGAACTTTGAAATTTTAAAAGTTGTTTGCCTGAAAATCTTGAAAGTCATGCCCAGAGGCTTTAAAGATTACGTCCGGAGGTCTTACAAATTTTAAAATTTTTTAATGCTCCTCATAATTAGAGGTAATGAAACTTTAAAAATTTGAAAATCTTTTACTTAAAAGTCTTGAAAATTGTGCATAAAGGCTTTAAAGATTATGCCCGGAGGTCTTGAAAATTATGCCCAGAGATCTTAAAGATTATACCCGAAGGACTTACAAATCTCAAAATCTTTGAATGCTCCTCATAATCAGAGGCAATGAAACTTTAAAAATTTAAAAATCTTTTTAAACATGGCTTTCACCTGATTAGAGATTTTTTAGACTCTAAAGATCTTTTTTTTAGGAAGGTTCCCTCTAAACAGAGGCTTTGAAATCTTGATTGAGAATGGTTTTTCTTAAACAGAGACTTTAAAACTTTAAAAACATGCTCTCTTTTTTTTTTAATACTTACAAAGTTGATAAATGCAAACATGATACAAATGTCTATTCTCATCAAATGATGCTAATAAAAATGTCGATGCAAATGTCAATGCCAACGTAAGAATGCAAATGCTTGATAAATTTGACTTTTTCACAATGTAAATGACAATGTCCTTTTCATGTAGTGCCCCTACAATAACTTTTCTTAGGATGCAGATGCCATGATGCAAATGCAAATTCTTCTTATGGTGTGAATGCAAATGTCTTATACAAATATCAATGCAAGTGATATAAATATGAATGTATTTCTTGTGATGCAGATGCAAGCGATGCAAATATAAAAACTCTTCTTACCCCCTTTTTTTAAAAAAAATTTATGTTTAAATTTTCATTGTTTAATTTTCACCCAAAAAAAATGATCTTAATATTATGTATAAAATACTCAAATAATCTTGAAAATTTTCAAGAGTGGTCAAAAATTGCCCCACATAAAGTATCTTGACAATTAATGAAAAATTTAAAACTCAAGACTTTCGAATGTCTTGGAAGTTGATGACTACTATTTAAGAAGCTTATAAATGGGAGGGTAATTGACAATTCAACTCCTTTTCACTGGTGGACATATATAATGAAAAGCTCGACAAGGATTTTTCTTGGGATCCAAAAAAGATAATTTTTTTTCAAAACACTTTTCTATTGTTGAAAATGTGATACTTCAATATGAGTCAAAACTAGCCATTACTTTCCAAACAAGATTTGGGAAGAGGACAAGACTGGTTTTTTTTTTTTTTTGAAAGGTCTTTAATAGGTATTGATCTTTCGAAAGGCTTTGCATCGAGATTTTTTATTTCAAATAGAACCTTGAAACTCTAAAATTCATTTTGGGGCCTCAAAAATGATTTTAGCTCTAAATTGCCCTTTTAGGGTTTTTACCTTAGAACTATACTTTCATTAATGAAGAATTCAACAAGTATATACAAATTCAAGGACACTGCTCTTCAATCCAAGTGTCAACATTTGATCAAAATAGACTTTTCAAGGTATATAATGTAGGTTGAGGTTAAGGGTTCTGAAAGAATGGATAAATAGACTCAAAATATGTTATTCAGGGTAATTAGGCCAAGGATCTTGAGGAGCATTCTCTGACTTTCTTTCTTTGCCTTCTTTTTTTTTGAAACATTTGGCTTTAATTTCAGTAACTTTACTCACCTTTTTTTTTCCTTGAATTCTCATTTTCAAGGTAAATATTTTCTTTTCTTTTTCTCTTACTTTTTTTTTATTCTAACTGAAGCTTTAGGTTCTTATCTCTAAGGTTTCTTTGCTTTGCCTTAGAAATACTTAACTTCATCTTTGGCTATTCTTTTTCTTAAATCTTGAAATTTCAATTGAAGCTTTATTCACTTTTTACCCCAAACTTTTACCTCCGAAAGACATGTTAGATGGCTTTTAATTATCGGATACTTTTTTTGAAGTTGATCTTGAATATATCCTAATTTTACCCCCAATAGAAAATGATCCTTGGCTAGGGTTTATTTTGGAACAAAAAATTTAATAGGCCTAAATGGGTAACAAATGGATAATTTTTATGTACGAGAAAGATAGAGAAAGATGACCACTCATTATTTCAAACATGATCACTTGGTTAGAAAAGCAAATCATTGAATATGTTCCTTTTATTTTTTTTCTTTTTTTATTTTTTTTATGCCCCATCTTTTTTTACTTAAGTTTCTAATGACAATCAAGTCGTATAGGATCGATCGCACAGTTCAAAAAGGCTCTTTGGGCTTTAAATTTTTTTGGTATTTTCTTGATGAAAGGAAGAGAAAAGATATGAAATAAATTATCTTAGCCAGAAATGGATTCTTTTTTTTTCTCAATGTGCCTTAAGACATAGAACAAAGGTTATTTAAGAAAAAGGCTCAAGCATTTTTTTATCCATGGTCATAGCAAAATTTTGACACACATTAAATTATCAATTGAAAATTTGAAAGAGTATCTAATTTTTAAAATTCAAAATAAACTTTCAAAATTAATCTCTTTTGTTCTTTGCTCAAGAAAAGATTATCGATCCTTTAAGGTCTAAACTCAAACTCACATTCCCTAAAAGGTTATGATTGATGAGATCAATCATTTAAGTGATTAGGGTCATGAAAGTATTTGAAAAGGTGTGAAAGTATTTGATGAGCTTTTCCTAATAGTAATCACTATTTTCTTTAAGAATCCTTCCATCTTTATTGCAAAATAAAACTTCTTTTTCATTTTTTTTTTTTGAAAGTTACTTATGTGGGACTTTTTATTCAAACCAATGTATAAAGAGAAATTTCATAAAAAAAAATTCAAAACATTCAATTCTTCCAAAATAAGTTAGATAACTTCTAAAGACACAATGCATATGTCATACATACATAGTAAAAAAAATAAAAAAAATCATCCTGTCTTGATTTTTAAAACTTGACACCTCCTTCTTCATCTCAACTATCACATTTAACGATTGAATAAAGTCAACAACTTTTATTGTTCTATTACCTCCGGAGTCAGAATACCATTTTTGATACGATCTTCAACCTTTTCTTTTAACTATCTGTATTTTATAGTTGAGTAGCCAATTACTCTCATATGGTAATCACGATTGCCATTAGGATCATAACTCATTGTTGATGGATTTGGTTTTATTTTCAGAGGCATAGGAATGAGATATTGACCTTTTATTAGCAAAGGTAAAAAGTAAGAAATGAGGATAGATAATTTCTATTGATCATTCTTTAGTCTTTTTTGACTCTTTGTCGATCGGATAATGGGTTTAAATGTAGGAACAAGATCATAAATGATCGTTTGAGGATGAAAATTTACTGGAAAACTCAAATGCTGGCTTGGTTGGCAAAGATATGAGTTTTGAGAGATATGGCTTATGACAGGGTGATGAGGTTGATAAACAGGATAAGGATTATATGGGATAAAGCTATTAGGTAGATGCCCCTCTATTGTGACTGCTTGCACCTTTTTTTTATTCTATTCTGACATACTTTCTCTTTAACATCTATCGTTTCTTTTAACTTAATCATGCCACTCTTGATTGCATTTTCTATAATTTCATCAGAAATCATCATGTCTGAAAAGTTTTTAGAGAGATTTTTTATCATTATTTCATAATAAGGAGTGTCCAAAGAAGTGACAAATAGAACAGTAATTTTTTTCTTTAACAAGGATGGTTGTACTTGAGCTGTTATATATCTTCATCTATTTGCATATTCTTTAAATGTTTCAGTTGATTTTTTTTTCATGTTCTACAAGAACAACCTATCTGGCACCATATCTTCAACATGCTTGTATTATGCTAGGAAGATCCTAGCCAATTTATTCCAAGAGCAAATCTTACTTCGATCTAACTGAGCATACGATCTTGCTGCAGGTCTTGTGAAACTATTTTGAAAGTAATGGATTAACAATCTATCATCATGAGTGTAGCCTGTCATTTTTTGAAAATACATGGTAATGTGTGTTAAAAGACATTTCATTCCATCGTACTTCTCGAAACCTGAGACTTTAAATTTTGATAGAATAACAAGATCAGGTACTAGACTAAGTTCATTGGTGCCAACATTCTCGTACACATCATGGCTTTCAATTGCTTTTAATCTCCCTTTTGACCAATCATACTTATCTTTCATCACTATATCTTTTGATAGATCTGACACCCATTTTAATTTTTTCAATTCTTTATGATCATCCACATTAGGCACAGTAATGAAGTCGTGAGGAGTATGTCCAAGATTGACATTTGTCTAAACTGATGGTAACTTGGCAAAATGGCCCATATAAGGTTGATGAGTTGTTAGAAGTGCTTGTGACACATGGAGATCTTAAACATATGTGAACCCAGATGGATACAATGGTGTCTCAACAGTTGTTTCCTCCATTATCTTGTGCGTCTCAACAACTTATTTTCTTTTTGTCAATTCCACTATCATCTATTTTAATTCTACCAGTTGTCTGTTCATGTTCTGTTGTATTCTTGTGACTGTTTCGTTGATTTCTCCCTAAGTCTTTTCTATTCTGTCCATTCGATTTGCATCTTCATTTTTCATGACTTTGGTATAAACTCGAATGCTATAAGTGTACAGACTGAACTGATCTCATTTCTTAGGATAGCTATCCTTGAACCTTTTATTAATTATCAGAAGTAAAAAATACACAACATAAATTTTATTATCAAAAATCTTTTAGCTTTGAAGGTTAACAAAAGCATATTCACAATCATCATCTTTTGTCTTTAACTAGCATGAAAAATAATGAATTCAAATAGATGATGCATGATGTGCAAGCCAAATTTTATTATTATTAAAAAGAGAAAAACTCAAGTTTCATCATATATTCTGGCTGGATTATCTAAAGACATTATTTCCTCGTTGAAAGTTTGATGAAAGTATATTCACAACCGTCACTTTTTTTTATTGGCTCCAATTATTAAAGGTGGATAAAAGCATCAATTCATAAAAAATCTACGTTAAAAAAAGTTTTCATTCATTCTAAAAGTATCAAGTTTACACATCATAAATCATTCTAGGGCTGGGGCTAAAAAATGCCAGACCTACTCTCATTTTCCTTTGTCTTACCTAAAAAATAGTTGATTATGATTACTAGGAAGGATAACTCTTTGCTTAAAAAGCTTTTTATTCATCATCCTGACCAACCATACTGTTGCCTGCAGCACTGCCTACCATCTTAGTATGGAGCAAAGAAGGGTTCTCGTAAATAATTGGCTTCATTTTGGCATCAAAATTCAGATATCTGGCTTTCATCAATCCCTGCACCTATGTTTCAAAGTTATGAAGTCTTTCAGAGAATGGTCCACAACATTAAAATGGTATTCACGTCAAGAATTTGGGTCATACTATTTGGAAAAAAATGATTTGCGAGGTTTAACAGGGATGAGAGTAATGAGGTAGTTCCCTATAAGCAGCAGTTATAACTCTGTGTAGTACACGGGTATTAGATCAATAGAAACTTTTCCTTTGGTGGCACCAGAGTTTTTGTCCTATGGTTGGTTTGCTTTGTTGAAAAAATGCTAGTATAGTTGGTCTCGATGTGAATTGAGAAACTCTGGGTTAAAGATTGGGCTAATAAAATGGTGATTGGATAGCATGCTGAACAAGTAATTGTGAAATATGAGGTGTGGGACATGAATTCAAGTGTAAAAATTTTGAAGGTTGCATGATACTTGGGGGCTTAATTCTAGGTGATTGGAAAGGAGGTTAGAAGTAGTCATAAAGAGGATTTAAGTATGAATTAAGACTTGAGATAGTTGGTGATGGTTGTTTGAAGCCAAGTGACTCCTTATTGAAAATCAAACTCTTGAGCTCAGTCATTTGCGTGGCTAGTTCACCCATTCCTCTCTTGAGTTCGTCCAAACTTCGATCACTGTTCAAATCATCCAATACCTTAATATGCTCTAAAAGAGTGCTAGAACTAAAAGGAGTTGATTGATCTTGACTTAATGGAATCGAAAGTGACAACGATCCTTGAAAACGAACAAACTTAACTCCACCACTACCTTTAACCATTTTTATCAATTGAGCCATCTGCTGTTTCATCTCTCGAAGCTTGAGCCATAATTTCTCTTAACTCAACTCCAAAGCATTAATCCTTGCTTCCAATCGATCTTTCTTTTTACCATTCTAATTTTTACTAAGACAGATATTTTATCTCGGGACTTAAACCAAAAATTCTAGACTATTACCCTTACTGAATGAATATCACAAAAATAAAAACACACAAAGTATGTTTATGAATACATGAATATGAGAATGTCACGAAATGCATATATATTTATGACAATGAATTTTTATATGTGCAAAGACCCAAATAAAAACTTTTGTCAACCCTGAATATGTATGCAAAAAATGCAATATTATGTTGTAGGGATGGTGGGGATATGAAATGCAACGTATATTCCATACGACCCTATTATTCATGAATCTATATATATGAAATGCTATGATATACTTACATGAATGATGAGATATATCCTATGACTAATGTAACATACTTGTATGAAATGCACAGACCTATTGTATGTATAAGATATGTATGTATGAAATACAATGCATGTGTTATGCTGGCCTAATAAGGTAAACACTACCTTAAGATACGTAACGAGATAGAATGCATGCACTACTTATCAAGAAGTGCATGGGATGCATGTGCATGAAGTAAAATACGTGTGCTACCTATTGATATGGATGGGATGGAATGCACGTATTATCTTATTATAATGCGCATGGGATGAGATACATGTATGATGTATGAAATGTGAAAGATGAAATAAAATACGAAATTTTTTATTTTGTGAAGGAAAAAAGAAATAAATAAGGCTTAAAAATTAATCTTTATTCGGCCAATAAACAAAGAATTTAAGAAAAATCCTTAATCTTTGAAAATGTTCTTTTACCCTTTTTTCTTTTTTTTTCAATGATTGACCTAAAATAAATACCACATATTCAAATATAATGCACACAATCAAAGAATATATATAAAATAATAAAATAAAATAAAATGACTCAAGAATTCAAAACAAACAAGTAAGAGAAATAACCATACAACGTATAATGTCCTAATTTTTGGTAATTTTTTAAAAAGGTGGCATGGCTCTATCCTAGGTAAGCTTTCTATGACTCACGATATGTTGGGTTAGGATTTGTATTCTAAAGGTTCTCAGACTATTCCTCACATCATCACCTATTATAGACTAGTAAGGTTCCCGGATCCTCATCCATTATGAGTTATTAACGAAAAAGGTTCAATCTGAGTGGAAGTATTTTGCTAGCAAATACGAAAATTATCACCTCACGAGAGCGTAGCTACTTCACTTTCTCTTAAAACGGATGGAGCCCGAGTATGAAGCTCATGCATGCGAGTGAATATGCAAAGTGTGTGCAAAGTAATGTATTAATCAAAATAACATGAATAAATCATAACCAAAAATAAAATCAAAATGAAGTAATAACTAACACATAATTTATTTTATTTATTAACATGAATGTTTTCAAAAAATAAAATAAAAAATTAAATTAAATATCAAATAAAATCAATTAAATCTAACCATTGTCAATAGCGCATAATTAAAATTTTGGCTGACTTTCAAACAAGTTTCCAGTGAAGTCGTCAAGCTGTCATAACGATTTTGGGACCATCAGATGTAAATGAGTTTTAAAATCAAAATAAATGAGGAAGTCGCCACCAATCTTTGTTAGGGTGTGATTGGCCACCTAAAAGTTTATCTTTTTAATAAAACTATAAAAAATAGATTTAAAGTTTATCAAAAAGATAAATTTTGGTATACGAAAAATCAGGTTAGGTTCGGGAGTCAATTACGTGCGAGAAAGGATTAGCATCCCCACAACGCCCATAAATTGGTACCATTTAATTATGCGCTATTTTCGGTGTTGGATAAAAATGGTTTTGACTTGAAATTTAATACTAATTCCCTTCGTTTTTTAAAAATATTTTTGCTAAAATTTTTATTTAGAAATATTGAAAAAAAATTTAAGTTAAAGAATTATCTTAAAATTCACCAACATCTAGGCATAATTTAAAATAACTCTTTTCGCTTAAGATTTAACACAACAATCCTTAAAATGAAATAACACTCCTTATAAAAAATTATTGGTGACTCTCCAACATCTACACAGAGTACCAAGAATTATTTCTTTCATAATGTTATTTTTATTTTATTTTGTAATATAATAATTTTTTTAAAGTATTATTCTTTTTTATTATAAAATATTTTTATCACCAAGTAGTAAATAAAAATTAAAGACAGAATAGTACAAATAAATACTGATAATAACATGCTAACGTATGTATGCCAATGAATGTTATGTAGGATGAGATGCAATTTAAAAGTTAGATTTTTAAGTATAATGAGGCCACATCGACTCTTCAATATCTAGGCAGAGCTTATGTGCAACTGTTTATATTTAAGATCTCAATTTACTGTTATATTTTTTATTTATTAATCTTATTATTAATGCGAATTACGAAATCATATGAAAAGACTTAACAAAGTAAAATTTTCAAAATATCTCATCATCTAGGCGGCATTTGACAACAAATTGTTTCAAATAAAATTTTCACACGTGTCCTTAGGATTTTTAAGATATTTTGAGTAAGGACTTGAGTAGAGGTTTTAAAGATTAAGGTTTTAGGATTTTGAAGATTCAGATTTTAAGGGTTTGGATTTAAGTTTTGAGGGTTTTAGGGCTTGGTTTTAAGGTATGGAAGGTTTAGTGTTTTAATTTTAGAGTTTGAAGACTTTAAGGTTTCGGTTTTAAAATTTTGAATTTTAAAATTTTGGATTTTAGGGGGTTTTGGCTTTTAGGATTTTAGATTTTAGGGGATTTTGAATTTTAGGAGTTTTAGAAACCTAGGATTTTGAAAATTAAAAATTAGTGTTTAAGGTTTCGTTTTTAAGAAAATACGAATATCTTTAAAAATCTCCAACATCTAGGCGAATTTTCGAAGCAAGTTCAATTTCAATGATTTTTGAAAATTAATTAAAAATTTCTTATATATATTATTTTTTTTTTTCATGAAAATTTATTAATAATAATTTTTCAACATCTAGGCGAAATTATTTCTTTAGAAAAATTATTTTTATTCCCTTTAACATCTAGGCAAGAAAACTAATAATAATAATTATTATTATTAGTTTTTAGCATTTTTAATATATATTTTTAATTATTACTTGTTTTCAATTTTATTATTATTAAAACAATTAAACATTTATATAACAAATTTAAGAACTTATCATGCATAAATATAAAAAATATACTTAAAATAACAAAAATAATAATATATAAAAAAATTTAGAAAATAAAATTTAAAAAAGAAAAAAAAATTTTACCTGAATCAGACAAGTCAACAGTCAAGTTAAAGCTGGTCTTAACCAGTTTGGCGGTTTAATCTGCGATTTAGGTGGAAGTCTACAGTTCAATCCAATTCAGATCGATTCAATTGGACCAATCAGCAGCTGTTAGAAGAACAAGTCAAAGGGTCGGGTTGCCAGGATCCCGGGTTGGATCCGGGTCAATGCGCTGATCCTCCTTGACCGAAACAACGTCGTTTTGGACTGTAACCTTCTATATAAAACCAAAAAAAAAAAAATTTTGGTCATATTTCTCCTATTTCAAAAAAAAGAAGGTAAAGAGAGCTCTAGGGCACTCGCAGTCTAGTTGTAGGACCACTGTGCCGACAGCAGCTTGGGTCACCGTCGACGATCGCTGCCAGTGGTTTTCAATCGTCGAAAAATACAAAAATTATTTTGACAACTCTCTTCAATGCCCTTTTTCCAGATCTGGCTTTTTTTTCGCTAGAAACGACCTCGATCGTCGTAGATCGGGACTTGAAGTTTTCTGCCTTTTCTCTTTTTCTTTTTCTTTTTTTTAGACTAAAACTGATATATTTTCTTTGTTTTTACAGAGAGCTCGACGCTGAGGTTCCTCCCTACAGAGAGGACTATTATTTTTTTATTTTTATTTTTATTTTTATGTTTCTGTTTTCGTGGTTGGTATGGGTTGAAGGTTTTTTTTTTGTGTGTTTGGGTGTCTGAGAAGGTGTTGTGAGCAGTATGACTGGAGGTTTCGAATATCTGTCCAAAGGTTTTCGAGAAGGGATGTCTGAGAGAGCTTTCGAAAGAAGGGGTCCGAGAGAGCCAAGGGAAAGAAGTTTGGGGTTTTTAAGGAGTTCAAAAAAAGGAACAGGTGATGGCTATAAGATAGCTGTAGGCTGGTGAGCGTGGGCAGCTAGTGGTGGCTGCAGGGTGGCTGGTGCCAAGCATCAGCCGCCCTACTTTCTACCGTTTTTTATTTATCTTTTTTTGTTTTTTTTTTTTTTATAAAATTAATAATTATTTTTTAAAATATATATTTTATTATTATTATCATTATTATTATTATTATTATTATTAGATCTGGACAAAATCTGTGTCTACACCTAATACCGCAAATAATTTTTTTTCTATACAAATTAAATTGATTAGAAAATTTATTGAGTAAAAAAAACGTTCTAAAATGCCTGGAGAATATGAGAAAATGTTTTAAAATACATCTTGAGAAATTATATTAATTATTTTCTCAAAGACTAAACTAATTATTATTGAAAGAAAAGTGTAAAGTTTGGTCAAATAATTTGGAAAAAAAATTTATGTATTTTTTTCTTAAAAAATAATTTAAAATCTCTTTTTTTTTTTTCAATTAATACGAAATACCCATTGACAGTAAGATAGTATTTATATTTATTTGTTTAAAAATAAATTTTATTTTATTTAAATTTAAACTCAAATCAGATTTAAAACAGTTAAATATTATCAAAATAAAAAGTCAAAACTTGAAATATTTTGTTAATTGTGAGTGACATAGCGTTAACTTTGTTAATACCACAGTTAAAAAAATTTTAACCTTTTCTATGATTTTTTATATATAAATAATTTTTAATTTAAAAAGCAAAGTAAAACTTCATTCATATTGATATCTAGTTTTAAAACCTGTTGAGTTGAGCTTCCCCTTTCGATTAATCAGAGACCGGTTTAGTGCTGATAACGACCCAACATAGACCATCCCCGGTTCAACTATCCAAGAGCCCCCACCCATATCGTGTCCACGTCAGCATTCTCTCAAACTATTGGCTCCTTGCACTTTCCCCTATCATAATCCACCACGTGTACCATGTTTCCACATCATGCATTTTGGTTCTTACTGACTAAGAAAAAACAAAAAAAGAGAAAGACCTATTGCCTCATATGTCACCCCTATTTTTTTTTCTTTCTAAATTGTATCATTGATAAAACCCTCGGCAACTTGATTCAAAAGTTAATTTTTATTAATTTTGATAATTTTAAATTATAATAAATTAATACGATATAAAAATAATATAATATAATTAAAATGTGAATAAAAGTTATGTCAATTTAACAAATTAAAAAATTTATTTTATTTTTAATATGTTTATATAAATTACAAAATAATAATTTTTATATTTTATATATTTAATATAAAAAAATAAATATGATATAAATATACAACATATCAAATTTTTTACTGTAGGATATTTATATCAAAATTCTCATGATCGAGCCCACAGTACTTCTCAAATTTGTCCATAAATATGAGCCCCTTTAGCCGTATTTCTGCCCTTTTCTACTCCTTCCTGCCTTTCCTTATATGTTTAGAAGCTTTTGGTTTCCCTTTCTTTTTTATTATTATTATTATTCTTAGTAAAGCCATGTTGTCGAATGTTCCGACTATTTTTTTCTCCGATTCGATGCTTGACAAAGATCTATTTCCGGCTTTCGAAAGCGGCTTCACGTCGTAGGATTGCTCGGATTTTTTTTCCAATTCCCCGTCTATAGGGCCCGTAATATCGGCGTCCGGTTCAGATGAACTAAACCAAAATCAAACCAACTCGAACTCATCCGGTTTGGTTGAACCAAACCCACCTGTTCCCATCATCGACGAGCGAAAGAGGAGACGCATGATGCCGAACCGGGAATCAGCCAGGAGGTCACGGATGCGTAAACAGAAGCATTTAGAAAACTTAAGGAACGAGGTGAACCGGTTTAGTATTGAGAACCGAGAACTGACCAACAGGTTGAGGTTCGTTTGGTACCACTGTCACCGTGTAAGGAAAGATAACAGTCTTAATCAATAAATAATTTTAATCTAATCAATATATAATAATAATAATAATAAATAAATAAATAAAACCTTGAAATGGTTTTGCTTAGCAGTTCGGTTGGACTTGATTTGAGAAAAAAAAACGGTTCGGAGATGCGGCTAAACTCGACTCGATTTCGAAAACAGCTCGTACTCGGATCACACGCGGGTTAAACGCGGATAGACGTTCAAGTCGGGTTGTCCGATTTCAAAACGCACGGATCCTCTGAGAATAGTAACACTAAAATGACGTCGTTTTAAGCAGGTATAAAAGGCTATAATTTTTGTTTTTCAGTAGATCTCCCATTCTCTCTCTCTCTCTTCCCTTCCTTTCCTCATTTTCTCTCTACCCAAACGAAGAACTCTAGTTGAATCTCATCATATTCTGAAAAATATCACTGAAATCTAAGTTTTTTGTCAGAAATTCGTCGAAAAATTGATCGATTTCTAGATCGATTTTTGGAAATAGTTGTCGAAAACTTGGTAACTGGTCGAAAAACTCAAACGGTGTCGAAAAATTCACCAAAAAATTCAAACTTCGCAGAAAAATTCAATTGAAATCTAAAAATTTTTCAGAAATTTAAAAAAAAAATCGCCTAAAATTCTCTAAAATTTCTAAAAAATTTCTAAAATTGCTTATGACCTTTCTGAACACATTTTTTTCTTCTTTTATGCTCTACTTCTCTTTCAGTGTTTATTTTCTCTGTTAATGTGCCTTTTATGTGTTTGTTCCAGCATCTATTTATAAGGATTAATCAGAAGAGTTTTTGATCAATCACAATTCTTTTTTGGATTGAGATTTAATCTTTGAATTCAATCTGGACTCTAATTGAATCTTAAATTCACGGTAAAACTTTAGTTTTTATCCTAATTCTAATTTCAATCGAATAAGTAAAAAAAAGAAGGAAGAAAAGAGAAAATAAAATAAAATAAAATAAAGATAATATATTAATTAATAGATAAATAGTAATAATAATAGATAAATAATAATAAAGTATATATATATATTAACAAATAAATTATAATAAAATATATATATAAATAATAAATATAAAAATACAAAAAATATAAATATATTATAAAACAAAATAAAATAAAATAAAATAAATTTACTCATTTAAATCAAATTTAATTGATTTGAATTTGAATCAAATTAAATGTCTACAAAGACAAAAAAAAAAAAAAAGAGAAACTTAAAATGGAATATCTTAGATATGTGTGTAAAGTTTCTCGCTCATTGTATCTGGAATATGTGTACCTAAAATTTCCCACGTGATGGAAATGTTCAAGGGCTGTCTTCTTTCAACTGCCGCCATCAAGAATGACCCTAAGCAAAAGCAAAAGGTACCACTTTTTTATCAAAATATTAAAAAAGCTTTAAAAGTATTTATTTCTTAAAATAAATTATTATATTTTTATTATATTTAAATAAAATTTTCATTTATATTTATAATTTATTTATATATAAATTAAAATATAATAATTTAATTTGAATACAAATTAAAATATAATAATTTATTTTGATGTAAATTAAAGATCAAATATTTATTTGAATATAATAAAATTTCAAAAAAATTTTATTATTTTACTTTTTTTTTTCGTCTTGAATTACATTATTAATAATATTTAGACCCCCCCTTTCACCTTCCATGCCCTTTTTCAATCGGTTGGCAACCCTGTTCATATTTTTGGAATACATCTCAATTATAGAATCCCTTTCTTCTTTGTCTCTCAGTCACTGCTTTTTTCCACATCCAATGGAACGTAAGTAATCAAGCTTGCACCTTCGTGTAAGAAATCTAATAACGCAAAGAACTTTTTTTTCTATACAAATTAAATTGATTAGAAAATTTATTGAGTCAAAATAACGTTCTAAAATGCCTGGAGAATATGAGAAAATGTTTTAAAATATATCTTGAGAAATTATATTAATTATTTTCTCAAAGATTAAACTAATTATTATTGAAAGAAAAGTGTAAAGATTGGACGAATAATTTGGAAAAAAATTTTATGTTTTTTTTCTTAAAAAATAATTTAAAATCTCTTTTTTATCAATTAATACGAAATACCCATTGACAGTAAGATAGTATTTATATTTATTTGTTTAAAAATAAATTTTCTTTTATTTAAATTTAAACTCAAATAAGATTTAGAACAGTTAAATATTATCAAAATAAAAAGTCAAAATTTGAAATATTTTGTTAATTGTGAGTGACATAGCGTTAACTTTGTTAATACCACAGTTAAAAAAATTTTAACCTTTTCTATGATTTTTTATATATAAATAATTTTTAATTTAAAAAGCAAAGTAAAACTTCATTCATATTGATATCTAGTTTTAAAACCTGTTGAGTTGAGCTTTCCCTTTCGATTAATCAGAGACCGGTTTAGTGCTGATAACGACCCAATATAGGCCATCCCCGGTTCAATTATCCAAGAGCCCCCACCCATATCGTGCTCCACGTCAGCATTCTCTCAAACTATTGGCTCCTTGCACGTTCCCCTATCATAATCCACCACGTGTACCATGTTTCCACATCATGCATTTTGGTTCTTAGTGACTAAGAAAAAAAAAGGAAGAGAAAGACCTATTGCCTCATATGTCACCCCTATTTTTTTTTCTTTCTAAAATGTATCATTGATAAAACCCTCGCCAACTTGATTCAAAAGTTAATTTTTATTAATTTTGATAATTTTAAATTATAATAAATTAATACAATATAAAAATAATATAATATAATTAAAATATGAATAAAAGTTATGTAAATTTAACAAATTAAAAATTTTATTTTTAATATGTTTACGTAAATTATAAAATAACAATTTTTATATTTTATATATTTAATATCCAAAAAAATAAATATGATATAAATATACAGCATATCAAATTTTGTTACTGTAGGATATTTATATCAAAATTCTCTTGATCGAGCCCACAGTACTTCTCAATTTTGTCCATAAATATGAGCCCCTTTAGCTGCATTTCTTCCCTTTTCTCCTCCTTCCTGCCTTTCCTTATATGTTTAGAAGCTTTTGGTTTTCCTTTCTTTTTTTTAATTTTATTATTATTAGTAAAGCCATGTTGTCGACTGTTCCGACTACTTTTTTCTCCGATTCGATACTTGACAGCGATCTATTTCCGGCTTTCGAAAGCGGCTTCACGCCGTGGGATTGCTCGGATTTTTTTTCCAATTCCCCGTCTATAGGGCCCGTAATATCGGCGTCCGGTTCAGATGAACTAAACCAAAATCAAACCAACTCGAACTCATCCGGTTTGGTTGAACCAAACCAACCTGTTCCCATCATCGACGAACGAAAGAGGAGACGCATGATATCGAACCGGGAATCAGCCAGGAGGTCACGGATGCGTAAACAGAAGCATTTAGAAAACTTAAGGAACGAGGTGAACCAGTTTAGAATTGAGAACCGAGAACTGACCAACAGGTTGAGGTTCGTTTGGTACCACTGTCACCGTGTAAGGACAGACAACCGTCGGCTCCACTCTGAATATAGTATGCTCCGACAAAAACTATCAGACCTACGTCAAATTTTGTTATTCAAGCAACTGCAGCAGTTTTCATCTGCATGGCCATGCAATAACGTTGCTATCATGTCTGAACAAATCCCACCATTAATCACTTAAATATTTACATATTCTTAAACTTACAAGAATGGCATCATTAAAATCCTCTCATATGACAACAAATTTAGCCCTAGCTGATCTTATTTCTCTATCTCTCTCATCTCTTTCTGTAAATTATAAAGGTATCAGAGAAAGAAAAATGGTGCGTTTTTTTTTTCAGGTAAATTAATATTTTTGCAAACAGGGATGATGAAAAGGAAATGGTTTGTTTTGAGAAACCAGAAGCCTGTAGTGTAAGAAGGGTTAGTGATGTTTGGTTTTAATAAAGTTGTTTTTGTTGTTTCCTTCTTGTTTTTAGCATTGAGAAGCCGTCCAAGTTTTAAGCTCTCCCATTTTGCATTTTACTCTATACTATAATTTTAAATTTAATTAATTATTTATGATTCAATTGAATTAGGAGAGATATATATGCGAAAGCCCCTAAAATGCCCTTAATTCAATCATAATAATGATATTATAATCAAAGATCATTGAAGGATAATTCTGTCCTTCCAATAATTGTGACTGTTGATTAACTTGATAGGGCATACAAATGAAATGCGAGATACCGAAATCATCAGTAAAGCAGTGGCCTTATAAAGTTTAGGCTTTTGCGGTTTGACATAAGATTCCATCTAAAGTTTTCAAAAAGAAAAGCTTGGCCAATCAAGAATTGACAAAAAGTTCATTTAAATGGAGCATTTCTTCGTAATTAAATCACACAACAAAACAAAAAAGATTGTCCCAATGAACTCCACTCCATTACAGACAAAGAATATTTTCTTTTCGGTACATCAAAACAATAAAAACAGCTCTATACTTTAAATTAAACAGACACTGAAAGGAGTTTAAAATTTTTTTTATTACTAAATGATTTTAATTTTTTTATTTTTTATATTGAGAATTATGAAGTATCAATTTTATAAAAAAATAATTTTTTAATATAAAAAATTAAATTTAAATTTTTCTAAAAATTAAATGAAGGCAAAGAATATGAAACGAGAACAATAACAAATACGAAAAAAATATATTTAACAAAGAAATTGGTATAGTTACATGTAAAGCTCCTGGTCGTAGCATGGAAACCAACTGGAAGCACAGGAGTGAATGGACCGAGGTTGGATGCAGCCAGAGATCCTTTCAAAGCAAAAAGGTTGAGTGGGTTACAATCGTTGGGGTTAGGTACAGATTATTACACTGGAACCAAAGAAAAAGACAAGCATGCCCTACTTGAAAAAAAGCATGTAAGGTTGTCTCTTCCTTTCTTCACTAACAAGTTATTGAAGACCCACAACTTGATTTTCATGCCAAGTATATATATATATATATATATATATATATATATATTATTCCTTTGATGCTACCTTTAGAATTGTCACGCTCGTTGATAATTTAATTAGAAATATAAGCACGAATTCATGATTGATAGGCCTTTTTAATGTGGGGTTGGATTCCAATGAATTTTTAATATGGTGCAATTAAATTCACCGTATCAAATTCATTTAATATAAAATTTTTAATTATAATTATAATAATTTTTTTTAATTTATAATAATAATAATTATTATTTTTAATTTTATCAAAATTAATTTCATTATTTATTCAAATAGACCCTTAGTATAATTAGCAGTAGCTAGGACAGATTTTTATCACTTGAAAGTGGTATGAAACTAACGATTAGAGCAAAGTATTGGTATACCATTTATCAAAGTCCTGATCTAGGTATGGGTCCTCTTTCTTTCCAATGTATATAAGGTTCAAGTTTTTACTAGCAGTTTTACTAACATTTGGAGGCAATGTTATGGATCCAAGCTAGCAAAATTTTGAGTTAACAGCCCTTCAAAAACTTATATTTTTTATATTTAATTGCATAAAACAGTATACTCACTTTGATTTCTTTTCTTCAAACAGGATTCAATTGTTTAAATTTGAAACTTAATTCACTTATTCATATAATTATTTTTATAAAATGATATTTAAAAGATTTATTAAAGTTTAAATTTATGATCTCATTTTCTATTCCAGATTGATTTTTAAGTACTTCACTTTATCATAAAAGCTATGGCTGAAGTAGAGAAGTACAAAATTGCTTTCCCCATGAATTGATGGCGCAGAATTCTCAATCTGATTTCTGATATGAATGTTATTTCCTAAGTTGGGTTTTCTCACCGCGTGGCTCGAATTTTGTTGAAAATCTTCTGGAGTTGTTCGAACCTTTTTTTAAGCTGTAAAAATGTTGCTAAAGTCGACCATGGATGAACAGGAAATGCTTTCTAGGATAGAGAATTAAACATTTATCCATTAGTATTTGGAGCACCCAAAACATGATTTAATTCGTTGTACTTTCATCGGCGTGAGATCTTTGCACTATCTTCACTAACCAATGCCACTCAAAAAACCCTGCCCTGGTGGATTAGTTTGCTTGTGGTCATGATGACTTCTTGATCAACCATTAAATATTGAAAAAAAGAGTCTTTAACAAAGATCATCTTTCCGATCCCATAAAAGATCAACCATTAAAATATCTTTGCCAATTCCCCTGTTAATCCAGAAGTGTTGGTTGCGTTTGCCACAGATCAAACATGTTACTGGGTGGAAAAGAGTAAACTAATAATACAATAAACCTTATGAAGCAGTTGCCTGAAGAATTTATTCAGGCCGTTGCTTTTGTTATAACTTCAGAGATTTAGTTATTGGCTGGCCTGCTTGCAGTAAGCCATAAACCATTGTAGCTTTCGAAACTTGAAAGCGATTAGGCATTGAATGATGGCAATGGAGGATGAATAAGGCTTAGAATCACATGAGGATGCTGAAAAGACTTGCTCTGCTGAAAAATGAAAAGTCTTCAACTGTCAACAATCAGGATGAAGACAATCTCACTTTCTATTAGAACATTTGTAAGACCGAAATTCCATCCTTCAATAATGATGACACATAAATGTATTTTGGAAAAGAATGCTATCTTATAAATTTGTTTGTGCCATAACATTAATGGGGATCCATGTTCTTTTCCAAGCGGTTGCAATGCTTTTTGCTGATACTAAAATCTAGTTTAGGTGATCAAACATGATGCGCTTATTGTTTCCCCCACTTTTGGTTTATTCTTCATAAGCCGCAAGAAAAGGATCTTCCAGCCACCGCCTTAAGCCTTTCACGGAACTGCTCCTCTTTGGAGGCAGCTGTATCGAGCGTGGAGGTGGAGGAGGAAATTTCTTGTCATGAACCAGTCTTGGTCGACGAGCCACCAGCATCAGGAGTAAGTGTTTTGGTTAAGGGCATATGACCCTATATCAATAGGGCACTGATCTTTATGGTGACCTTGGACTTGGATACCCCTGGCTTGTCCTCCCAAGAAAAGGGTATATACCTTGTGAATTAACCTCTCTATGACTCATTTTTCTGTATTAAAATCAACTATTTTCAGTTGCTTATATATATATATATATTGAAATTTAAACTGAATATAAACAAAATAAAGTCAGGTCAGATGAAATTTCATCATCGTGTTGATAAACTTAATTTATCATGTTGATAAACTTGGACCCCGCTATCAATCAGGCCTGGGTGGAGCTTAAGACTTGAATATAACTATTGGGCCTAGGGCCCAGAATTCCCCGACCCTGAAGACAAACAAAAGCACCGTCTTTTACACAAAACCCTAAAAAAGGCTAAGAATTAGGGTTTTGGGAGATATAAAATGCAATAGCAATTCTTCCCCCCTTGGCACCTCTCCGTTTTCTTCTGTGTTCTCCTTATCTCTTTGGTTTTTTTTCCATTAGGAATTTAGTTCGTAGAATACTTGTTATGAATTAGGGCAATGGTGACAGATTAGCGTTTCTCTATTCCGATTTGATTTTTTTTTCTTAAATTCTTTTGATTTAATGCCCAAACAGCTCTCTGATGACGGCGTTTGTGCGTGTCCAAGTCTAACTTTTTCTCTTTTTAATGATTTATTTGGTTTTGTTTTGGAAAAATTAAGGGGGAAATATGGAGATAGCGATGATTATAAAAATAATTCCTCGTTCTGATTGCTCAAATTGGGCCTGACAGACCTCTTATCACACCCATAGAATCTGAGCTCCTCCACTCCCTTTTTTATTTCCTCTTTTTCAGTTTTTTATTTTATTTTGTACTACTATCAAATTTTCAGTTTATATTTGTTCTTTTAATTGATATTGAATTTTGAAGGCTGAAATTAACATCAAAATTAAGTGTTAATTTTGTTCGATAAGTGTTTTAGGCATCTTAACGTTGAACTGACCCTGGAATTTCCTGGCTGATAAACTCAGTCTTGCCCTGTCATTTGACTTGGAGAAATCTCGTTGGTAAGAAACTACAAGTGAGGTTGAGTTTCACACTTCAATGAATTTGTAGTTAGAGGAAAGTTTCAAGCGTTGCGTTTGTAGTTTGGACTTTGATGAGTATGAGTCTTAACTTGGGATTAACATTGTGTTGATTTAACTATTTGCCTAGCGACATATCCAAGACAGCCATGAAGGCCATCAAATTGAAGTACGAGCAAGCAGTACTCTGAAACATAGAAATTTCTTTTGGAAAGGCAAAAGAGAAAGAGCCAACATTTTGATTTTGGCAGTTTCCTTTCGTTGATTGGTTTGCATACAGATACAAGAAACCTTAGGTGAAGGTCAGTTATTGGAGACATTCTTGCTTGAACCGGAGAGAAAAAAAAATGGTCAAACATTTTTCTACTTTGCTTGCCCGTTTCCAGGATGATTAACTATGAACCCCTGTGTTTCTGCCATTTCCAGGGATCCTGTGTATACTCCAGCAGTTGCTTTCACTCCTGGTTGTCACTGCCCTGCAAAGCTAACAATATGCACTCCACACTACACAGGAATAGAGGGGTCCTCCTCCTTACTTTTTTCAGGCCTAGGATTTGGGACCATGGATTTAGCTGTTTAGCCACGATTTGATGTGAAATATGCGGCATGTATATCACATGGCAACCGACTCATCTCTGTACCAAGTACCAACAATCAAGCTCGGATCCAGCTATCTACTGCAGAAAACCAGCCAAGTTCAGTTACCTTTTTTTATCGGAGTAAAAAATCACTGTTAATCATATAATCTTGCAGGAAATTTTGCTTACGTTTAGGTTACAAAGCTGTTTCAATATTAAGATTTGTTTTGAAACAGGCAGCAGACAAAAGGATATTTGTTTTACAGAATCTCGAATGTTTGCTGAGAGACTGAAACTTGAAAAAGCAGAAAAGCAGTTTCATTCTGTACATTTTTCAGTTTTCGGTATTTCTCTTCAAAGTTCCACTCTCATTGGCGACTACAGTCTGCTGCCACAAAATCCGACATTCCAAAAAATATATCTCCATTGTGACTCATTCCTAAAAATTTATTGTTGCCGACCAGTGAATTTGGGATTAACAACCCACTTTACATTTTCCCTGTACGTTACAAAGGTTACTCTGGCCAGCAATAAAAGCAAAGACTATGGTAGGGTAGGGCATAACATACAATAGTACAAGTTTTTTTCTTACTATTGTTGGATTTTTGTTTCAATCATATTAAATTCTTTCGGATATTCTAGGGGTTCATCTTCAACCCCAATTATTGGACCCAACACCAAATGTTTATTTCAGAATCGGTCCCATGTTTTAATTTATCATGACTTAAGCTCAAGCCAGGGTCAGCAGCTGCCAATCTGAACCAATGGGCCAATTAGCTCAGTGGGGAGCAGTTGCTTGGTCTGCCGGATGGGCAGGCCACAAATGTGCCTCCTGCCTGGAGTCCAGGAAACTCCATCCTGATCCTCTGTGATCTCAATTATGTTAGCAATCTGCCAACTGGAAAGGATGGGAGTAGGTCTGCCACATAATGGCCCAACAGAGTAATTGATCAATATGTTTTTTGGAAGTTATCCATATATTATGATGATGGAAGTTTCAGCACTATCATTGAGCAGCCTTGACCACATTTTCCCTGTTAATAGGGTCCAGCTAGCCTGCACACAACCTTAACCTAGCCCGCATTGTTGTTGTTCTTCAGACCTCCAAGAATGTAAAGTTCACTGCCAATAATTGAAAAGGGAAAAGCTGCAGTTTCGAACAACATTGCAAAGGCCAAAATCCATTACAATACAAGACAATTAATCAGATCATAAATCACTTCAATTCACAATCTATAGATGCACTCGTATACCGACAAATCAACATGAGCCAGAATGTCCAATATCTATTAAATTGGATATGGCCGGGTTCCTAATTGGTAAAATTTAAAGAACAATAAGTTCAAGAGAACAGAGAAGAAATAAAATTAATTAGACAAACATAAGTTCTTCAAGCATCTTATAATGACCCTGCAACAGACTCAGGTTTCTTCCACAGTTTGTTCTTTACTAGCTTAAATTATTAGCTTCTGATTATAATGGAATTGAGGCAGAACTTATAAGAGCTGAGCCAAGCACATCATCGCAAAGGCTGGCACCATCATAGGGCTTCTTGTTCTCAGCTATTGGACTGCTCCCTGAACTGCTATTTGAAAGTGAAACAAAAGGTGCCTTCTGCAGGACACCTGTTGGCGAAGATCTCAACTGTGGGCTACCACCCCAGCCATCAGATAAGAGGCCAAGTGGTGATGTGTTCTTGCAGCCACGCACATTGCTGGTGATGTTGGTTAGGACCTCTCCTAAAGGACCTCCCATTGAACTTCCCCACGATATCGGAATCCAGTTAGCTTGCTTTTGGTGCTGGTCATTAACGTCACCGTTCACTCCCAAGTTCATTTGGATTGGACCAAGCTCCCGAGATAACCTAAGAGGTGAAAACGCAAGTTTCTCTTGTGCCGGTGAGGATGAGGATGACGAGAACTCTGAAGATCCCATAGGAATAGACATCGAGAGTTGGGTCCAGTCTGATTTTAACTCCTCTGGCCAAGTAATGACAGAACGACAAGATTGATCCTTAGGCCAGCCATCTATAAATTGGCGAAGTGGATTTTGGTCTTGCGTTCCTTGATCAGTGAAGTCTAAGAACGGACCATACTCTTTATAATTCATGAAAGAGCTTCTATGCAATGGATTAAATAGAGAATCAGAGGCAACAGGTCCACAATCTGATTGAGAGGACTCTACAAATGGAATACCTTGTTTTGTAATGGTAAACTTAGAGTCACTCGATTTCAGGTTGGTGGCTGAAGACATCATGGACAGCCCCTGAGGTTCTTGTATTCTGCCACGAACACCCTCTTTTTTTAGAAACAACCTAAGGAAATAGTAGAAATATTGGAAAAGGAACCACAATAAACATGACTACAGATTCAAAGAGTATCCATGGAAAATGAAAAAAAATGTGGAACTCCAAGCCTCTAATTAATTTTGATTTAATCTACAATATATCCAATTAACCAAATTACCTAGCAACAGAGTGCTAATGAAATAATGAAATGCTCCAAGAAAGAGAATCCTAAGTCCCAACTACAATGTGTTGTCACTGTCACCAAAGTAAAGATGAAATAATGGGGTCTACTTAAAGTAAAGAGAAAGGAACGAAAGTATATGTATACAAACTGTTCAAAGCAATATCATCCTAAATACTACTAATAAGACTGTAAACAAATAAAGCAATCTGAAATGCATAAAGTATATTTTTACCTGTTAACAAGGGCATCTGCAGAAGGGTCAGCAGCACCAGATTGCAAGTTCTTAAACTGGTACTGCGGTGCAATTGTGAGGTTGTTGGATGCACCACCACTGCTTATCTTCTGCACTACCTTTGAATTAGTGGTCCCAGAGGCGGCATGGCCAGTTTGACCTTCCACAGGCTTTCTTGAACGATGGCGGCCCCTGTTTATGTGCCTTTCACAATACTTTTGGTCAGCAACAGCATCCCGGGAGCAGCGCCATTTCTTTCCATCTGTTCGACGACACCTCCCTGGCTCAGGATCAGTGGTGCCCGAGTACCCTAGATGGAAAGAGCCCCATCCCACTACATATATATTTAAAACAGGAAAAAAAATACCCAATGATCAATAATAAAGACAAGCAAGCAAAAAATAAAGAAGGAAAAGGAAGGATTTAACATCGAACCAAGTGTTACTTTTTAGCTAAAATTTTTTTTTAATTTGTGATATCCTGGTTTTGGTGAAAACTTTCTACCAAAGATAAACAGAAAATTTTGATATACTGTACAAACAATAAGACATGACTGCAAAATCCAAAATTCCCTGTTTCCAGCAGCAAAGTAACACAGAATCTAGCATCTATATTTGGAATTCTAAAAATTTACTCTACCATCTAACACACACCACCTGCCAGCATCAAATGAACAAAAGTTCATTTTCAACACATTTATGCACCAAACAATAACACCAGCAGCCACCTCCAAAAATTGAAAAAATGCCCAAATAGAAAACTAAAAACATACTAATAACAAAGTAGGGATCTAAGTCAATCATATCTTACGGGAGATTTATTATTTTCAAGTATCTATTTCAAAAGAAAGAGAAGACACTTACATGAATTGGGAGGCAAAGATCCAGCGGATGAGCTGGACAAGCCATAAGGGTAGAGGGACTTCTTGAGAGGGATGAGCAAATTTGACGGTACAGGCACCTTAAAAGTGATGTACTTGTAGATTAATGACTGGTGTTCTAGCTCAATCCACTGAGATGGAGTAAAAGGTCCTCTAACCGCAGTAAGAGGTCCATGAATGTTTGCATTGAACCCTCCAGAACCATAACCTGAAACAAGACATCGAAGGGTTAACTTGCCTGGAACATTAATTGAAGCCACATATGCCATGAACTTTTTTCCCAACTATTTTCCACAGTAAAAGTAAAGAACAACAACAAAAGACAAGAAAAAAGTCTTATACCCGTAGACTACTGATTCCTTCCAACCCTTTTATGACCCTTTCCCCCTTCTTTCTCCAATAGCAAGAAATATTGGGATTGTTTTCCCCAAAATCAATGGTAACAATACCAAGTTTGAAAGAGGAAAAAACACCCTTTTTTTATTCCTACTTGACAAGACTCGAAAACTTCAAATTTCTTGTAAATGCCCATGAAAAGATCCTCACCTTTATATAGAAATAAATCTATTTGACAATTCAAGCAACCCCATTTTCCGCACAAAGAATGTGCCTAAATCTCATACCTTAAGTCACATTTCCCAAAACCCCATCTTAGTAAAATGAGAAACCAAAACAAAACGCAAAAGTACCAATTTTTGACCCAAAAATAAAAGCGTCTCAAAACACAATACACAAAAAGAAAATTTTACCTGCATTTCTAGTATACATAGAGGATGTATGCTGATGGTAAGAAAAGCTATTGTTTTGTGTAATTCTCTCCAAAAAGCCACCATCTTTGCTGATAGAAGGAACTTCAGATTTGAGTGAAGAGAAGCTTAGTATATACTCCTGTTGACGAGTGTCAGCCGAGACCAAAGAATTAGATCTCAACAAGGGAGTGCCTTGTTGCAATGGCATTGTGTTTGGGGTTAACAAATCATCAGTTCTTGGTAACTTAGAACCTTTCCAGTGATCTTCAGCTGAGTCAAAAGATCTTTCTTGCATGGTAAACCCAGATCCAACAAGCTTAGGCTTGGTCTCAGCTGAGAGGAGAGGAGTTGAAGGAGGTTGAGTTTGAGATAGAGCTCCATTATTAGGGCCCACAATACCCTCCAAACCCAGTACCTCAAAATTCATATTGGAGACAAAACCAATCCAAACTGCCTCTAAAAAGCATGAGTTGATGACAATGAAGAGTTCAAAGTTGAAGCTTTGAATAGCAAGTGTTTGAAGAAAGAGAAAGAGAGGCGCATCTTAAAGGATGTTTTTTATGTATGCGTGTGGGTTATGTTTCATTGTTCAGAGCTGATTTTTAGTCATCTTTGTGACGGAAAAACAAGAAATAATCGGAGAGAGAAAGAGAGAAAGAGTTGAAACTGAGAGGGAGGCTACTGTACCAAGCATCAAACACTCTCCAAATCCCAGACATGTTAGCACATATTTATCTATGTTTTTTTCTAGTAAAATTCTCCTTGTTCTAGGGGGAGGATACTTTAGATTTTTCTATTTATTTATTATTATTGTTTTTTTTTTTTGGATCTTCTGATGTTGATTCTTACTAGGATGACAAAAATGGAGGTAAAATGACCAGCTAATTTACTTTGTGTTGCTTATCAAATTTTAAGAAATTTATTAATTGATTTATGTATTTATTTTAAAAGACGATATTTAATAAAATTTAAATTCTAACATTAATATTTTTTTTATTTCAAACAGTAATTTTTTTATAAAAAAAATCATTTCTCAATGACAAAGTAATGAAATCTAAACGTAATTTAGTGTATGTTCACTATTAAATCATATTAATCTCATCTATCCAAACTTTGAAATAAAAAGTATTAATCAAAATATATTTCTTTCGAGACATGATTACATGTTTTAATATTATTATCTTTTTTGTCCCTAAGCTTTTGATTTAATGATTAAAAACGTTTTAAAAAAATATTAAAAATTTAATTTCAAACCAAATTTCTCCCTTTCTCTTTATTTATATTAAGATTTTACCCTTCAAACCAAAAAAATATATATTATTACCCTTTATTGTAAATGGCAAGATATTCTATATTTTCTCTTCTTTCCTTTTAAATTTATTTATATTCATGTGTATGCTAAATTAGCCCAAAAAAAAAAAAATACTAATATTAGGATTCTTCAAGCATAAAATACTAAAATATTTCTTAAACTATTCTATTTCTTAAAATAAATTTTTGTATCTTTATTATATCCAAATAAATTTTTATACTTTAACTTTTATACGAATAAACTCTTATTTCAATAAAAATAATTTATGTTAACAACTTATTAAAATATAAATAAAAAAATTAAAGATTTAACTGGATACTAATTAAAAATTAAAATTTTATTTAAATATAAATTAAATATTAAAGACTTACTTAAATGCAATAAAATTATAAAATTTTATTTAAATTCAACAACAACAACAACACATTAAATTTTATATAAGATATTTTAGATTCGATTGTATGAAAAATTAAATAAAATAATTAACTTAAATTGTAATTTAAATTTTTTGTGCTATTCAATTTTATCAATAATTATTTTTTATCTAATTTCTTAATCATTATATTATTTTTATTACTTATATTTTTTTTTCATGATTTACCTTTAAATATTTTAATTTTCTCTAAATCTAAAAATTTAATTCTCTTAACCGATATATAATTAAACAAAAACATTAGCTATGAAGGTTAAATATAATTATAAAATTCAATATGTTTTATTATTTTAATTATTGTCAATTATATACTAAATGATTTATCTAGGAATTTATTGATGCTTTAATTTTTTAATGGAAATTATAGCAAAAAAGACAACCATGGTTTTGTTTGAGTACTTTTCCTTTTTTATAACAGAAAGAGAATTTTGTTTAGTACTTAAAAGAATTAATATGTTAGTCGAATTGAAAGTTTCAAACATCTTTTTAAATGGACTTAAATTTTAGTTGGATGGCAGGAACGGGTTGGGTTGGAAGTTGCGACTTTTGAAATGGGTTGTAAAAGGGCATTAATGTCAGTTCAAGATTATACATTTTTTTATTTAAAATTTTTTTGATATTCAATAATTATTTTAAATCTTGATTAATCAAAAATCAAATTGAATGGAATTCTATTTAAAAAATTAAATTTTATTTATAAAATTTAAAATTAAAATTTTACTTTAAAAAATTCGAATTCTATTATATTTGCTTGTTATATAATTTCTTTGGGGGACTTTTCTTTTAATAGGTATCTTGTCCTTTAGTGGAAGGGCAGGTGTCCCTTTGATTTAAAATCTGGGGTTTACCAGAGTCCAGTGGCGTGTGGTTGCATGAACAAAGAGGTACTTGCCACGTAACCCCATCCCGAAGATGCCCTTTCCTCCTTACCCTCCTACACATGTCAATTTGTGTATTTTAAAAGTATCATTAATTTATATATTTATATTATATTTTATATAAAAATAATGTATTATAAATTACATCTACATAAAAATATAAAATATATATTTTTATTTTATTAAATTTAAATATAATGTTTATTAAAATTTAAAATTTTATTATTATATTATATTACTATATCATATATTAAATTATTAAATCTAATTATTTTCCCTTCTTCCTTAACCCCAAATCTCTTCGATGAAATGGATTTGCATTTTCAAGCCTCAAGCCCCATAAACTTTACTACTTCCTACCTAAACTTAATAGGATAACTTTTGAGATTGTTCTTTGGTTCTTGCATGTCCCAACTTTATAAAGATTTTTCTGGGTATGAAATGGTGTCTTATCAACAATATTAATAAGGATGATATATTTTAGAAAATATTAAGTAAAAAATTAATATAATATTACTACTTGTTTTTTTTCTAAACTGATTTGCTATTGTCTAATTACTTTTACCCCACTTTCTTTATTTCTTTTTTTTTTTTTGGTTTTGTTTTTCAGTTTCATTGATTTTTTGTCTTTTATTTTAAAATTTTAATTGTTTTATTATGATCAAAGATGTTATAATTCTATTTAATTTTAAATTTTTTTAAAAGACATATTTTATTGTATCAATATAATATATATTGTACCTATCATTTGCCCATAATAGAATATCAGAGATCTGAGATTGAAGTGGACAATCAAGTTTCAAATGCAATTGAATTTCTCTAGCTGTTTTTTTTTTTTTTTTGAAAAAAAAGTTTCTAATTGCAAAAAAAAAAAAAAAAAAAAGTGGTGAGCATGCAAAATATACTGGTATTTTCAGAAACGTACACTTCGTTGTTACTTTAATATTATTATCAAATAAAATAAATTTTCACTTCCCAACTTGACCTGCTTACTATTCATTCCACCGTACTTTCAAGTATAGCTTTTTAAAGGAACAGAACTTTATTCTTTTTAACTAATATCAATCACTATAATCGAAACTTCAACAACAAATTGTGGTCCAGCTGACATGAAGAACCGGAACAGATTTTTTTTTAATTAAAAAATAATTTTATTGAGAAATAAATAACAAGCTATAATCACATTACAAAGTCAGAGTTTCTATAAACACCCAGTATCAGCCAAGGAGTTTGCAAATTAATTGGTCTCTCTTATATAAAATATTAAAATTTATATATTTATATCATATTTTATATAAAAATAATATATTATAACTTAAGTTAAAATAAAAATATGAAATATATTTTTTATTTTATTAAACATATATATAATTTTTATTAAAATTTTAAATTATGTTATTTTCATATTTTTTATTTTTATCATATTCATATGTATTATTGTATTATATTTTAAATTATCGAATTTAAAAAAAATGTATCAAAAAACTTTCCTAACACTCTTAAAAAGATTAGTTCAAACCCTCATGAACTTGCCAAAGGTAAAGTTAAGTTTCTATTATGGTTCTTTTTTATTTGTACAAGTTTGTTTATCATCCATTTCTTGGAATAAGTTTGTATGTTTATCTTTACAAAAAAAAAAATTATTATTTGATTTCGACTACATGTGGGCATTTTTTTTTTTCATAATAAGGTCAGAATTTTTTTAATAAATAAATTGAAATATCAACAATTATATAATCTATTAATAAAATATAATTTTAACAATTAAAATTCAATTCATATAAACAATTATTGGTAAGTGACATTGACAGATAATTTCAATTTTAATTTCAAATAAATCTTTCTTATATGTATGATTTTAAGTTATATAATAAAAAATTCAATCTTTTTCATTTTTTTATTTGAATATAAAATTCTCAAATTGAAATCTTGTCTGACCATTAACATGTTAGATAGTATTTTTAGTAACATGGTCAAGAGTGATTTTAGATTTCATGGGAACTTAATTCTCTTTCTCAAATGATTTAAAAATATTTTTTTCATATTAATTGTATGTAATCAAAAAAATTTTATAAAATATTTCCCACAAAAATTAAATATTACCTAAAAAATCTTCTTGGGCTCCAAATTTGATAACTTGTTGCTTATAAGCGTATAATGTTGCTTTTAAATTGAGAATGGAATTCACATGATCCCCCTTCATATAAATCTCTTTTGCAAGGACTAATGGTTGGTTCAACTCTTCATTCATAGTATAAGTATATTAAATAAAATTGTGAAATTTTTCGAATTAAAATAAATTAAATATTTATGGTGTGTTTGAATATTTGTGTAAAGGATATATATATATGTATATATATAAGAAAAATAAATTTTCACATTTAAAATTTTTAGATGAAAATTTCATTTTTTTTTCTAAAATTAATATGAAAGAACGACAAAAAAGAAGGAATCAAAGCAATGAAAATTATATTTCATGAAGGTAATAATTTGATGTATATATATCATATAAAGTTCATCATAAAGGCATCACGTGACCCAGAATTAAATGAAATCGAAACGAGTTTCTCGTGAAAGGCCTATGATTTTGTTGAAATTTTTTAATTTCTTTTTTTCTTTTAGTGCTTAAGCATTGGTTGTTTGTGAGTTAGGGAGCAATGACCCAAAAAAAAGAAAAAAAGAAACATAAAAAGTCAGAAATGGACATAGGAATGGAAGGGCAAAAGTTCGATAAAGACGGAGAGCAACGGAGATGAATGGGTGGACATGAAGGATGGATAGGTATGTTTATCAGAGAAAGGATTCTATAAAATAATTCATCTCCCTATTATCACTTCTATTTAAATTATATTATTATAAAAAAATTATGCGGGATAATTAAATAAATATGATTTAAATAAAAAAATATTAATATGCCATAACTCATTCGTACAATCTTTTCCAGTGTAGAAAAGGTTTTGATTATGGGGCTGCATTAGAGGACCCAGGTCCTTTTACTTATTATGCCTATTTGACAGGGTCAAACCATCACCATTGCTTTTCGTAACATAACAATAATCTTCAGGCTTGATTATCAAACAAAGGCAAGAATTCTACATCTCTTGTCCTTTTTAGGTAGTTCAGCTGGATGATAATAATGGATTTAAATTTGAACCTGCCAATGTTTGGAAATGAGGGTTACCTTTAAAGTTTTTAATCATGGCATTTTTTGGTATATATTTACCTTTTTAGTTTATTTATTTTTTATATTTTTAAAAATTAAAAATTAATGATTTAAATTAAAATTTTAAATTATACACGACTGTTAATACATTTTAATTTTGTCTAACTATAACATAACTAGTTATCTTACATTGTATGAATTTTTGAATTTTTAGTTTAAATAGATTTTAATCTAAATTTATTGTTTGAAAATTTTTTTTTTTAATAGCAAAAGGGCATTATAAAGATGGAATGAATATTATGATAATTCCTTTTATTTTGTGAAAAAACAAGTAAAAATAAAGATGGATAAAACCTACTACATTTGGAAACTTATCTATAGGTTCTTATAACAAGAAGATCAAGATGAAAAGAAGAGATGTTATTTATCCAAAAAAAAAAAAGAAGAAGAAATATTTGAGGAAAAGAGGTGGAAGCTGAACTAGCTTTAAAATAGGTAAATTTGATAATTTGTATAATATAAATTATTAATAACTTATATATTCGTATTATTTTTTATATAAAAATTATGTATCATAATTCGTATTCACATGAAAATATAAATTTTATTTTTTTGATTTTATTAAATTTATTTATAAATTTTTTTAATTTTAAATCGTATTATTTTTTCATCTTTTATTGGGATCATGTTTTAGATTATTCGCTCTAAAAATAGGCCCATCAACAATACAAAGCCCACACAAAAGGAATAATCTAGTTGGGCCAGCCCTCCCAAATGCAGGCTGATGATCAAACAACAATTCAAAGCCCACCTTGTGAAAATGTGGTCGTTTTTCAACTACCGAACCAACAACCAGAAACTCCTCCTGGCACGGAATATGTTTTAGTAGTGCAAAATAATAAATGGAGTAAAAAGAAATAGTGACAATCAGCTATTTTTCTCGGCAAATCTCCGGCCGCTATTGTGCTTGAAAGACGGACAGAAAGAGGAATGGCCACGTCACCTTCACAAAACCTGCAATCAGTGCGACTTCTATGCTTTTTTTCGTTGGATTCTCTTATATTTCCTTCTCAAATTTCTTCATTAAAATTTTCAATTTTTTCTCCTATAAAAATAAAACCAACCAAGCTTTGCACTAGCAGCAATGGTAGCTCTCAGCTTGTGGGAAGAGCCTCTGCCTCTCAATTCAGCGCAGACATGGGTGACATCCTCGGTGATGTTAGCATTTTCACAGTTTCGCAGCTGCTGGGCAGCCTGTCTATTTCAAAGACCTTTGGGACCAAAACCAAGTAAAATATTACAAATTTACAAGCATTTAAAATGGTTGCCATTGCTAAACTTGTTCAAATCCTGGCCTATCAATTTCATTTTTCTTCAGGGAATTGCTGTTTTTGCACTTCTACTCCATTTTGGATGCCCTTGTTGTTAAACACTTGTGCACCCACCAGCTTGTGGAAATTTTTTTTTTGTGTGGAAATCTATTATGATCTATTATTACTTGCTTTTTTTTTCCTCTTCTTGTAAGCTGGGAACGTGCTTTAGAGTTGAAAGAATCAAAAGCAAGATTTGACTCAGTTGGAGTAAAACTAATTGCAATTGGTGTTCGTACTCCTAACAAGGCATGTATGCTGGCTGAACGGGTACTTTCTTTTTACATTCCTTTATGTTTTTCTGGCAACAAATTCTTGTTTTAACGAAAAATCAAAATCTTGATTTTTTTTAACACCTAGATATCAGGTTGGGATATTGTGAGGATTCCTTAGGTCATATACCTACAGACTTAAACCTGTACTTTTGAGGCAAATTTGTGTATCAGAAGATATGACATATTTGAGTCAAAACTAATAATATTGGGCAAACTAGATAGGAGTCTCTACATTGTTTAATGGCTATGTTGAGACCAAAATATGTGGAATGTCAAAGTTGGAGTTGGAGATCCCATTACTTTGAGTATATTGTTTGTTTCCCTTGCCTCATCCAAAGGCCTCAGTTCACTTCATTAGATTAATGAAATAAAGAACCGATATAAAGGAAGCTAGAGTTTAGAGTTGAAGAGAAGAGAAATGAGCTGCCGCAATTCTATTGTGACTGAAGCATTTGGAAGTAGCGTTGCTACCCATCATGATTCGTAATTTGGCATGATCTCTAGAATTTTGTTTATATATTTTTGTTGATTATTCCCATGGGCCCTTGCTAATCATTCTAAGTTGGTTCACTGACATTGATTCAGTTACCATTTCCAATGGACTGCCTTTACGCTGATCCAGACCACAAGGTAATATTCCAGGATCAATGGACCCCGATTGTAGATTTCTTCCACTAATGGTTTTTAACCATGAAGCTTGAAACACTTTCCTCTTCAGGCATCTAATGTTTTGGGCTTGTATCATGGTTTTGACCGTACATTCCTGAACACAGCCAGTGTAACTCTCTCTCTCTCTTTTTCTTTTTTTTTTTGGCTTTTTCCAAGACTTTTATTTCTGTTTTATCTGATAGTAAAAGACGACTTATTGCAATTATGCAGATTAAGGTGTTTTCAAGGTTTGAGGCGTTGCAGAAAGCTGTAAAAAACTACACAATTGAGGCCATCCCTGACGATAGAAGTAGTGTCCTGCAACAGGTTTGCTTAATTTTGTTTTAGCCAGTAATTGTAAATGGTGCATTAACATTACCATGTCCTTAAATTGATTTGAAGTTGTTTCAAAGTGAACCAATTTCTCTCGTTGGTTTTATGAGGGAGGGATGTTTGTCTTCAAAGGTAAACAACTGTTATATGCGCGAAAAGATGAAGGAACTGGTGATCATGCACCTTTTGGATGATGTCTTTGACGCATGCTGCAAAGCTCCAACACCATGAAAAACTGTATTTGTATTGATTTATTTTTTCAGAATTGTGTGCAAGCCAAGTCCAGAATCGATGCCAAGTTCAGGTTGCTTGAAACGTTTGAAAAACTAAGAAATCCAAATAATTTGCCGCAGCTATATGCCAAATAAGAGAATTAGATTGATTTTTGTATGAATTTTGGCTAATTATTTTAAATTTGATTATTAATGCCTTCTTTTTTTGTTAATAGAAAATGTTGATTTTTTTTTTGTTAGTTAAAAAAAATTAAGGTTGTCATAACAGTTAACACTTATTTTGTTTTCAGGAAAATATTTAAATGAAAAGGCATAAATTTACGAGAAAATAGGAGATTCTTAGTTATAACCTTCTGGCAAGATTAAACAGCTTTTTGAGCCGGATCAAGGTGTTTTTAGGTCCAGATCGGTTGTTGGCAGCCAGAATTGATGAAAAGATAAGAGGAGAAAAGAAAACGTACTCATAATATATTAAATATTATTTAATTTTGATATAATGATAAATTTCAACATAGGGATTAAAATTTCTATTATTATTTGTATGTTAATAATAATTATAAATATATTACAAATAATGAAAATTTTAATGAAAAATAAGTGGTGAACATTGTTATTAAAATTATAACGAACTCTCGGTCCGATTGATTGAATAGATGAATCAATGTTAAAATTGATTCGATTCTATAATTAGATCAATTTTACAATTAAATCACTTTAAATTATTATGAAATGATGATTTATATAATAAATAAGTAAATCAAATGATTTTTTAAATCGAATTAATTCAATACTAACTAATAAATTTAGGTAAAATATAAAAAAAAAACCTTTAAGTATTCAAAATAATTTAATTAAGCCCTTATACTACTATTTTATCTAGATAAGCTTCTCAACTCTTATTTTTTACTATCAAAACCCATTTATCCTTAAATTAATGATATGTTGATTTATTTTGAGATATGTGAATAATAATATTACAAAAAAACCAACACATGTGTAAAAATAAGCAATTTAAAAAAAAAATGATCTAACAAAAAGTTTTATTAATTGATATCGTAATTAAAAATAATTATAAAGTTAATAATATATAAAATTAATAAAAATGAAATGTTAATAAAAATTATTAATTATTTGATCATGATAAAAAATAATTAATAAAAGAATATGTATATATATAAAAGTAATAAAAAAATCTACATTCATATAAAAAATATAAAAATTCTTTTAATTTCCTTTTAACAAATTTTCATATAAATATAAATATTTCCTTTTTATTAATTTTATACATTGATATTTCTTCTTTATTACATAAAGATTAATAATTATATTTTAATAAATAATAATTATAATAATTATTTATAATTATTTATTAGTTACTATTTATTATATTTATTAAAATATAAATATTATTTCCAACTATTAAAATATAAAATATGATTTTAATAAAATGTTAAGTAATTTCATTTCTAACGTCTAATTAATTGTTGTATGAACTTTATATTTTAAACTTTGTAATTTATGATATACTTTAAATTTTATAGTTTTATGGTTAAATTATTAAACTATAACATGAGTTAAAAGTTTAAATTTTGATTTTTTAAAATATTTAAATTTTTTAAAATATTTTTTATTAAATTGACAATTGACCCGATTAATATAGTAATTGAACCATTAATTCGATGATCCGAAAGTTTGAACCATTTAATATTCGATTTGATTCTAATAACTATGTCAGTGAAGGCTAAATTCTAATAAAGATAAAAAGTATTGCCGTTTAGAAGAAATAACCAGCTGGCTCAAAGTAATCCAAGTCCTACTTTTTCTTGGCTAATAAAAATATTTATTTTTTAAATATAATAACAAAAAAAATGCCAATAGCCATTGATATAAATACATAAACCATGCAAAGGAAGTATAATTCTAGTTAATCTCTTTCTTAGTTACATACATATAGTAAGAAAGACCTGCTATTTGTTTTCAATTCTATCCTCTTTCTATTCCCTTTTTTTTCTCTCAAGTTTTCAGGGTCTCTTAATTTTCTCTACTTTTTTCTTCCATGGAGTTTCAGAACCCAAAATTGTTTGTAGGAGGGGTTTCGAATGAAATTGACGAAGCAACACTAAGACAACACTTTAGCCAGTATGGTGAAGTGGAACATGCTTTTATTATTCATGGCAAAGGAATCGGGTTTGTGACCTTTACTGATCCTTTGATGGCCAAAAACGCTCTCCAAGAAGAACACATTATTCTTGGTACAAAGGCAAGTATTAGAATGGAACTTTTTGTATTTTTCTTTTCTTTGTTAATATATGGGGTTTGAAGTTTGATCTTGTGAAAAGTCGCATTGCTTGGTCTCACGATTTTATCTTAAAAAAAGGTTACAAGTCTAATATATATTTTTCTTCTTAATCTGCAGGTTGATGTAAAGCCAGCCAAACCAAGAGTAGAGATCAGTAATAGGAAGATTTTTGTGGGAGGTTTGCCTTCTACCATAACACTAGAAGAATTTAAAGAATATTTTGGGAGTTATGGTGCAATCACTGATGCAGCTATAATATATGACAAAGGAAGTCATAAATTTAGAGGATTTGGGTTTGTCACTTATGATTCAGAGGAAGCTGCGGAGAAGGTTTTGCAGAAGAACTTTCACGAACTGAATAATAAGATGGTGGAAGTGAAAAGAGCAGAACCAAAAGAAAAGACGAAAAAAAACATTGAGTATCACGATGTTGGTACTCCAGCTGCACTTCCGGTTCCTTGTGGCCTTTATGATGTTACTGCTCAGCCTGGTTTTATTCCTCATGGTGGAAGCTGCCGCTGCCACCGCTGCTACTACTACAACTATTACCACGACTACTACTATTGTTTTTTTGTCTTGGTCCCAGATGAATACCAACATAGTTTTGGAAGCTATTTGAGTAAATGGCCACACTAACTCTGACTCCGGGCTCCTAGCTGTAAGTGGATAAACTGGCAAAAAAGAATTTTCTTTAGCAAAATATTTTTCTATTTTGAGTTGATCATATCTTTTGTTTCAAAAAATATTGATCATGGTTTAGTTTTCTAGTTGTTAATTGAGTAGGATGACAACACTCATGAATGGAGAATGGTTTGAGGTGGGTTCTCATCAGGCTGGCCATGTGGCACAGCCTTGGGTTTCAGTCCATACTTTAAATCCCCATTTAAAGTAGAGGCCTAGAGAGTGTAGGCATCCCTCTGTTTGTGCCAGTTTTTTTCTCCGGATGCCCGTCCTAGGTCTAGGTATCTCTATGTTTGGACCATTGTGAATAACAAATGTAGATGGTTATTTTGGGAACAATGTTTATTAGCTAAATGCAATTGGCACATACAATACGTCCAGTTGCTTCTCGTGGATTTTCATACCCCTGTTGCCTAAAAATAAGATATCCATTTGAAATGGATGCCTCGGTTGTCCAAGAAAAAGTATTGGTACAATCATTGATCCCGAAAATTTTTACAATAAAATTAGGTTCCTGTGCATTGAGATTACATTATCTCACGTAATAACAATTAAAATCATATTATTACATGTGAATAACAAATGTAGATGGCTATTTTGGGAACAATGAATCTGTCAACTTGATTTATGTAATCTGTATAATCTGTAGCATTTGGCTTTTGTTTTGTTTTGTTTTGTTTTTTCTTCTTTTTTCATTGAATAATATGTATTCATATGTTTCTAATTGTTACAGGAGAACTATACAATACCAGAACAAGAGAGGAAGGCAAAATAAGGACACGAATCTGTGTAAAAAGTGTTGCACACTTGTTTTTTTTCAAAGATCGTTGAAACAGTTTAATAATCATTTGACTTTGATTATTTACTCTTAAGCTGTTTTATGATAATTTTAAATTTCTCTGCATGCTTTAATAATTATCTTCTATTTTATATTGTGATGTAGTCATTAGAGGTGTAAATGATACATTAGTACTTGTAAGCTATTCGAGTTCGATTAGAAGAAAATTCAAATTTGGTTTGATTATTATCGAGTCGAATTCGAGTAGCTCGACTTATCGATCGAGCCGAATTCGAGTATTCTTATATCTGGCTTGAGTAGCTCGCGAGCCTAATCGAGTTTTTATATTTAAATATATTTTTATTATTTTAATTAATAAAATATTTCGAATCCGAGTTCGAGTTCGAGCATAAATTAATTCAAACTTTTATCGAGTATTACGAATCAAACTTATTGTGTACTATTAATCGAGCTTAATTGAGGAGCTCGGAGGAGCTCGAATTCTATCACGAATCGAGTCTGAGCTTAAAAAATAAAATTCGATCGAATTCGAGCCGGGTATCGAGTCCCGAGTTATGAGTCGAGCTCGAACTTCTCATTGTATCGACTCGACTCGACTCAATTACACCCCTAGTAATCATACATGTGTAAGCTGCAAACAATGTGTTTTTGATAATTGTCCTTTCCAATACATTATAATTTCTAAGTCATGTGTCCTCACCTCTTTTTTAAAAGTGGATAAAATTTACTTGAAATTATTTAGATGTAGTTTGTAAAGGTTATTTTATAGAATTGAATGTAAAGATCAACAATATGTAAAAAATTTATTAAAAATATTATTTATAATTTAAATTTAATCTATATGTATTAAATAAAAAAAATTCTATCAATATATTTATTAAAAATATTTATTTAATAAATTTATTAAAAAATTTTCAAACTTTCTATACTTGATCTTTGTGATAAAATTTTTCAAAATTTCAATTTATCAATTTTAATTTTTTTTATTTTAATATTTTAATTTCTGATAAGAAACTTCCTCAAATAAAATTTCATGTAAGTCTTTGTATTAGAGAAGCATTTCTTGCACTTAAGTAGTCTGGTAATTCAATGCATTTATGTCATATAAAATATAAAAATTTATGTATTTATATCGTATTTTATATAAAAATTATTTATTATAATTTGTATTAATAGAAAATATATAAAATATATATTCTTTAATTTTATTAAATTTATATAATTATTATTAAAATTTTAAATTTTATAATTTTTATATCTATTTTTAATATCCTATCATATATTTTAAATATTGTAAATTCAGATTTAGTGTTAAGAGTGTGCTTTCTTGCATGAAAGGAACCCACCAACAACCCGTGCTAGACATTTGTGATTTGTAAATCTATTCAATTCATTTCTAAACAAAAAACTTTCTTTGATTGCGCTGTATAGAGGGGTCTAGGAATGTGGGGATTTTGGTGATCAGTGCTTTATGGATCTTGACTAGGGAATACAGTCTGGCTACTGCTTTGCTTTCTTTGGACATGTAGACGGCTTTCTCCGCTTGTGATAGAAAATCTAGTAGGGTCTTCTCTTCTCGGCAGGGCTACACCACCCCTAAAGTTTAGGGTAGTCCCACTGTCCCAGCCTTTTTACATCTCTTAATTATCATAAACAATATATTACCATAAAATCTTTTCATATATTTGAAATGAGAAGGAAAATTGCAAAATAGCACGCAATTACCAATCCAAAAGAAAAATATGTATGCTACTACAGTTTGCAGACTTGCACCAAGCAAAGTAGCTCTAGGAAAAGAATCAAATGTCTGAATGCGACTTTATTATCAATTTTCCTTAGCAGATGATATAAGGAATGTCAATAGTTAGGATATAGTATATTTAATGGATATTTTAAATTTATTTTTATTTTTATTTTTTTGAATATTTAATAAGTATAAGTAATTCTTATGCCTATAATTTAAAAAATAAAAATAAAAATTTATTTCTAAATTTTTTATTTTTTATTTATATATTTAGGTAATTTTTTATAAATATATATTCATATATATTTTTTAATAAAATATATATTAATTATAATTAATTTAAAAATATAATTGGTATTATTTAATAAAAATATATTTACCAATTATATATAAATATATATGTAAAATACGAATATAAGATAAGTATTATATTACCTGTCCTTATATTTATACCTAATAAAAATTTAAAATTATATCTATTTCTATCTTATATCCATAATATAATACTAACTTCATTTTCATTTGGTAAAAAGTCACTCAAAGAAAGAGAGAAGAAGATAAAAGCAAAGTTAAAAAAGAGTAGTGAGGTTTAGAATGTTGTAGAGAAATTTAGCATTGATTAATAGAAAGAAACTACCAAGGAAAAAAAATGCTCTCTCTTTCACAGTCACTCCCTCAAAAAGGAAAAGGGATTAATGATCTTTTTGTTAGAAAGCGTGAGATCCAGCTCCATGTGTTATTTGACTATTCAAAGCCATGGGCCTTGTGTTTTAGGTTACTCTAAAAAAGTTCTACATAATTTAAAACATGATGGCTAGTTTTGGAGTGAAAAATAAATAAAAAAGTGCATTGCAAGCTGAAAAGGGGAAAAAAGAAGTTAAAAAAATAAAGAGAAAAAAAAAGAGTTGGTTGAATAAAAATCAATATATGATCCGATTGAGCTAAAATTTTATCAACAAGTATATAATTTAGAGTTCTACATGATGAAAATTGGGTTTGAAGCTTTCTAAAAATAAATTCATGATATATTTGTTAAGTCATTTATTTGGTGACATTTCTCTAATTATCTCTCTAGTTATTGATTAGTTCTAATTTTAGCTAGATGAGAACTTTGTATATCTATTATTTGATAGTGAAGATTTTTCTAGTGGTTCATAATTTTTTTCCTCCACACTGGAGAGTTTTTCACATAAATCTTAATATACTTTATTTTTTTATGTTTTAGATTATTAATTATTGTCTATTACTGTATGTTTATTATTAAAAATTGCTTCTATATTGTTATGTTTATTGTTTTAGGCCTGACAAGTAATATCAGAATGATGGTTATTTTCAAATATCGACACAGAAGTAACTCAAGACAAAAATAAATTATGTTTAAGATCATAAAGGGTATACAAGTTCAATGATAAAATTGATAGCATCAAATTATTCAATTTATAAACTTATGATGAAGGATCATTTATATTGTAAAGATTTGTATGAACCGATATTTGGTGATTCAGCTAAACTAATAGATACAAAAGATAAAAATTGGAAGAAATTAGGCAAAAAGATTTAGCTATAATCAGAAAAAGGGTTGATATCAACATGTTTCATCATGTAGCGCAGGAGAAAGATGCACATACTATTTTAAAAAAATTAATAGCATTTTATGAGAGGAAAACATGTATGAATAAAGTTAAGCTTGTTAAAAAGGTTGTAACTCTATAATATAGAGATGGACGATTGGTTATAGAATATTTGAGTGATTTTTATGATATATTTAATTGGATAACTATTATGGAGCTTAATATGGATAATGAAATGAAGGCGTTGTTTATTTTAAGTTCATTGCCAGACAGTTAGAATACTGTAGTTGTGACTATTCTTAATTCAGTTTCTGATTACAACGTAATATTGGTGATGGTAAAGATAGTATACTTAATGAAGAAAGAAGGTGAAAAGATTTAGAACCTAAGAATCAAGTTCTTGTCATAGAGAATAAGAGTAGAAACATCGATAAAGGTTAGAACTCAAAAGGTCATAGTAAGTCTAAACATATATCCAAGTCTAAAAATAAAGTGAAATACTTCCATTGTAATAAAGTAGGTTATATAAAACGATATTGTAAAATTTTAAAACAAGAGTGAAAAGATGAAAAAGTAAGAGTTTAGATGATGCCAATATTATAATAGTAAATTCAGATAGTGATTCAGTTACTTTGATTCATACACATAGTGATTGTCATCATGTTACACAATATACAAGATATAGATGCAATTGAATGGCAACCAGATAAATGTCATTGAGGATGATGTTTTAGCAAACTCGTGACACAAGAGCCTGGTACACACATGTTTTGACAAGGCGATCTCTCATTACCTTGACCAAAATGATGTCTTTGGATTCATGTGATCATTATTTTTTTGGTAAGTATCATAGAGTTTTTTTTTGTAAGAATTCTTAGAGAAAAGAAAATAAATTGGAATTGATTCATTCTGACATATGTGGTCTCATTGAGGTTGAATCATTGAGTGGTAGCAGGTATTTTATTACTTTTATTGATGATGCTTCACGTAAGACTTCGATGTATATGTTGAAAAAAAAACAAGTATTGTAGTATTTTCAAAAATTTTATACCATGGTGAAAAGGATGACAAGGTTGTCTACCATTGAAATGTATTCAAACTGAAAATGATGAAGAATACACATCCAAAGATTTTAAAAAATACTATTTAAAGCTTGGGATCAGACATGAGATAACAAAACCTGAAACATCGCAACATAATGGTGTGGCTGAAAGGATGAACTACACCATTTTATAAAAAGTCAGATGTATGTTGAGGATAACAAAATTACCAAAGTCATTCTAGGGTGAAGCAGTCAATGCAGCTTATTATTTGCTTAACAGATCACCATCTATTCTTTTAAGCTTTGACATTTTAAAAAGAGTGTGGATAGGAAAAAATGTTTCATACTCTCACTTGAAAGTTTTCGAGTGTAAAGAATTTATGCACATGCCAAAAGAGTAGAGATCAAAGCTTAACAGTAAAGCTACATAGTGTGTATTTGTAGGATATGATAATGAAGAATTTAGTTACAGGGTATAGGATCTAGTAAAAAAAAATATTAAAAAGTTGAGATATGATTTTTCATGAAAAAAATGGTAGACTTTGAGAAAAATAAAAAGACTACATAGGTTACTGTTAAGTATGATATTTTCACACCGATATAGGTTCCACAAAAAAAAAGCCACAGATGGTAAAAATAAGTAAAAGATAGAACTTGAGAATACAAATGAGCCTATCACTGTTAATTATAAGCCAAATGCAATTAGTTTTGTGCATGAGGGGCAATCCTCTTTACCTGATAGTGTTGAGCAAGATGAACAGTCTTCTACACCAAAAAGTGTTAAATAGGAAGAGTTACTTTCAAAATCAGGTAGTGTAACGTCTCAACATTTGAGATCTATCAGAGAGCATAGATCATCTACTAGGTATCCAACTTTAAATTTTATTTTAGTTATCAGTGAGAGAAAGTCAGAGAGCTTTCAAAATATACGGACTACTACAGATAAAAAGCATTGGGTAAAAGCAATGAAAGAATATATGGAGTCATTACAAAAAAATGATACATATGATCTTGTTAAACTTTCAAAAGGGATGAAGTTATTGAAGAATAAATGGGTGCTCAAGTTAAAAAAAGATGAGGACAAACTAATGAGGTACAAAGCTTGATTGATGGTAAAAAGTTTTTTTTTTTTTTAGAAACTTGCATTGATTTTAATGAGATCTTTTCTCTAGTTGTGAAGATGAGTTTTATTCGAGTGGTACTAACTTGTTTTAATCTTGAGTTTGAGCAACTTAACATCAAGATTGCTTTCTTACATGGTGACTTGTAGAAGGACATTGATATGATAGGATTTCGAAGTGAAAGGGAAAGAGCACTTAGTTTGCAAATTAAAAAAAAGTTTGTATGGTTTGAAACAAGCTCCGCGATAGTGGTATAAAAAATTTGATTTTTTTATAATAAGCCACAATTATAAAAGAATAGTAACAGATTCTTATGTGTATGTCAAAAAATTCTCTAATGGTAACTTCATTATTCTCTTATTATATATTGATGAAATATTGATTGTTGGACAAGATGCTAGTATGGTTCGTAGGTCGAAAGAATAATTATCTAAGTCCTTTGACATAAATGATTTAGATCCAGTAAAGCAGATTCTTAGTATGTATATTATTTGGGATAAAAGAGTTGAAAAACTATGATTATCACCAAAAAAAATGTTAAACGGATGCTTAGTAGATTCAACATACAACATAGTAAATCAGTTAACAGTCCATTTGCTAACCATTTTCATCTGAATAAAAAATCTTATCCAATGACTAAGGAAGAGCAACTAACTATGTCTAATATTCCTTATTCTTCTATAGTTGATTCTTTGATGTATCTTATGTTTTGCACACGATTTAACATTACTCATGCAGTTGATGTAGTGAGTAGATTTCTTTATAATTCGAAAAAGATTCACTGAGAAGTAGTGAAATAAATTTTTAGATATTTAAAGAATAGCTCAAAAATGTACTTGAGTTATAGAGTTTCACTATCAGTTCTAAAAATATTTACTAATGCTAATATGACATATGATCTTAATGGTAAAAAATCTATTTTAGGGTATTTATTCACTTTTGCAATAGGAGTTGTGTCTTGGCAGTCTAATTTACAAAAGTTTGTTACCTTATCAACTATAAAGGCTAAATACATTACAACAAATAAAGCAGGTAAAGAAATGCTATTAATGAAATATTTTCTTCTTAAATTAGGGTTAAATTAGAAAGAATATGTGATATTTTGTGATAGCCAGAGTGCTTTAGATTTGAGTAAGAATGTCATGTATACCTTGTTAAAACGAAGCATATTGATGTTAGATATCACTAGCTATGTTCGATGATTAAGGAAAAACATATATTGTTGAAGATAGTCCATACTAATGAGAGTACAGTGGATATGTTGACAAGGCACTTCCTAAATAAAAGTTTGAGCTCTACAATAACTTGGTCAAAATAGGTTCATTGGCCAAGGTAAGTTCCAAATGAAACTGCTGTGGTGATGAATCTTTTCCTAATAGGGCTGAAAGAGGAGATTGTTAGAAAGAGTGGGGTTCAGCCCCATGTATTATTTGACTATTCAAAGGTTATGAGCCTTGTGTTTTAGGCTACTCTAAGGGAGTCCTACATAATAAAATATGTGAGGGCTAGTTTTGGCATGAAAAAAAAATAGAGAAGTATGCCGCAAGTTGAAAAGGGGAGAAAAGCAAAAAAAAAAAAAAAGGAAAAAAAAGAGAGAGTTGGTTGAACACAAGTCAATACGTGATCCAACTACGTTTAAATTTTATCAACAAGTTTATAATTCAGAGTTTTACATTCTCAAAGGTGAATATATGGTTTGAAACTTTGCAAGAATAAATCCATAGTGTATATGTTCAGTCACCTATTTGATGAGATTTTTTCAATTATTTTTCTAGTTGTTGATTAGCTGATGAGAATTTTATATATCCATTATTTGATAGTGAAGATTTTTTTAGTAGTCCATGGGTTTTTCTCTTTATACTGGAGGATTTTTTTAGGTAAATCTTAGTATACTTTATTTTTTTTACGTTTTGAATTATTAATTGTTATTTATTACTATAATTTTATTGCAATTTATTAATTCTACATTATTGTATTTGTTACTTCAAACCCAATACTTTTAGCCCCATGGAGTAAGTATAACACAAAATAATGAGCTATGGTCACTCTCAAATTTATTGCTAGCCATTACGTGCTTTATCTGTTTACCTTGCATTGCATTGCAAGCTAGCTATTTTTCTGTAATACCATTTGGATTTGCTGGCTCCCACGTGAATTACCAAATTAATCCCTTCGCCTCATAAATTTTATGCTTCCTTTTTTGTTCTTTAATGCCATGCCAAATGCTCTGCTTATTTTTCTCTTCTTTGCAAGATTGATATTGAATTAGTTGAACTATGTATGCATAATATTACTATTTAAGCATTTCATTACCCATTAATCATTTATAAAATCATAAAATAGGATTGAACAATAATTCATATCAGATTCCAAACGAATTAGATCAATCAGATCAAATCATGTCAGCCTTTTTTTTATTCAATTAATAACTGACTTGATATTAATGTTAACCGAAATGCTTCTCTGGCCTTACCTGAATGGAGCCATATATATAAGTACAAAGACAAATGGCCTATGTCTATAAGCTAACAAGCTCCAATTCTACCGGCCAATTTTCTTTGAAGAAGCGTATCCTTAAAGCATATTCTGCATCTAAATTTAAACTATGAACAAGAAAAAACCTTGGTGAATTTAATATTCTGCCTCACCGATCTTTTATAAGATGAAAGAACCTAGTATTATCAAACAACAATAGGAAAACAAAAGATGCAGGAGCCAAAGGTTGTTCTAGTCACCGGTTGTGCCAAAGGTGGCATTGGATATGAATATTGCAGGGCATTTGCTAAGCAGAATTGCCGCGTCGTTGCTTCTGATATCCCTCAACGCATGGATGACATGCTAGATTTCGGTTCCGATAAAATTGAAACGATGGAGCTCGATGTTTCATCAGACGAGAGCGTGTCATCAGCTGTGAACACTGTTATATCCAAGTATGGTCACATTGATGTGGTACTAAATAATGCTGGTATAGGAAGCACCGGCCCTTTGGCTGAGCTTTCACTGGATGCAATCAAGAAAGCTTGGGAAATCAACACATTGGGGCAGCTAAGAATGGTGCAACAAGTTGTGCCTCACATGGCTTCAAGGCGCAAGGGAATTATAGTCAATGTAGGGAGTGTTGTTGGAAGAGTGCCAACCCCATGGGCAGGGTCATATTGTTCTAGCAAGGCTGCTGTCCATGCCATGACCAACGCTTTGCGTGTTGAATTAAGGCCCTTTGGCATCAATGTGGTGCTTGTGGTGCCTGGTGCTGTGAGATCAAATTTCGGAAGCTCTAACCTCGAAAGGCTGGGAAATCATGATTGGAAACTTTATAATGAATTCAAGGATGCCATTGCTGAGCGAGCCAGGGCTTCCCAAGGTTCCAAGGCAACAGATGCCACGACGTTCGCACGACATGTCGTAAAGAAGGTTTTGAGTCCCAAACCACCAAAGCAGATAGTATTTGGTCACATGACTGGTTTGTTTGCTGTACTTTCATGTTCTCCACTTTGGGTTAGAGATCTGTTTTTCAGTACTCGTTTCAACCTAAACAAGAGAGTCTAAGGAATTACAAATGGTCGAATTATCAGCTACTCAAGTTAACAACTACTGAGCTGATTAGCAGATCATACCAAGAAGGAATTGATATGTTCGTGAGTTAACAGGTATTTATTGAATAATAGAGAAGTACCTGTAACTTTCTTTTTTGCATGTTGAAGTTATCAGAATTTGAACCCGATCACTGAAACTTAAAATCCAGAATAGGTCGGGTCACTGTTAGCGAAGTACCTGTAACTTGTTTCCTTTAAAAGGAAAGCAAAATCGGCTTATGCAGCAGCGAAGTTTCTTTGTTAGTCGATGCACTATTTCTAGAAAAACTTATTGGTCTCCAGTGCTTTTTTTTTGGGCGGATTTTCTCATCATTGCTAAAATAAAAAAAGATGGGAGGGAGTGTACCCCTCAAGCTCTTCTGTTACATCTTTCCCACTCAAAAACTCTTCCCCAATCCCCACTCTCTTTTCAAACAAAATCGTTCTCTAGAAATTCTCTCCAATGAATTTGGCTATAGTCATGCAAATTTTGCATGCAAAAATGTATACTTTATACCATGAAATTTATTCAGGCCAACATATATATGGTACTGACTGAAACCCTCTCTCAAAAAATTCCAATTTAATTCTTGAATTTTACCCTTTAAATCTTTACTAGGTTTTTTTAGCTTGAATTTCAATATGAAACATAGTCCTGATCGATGCCGCCTAACACTCTGTTTGGCTGCCTCGAATAATATTGTGATTTTCAAATTTTTAAAAATTGTTACTTTTTAATCTTTAGGGATAGGATCTTATAATAAATTATATAAAAAATTATTTAATATATTGTCAGCAAAATTTTTAATTTCAAATTAATAAAATGACATATGTCTCATTTTTTTAAATTAATTTTTTATTTATTTAAATATGCACTAAGAATATATATAACCTTCTAAACCCGATTTGTAAAATTAAAAATTTATACTACCAATATATTTGATAATTTCTCAAATTATAAATGCTCTTGAGAAATTATTTTTACCTACAAATGATTATTATAATTATTTAAAAAATTACATATATCATCTATATGTATTTAAGGAAAAATTTATTAATTTAAAAATTTTATAGAGATATTTAATTTAATTTTTTTTAATACTTATGCATTTTATTCTTTTATATATAAATAGATAGAAAAAAGATGATATACATATATAATATAACAAATTAACAATTAAATGTTTACATTTATTGTAAAAACTAATTGACAAATTGAAATGCTTAATAAAATTGATATAAAGTTGGACTAAGTCCAACAATCTCAAATTAAAAAGCACAAATTCTTAACATATGCTTGAATACGTAAGGCAAAATTTTCATTCGTGCCCAAAGGAGATCTTTATAACAAAGTCTCTTCTTGTCGAAGAAACCAAGACCATGTAATTAAAAAATAGAAAATAATTTGGAATGGGCCAGGCTTATCACACCCAACCCCCCTCTTATTTGATTGTACTAAATGATTCCCAAGCATTTGGACCCACCAGGGTCCCTACAATTAGGTAAGTTATTTCACTCAAACCAAACTTTTTTTTGCCTAGGGTTATCATTAGTAATTTATATATTTATATTACATAAAATATTAATAATTTATATATTTATATCATATTTTATATAAAAATTATATGTTATAATTTATGTCAATACAAAAACATAAAATATATATTTTTATTTTGTTAAATTTATTTAAGATTTTTGTTAAAACTTGTATTGTATTGTGTTTGAAATTATCAAGTTTATTTGATATTTTTTTTTCTTTCGTTTTTAAGGTCCACAAACAAAATACCAACCCTTTTATATGGCTGTTCGGATACATCTAACTTCTCCAATTATAAGAATCGAGCAAACTTTCTTTTACACTCCACATTGCAACACCCATTGTTTTTTGTATTTTAAAGCTTTCAAGGTGGCATAAATTGAAGTCTTAAATGGAACTACTGTTGGTGTTAGGCCTTTTTGCACATTTATTCTTTCATCTCTATTGAGAGAAAAAAGGGCTTTTGGTTTTTGTGTCTCAAATTGGTTAGCAAATCACTATCTAAAACAAACCAAAAGAAATGTTTTGTCCACAATAATCCCACCAAAGTCCAACTCAAAGAGGGTGTTGATTTTGAAAGCTTGCAATCAACCTGAACATGAGTTGTCCCACCAATGCTATGTTAAAAAGTTGGGATCCTGTTGTCGAGGGGCCCATTGTATCACACGGTTGGGCTTTCCGAGGGGATGAATGAAGTTGACACCAACAGCACAAACCATTATGGGGTGAAGATTTTTTTTTATGACATCATAGGGTATGCTAAGGTTTCGACGAAATTTAGTTTTTTTTTTTTCAAATGATTTTAAGGAAAAAAAAAAATTTTTTTTACATTAGTTTGAAATATTTAACATTTTTATTTAATATATTTTGAGAATTTGAACTCCAATTTTTTAATAAAAGAAAACATGCATAAACCGTTGACTCAAGACGCTTGAATGCGATGCCTTAAGAGGTGTAACTGCATGAACAGAAATTTATTCCACAATTGGGACGTTTTGGATAGCTTTGCACTCCAAAAGATGGCACATTTTAAGTGTGCTGTCATATGACCAACTATCATTGTTTGTGACCTCGAACATTCTCAAGAAAGATTTTAAATCATACCAATAACTTGTTGTCAGTTGTTTAAGATTTATTTTTTTTTTATAAAAAAAAATTTTAATTTGAATGTTATTGATAATTATTTATTAAGATTATTTTGAATATATAATTTATAATTATTTATCTTAAACTGTCATATATATATATATATAATATAATTTATTTTAATTTGAATAACTGAATAAATTTTTTTTTGAAATTTTTGTATCAAAGAAAAAAAAAGACAATTTTAAATCATTATAACATCCCTTTCCCACTGTACGTATTATACGCCATTTTTCATACTATTGTTTCTTTGGCAACTGCTATAAATAGAGGATTATAGGCATTGACAATTCATTTGGGATTTTTTTCTAGAAAACTGATAAACTTACAGCTCTCTAAACTCTTTTGGAACTTTCTCTACACTTTTTTGTTGATTCATTTCCTCCACCGGCTCTTCCACCTTTCTCCACCACCATCCACCACGTCACTTACTTTTAAGTCAGTGCTTCTCTCACACCATCTCTCATATATCTTGTTTTATTTTTCCGCGACGCTTCCTCGCTTATCCCAACTATAACCCTTTCTTCAGTAGCTTTCACGATTTATTTAGTTATTTTTTAAATTCTTAATTTATCTATGAATTATTTATTCTAATAGTTATTTAGCTGAAAAGAACATTATATGTATAAACTCTTTGGAACAAACAACTTACAATGGCGGAAATGCAAATGTTACAGTAGGATATCCATACCTGGCTGGAATCTGCTCACACCATTTTTTTTTAACCCATTGTGCTTATCTACCAACTAATGCATTGTCCTAGGCACAAAAAAGATAATGTCCATATATCATATTTTAAAACTATGTGCCCATTTTTCTGCTGATGAAGATCAATGAAAATGTTATGTCACATCCAAGTGTGCGGCTCTTCCTCTTTATTTCTGTCTCAAATATGTTTATTTGTCCTTGTAAATACCCACAAAGCTTGGATTGAAGGTGACAAGAGTCTGTTTTGCCTTGAACTTGAAGGGAGAAGATTTTTTCTTGTTGGGCTGTAGTTAAAAAGAGTTGAGGTGAGGAAGCCATGAGAAGAGAGGGCCTCAGAATTAAGGCTTTGAGGTCCCCATTTACACCACACAAAAGAAAAATTAATTGGCCATTGGGGATCTTTCATTTTCACTTGTTTAGGAAAAACCCCTTTTCAAAAGAATGCACAAATACAACCCCCAACCCTGTGTTGGTTTGTAGGTAGTCACTTGGGTCCCTTGCGGCTTGAACCATGGCTGCCAAACAAACCCCCCGGTTCAAGTCTTGGTTAGAGGACCATATCTGTTGGGGAAATTAGACCCAACTATAATGTAGGCCTTAAATCCATGAAACATGCATTCCTTCTAACTCAAAACTAGAAGTGAACTTGCCCTATGTTGCGAATCTATTTTTCAAAATTGAAATTTATAAAAAATTTTATATTTATTTTAAAATTTTGTATTATATTATGAAATTAGATACACGTTAATTTTAATATAAATAAATTTGTCAGTGGTGAGAATTCATTTAAAAAATAAAATAATTATTATAAATAGATGTTATCATGACAGCTATTTTAGTTATAAGACAAAAACTTCAATTATCCAAACAAGTGTAGATATAATTAAATCATAAAATCAACCACATAGGAATATTAATTTAATGTGTTTTAATCAAATCGTCTTACATCCACAAATAAGAAAAAATATCTATTAATTATAGATAATTCAAACTTATAATAATATCAATCAATACTTCTAATCAATATTCATAGATCCTTTCATTATCCTTTACTCCTATAAAGTATTTCTAACACAAACAAATACATAAATATGGACACTCATATCTATATGGTCCTTTTCATTCACCTCTATTCTACTTAAACATACACACCCATAAGAACTCTCTAAATCTTTTTCAATAATAAGAAGTATTTACCCAATAAAATTTTATAGTTCTTTTACATTTTTTTCTCATACTTAACCTTATAGAAACTTTCATAATTTATAAACATACAAGCTTACTATTAAGAATTCTTTTACACTTAAAATTTTTTTCCTTATAAGTCTTCTTATCTATCAAATAATATTTAGCCATTTATAAGTTTTCTTTTCTATTAAGCAATATTTAGCTATTCTCGTCTTGAATAAAATTTTGTCCTAATCTCTTATGAATCTGAGTAAGTATTCCCAACAATCTCTATTTTGACTTAAATTTCATTAATTCATCAGTGTTTATGCTAGATATGCTTAGCTCCACTCGCAATGAAAAAATTTAAATCTTTTTCTTTTGTGTTTTTACATTTAATACAAATTAATCTTTCAATACACGAACTTGAAACTCTTCTTGGCTTGCCTTTTCTTATGTCTCAAAGTCTCACTATAATACCAATTGTTTAGAAGCTCTTATGGGCTTGTCTTTTCTTATGTTTTGAAATTTCGCTCTAATAACAATTGTTAGGTTTACGATACCTTTAATTTTAGTTATTAAGCAAAAGCCTCAATCATCTAAGTAAACGAAAGTATAATCAAATCATAAAATCAAATATGAAAGAGATAATAATTTGATATGACTCGGCCTAATTAGCCTACTTTTATGGATGAAAAAAAATTATTAATTATAAAGAATTATAAATATACAATTATATCAATTAACATTTACAATCAATACCCATGGATCCTTTTATTCTTTTATAATTTTATGAATTATTCTCAATCAAAATAAACACATAATCATATGCACCTATACCTATGTAAACCTTCTCATTTTTCTTTAGTCCATTCAAATATATACATTCATAAAAATTATCTTAATCTCTTCTAGTCCATTCAAATATATATACTTATAAAAACTCTTTCAATCTTCTTTAGTCTTAATAAGATGTCTATTCAATAAAATATTACAAAATTCGTATATTTTTTTCTCATACTTAATTTTATAAATACTTATATTATTTATAAGTATACAAATTTACTTATTAAAAATCACTTTTCACTTAAAAACTTTCTCTTATAAATTTTATTATCCATCAATTAATATCTAGTTAATTTTATTTTAAATAAATCTCTATACAAATATTTTATAAAATTTGAGTCATTATTCTCAATAATAAGACATTAAAATCATTTCTAAAGATATCAATACATAATTTTCATGCTAAAATAGATTTCACTTGTGAAAAAAAAATGGATAGAGACAAGAGATTAATGATAAATAAGTGAAAGAGATTGAAGGAGGTAAGCGACGAAAAACAGAAGAGAAGCAGGGAAAACTAGTGTTTTGATTAACAAAAAATCAAGCACTTTGAGGCTATGATTTCACTTCTCAAGCAAGCGTTGATTTGGTTTGGTATCACCGATTAGGCATTACGCCCAAGCAATGCTTGAGTGTTTGCCAAAAAAAGCTTGGGGTTTGACAACGGAACTTGGCTTTCTTTTGTTGCAGGATCGATGATAAATAATTTAATGACAATCAATGTAGAGAAAAAAAAAAAGTGTAATGATGAAGAAAGAATGAACAATGAGTCACAGCTCAAATGGGTTTTCAGAGCACTGACAGAGCCGTACACCGTTTTCTCACTGATTCAATAGTGAATCAATCATGGGCACAAATTTTTTGGGCCCACGTTTAAGGGTTTTCGGAAGCTTAGTAAGAAAAGAATGTGTCACATTAGTCACCACACGAGCTAATTAGGTGATGTCAATTCATGTCGTATTCTAATTTTTTTTTCGAAGAAGATTGATTTACTTCAAATTTGGAGCTAGGAGAATTAAATGATTTTTAAAAAATTTTTATTTAATGTTTATTTTGAAAATTAATTATATAGTATTCTCTTATCCTATATATATATTGGATATATCAAAATATATAATTGTTTTATATTTTAAAATTATTTTTATGATTTTTTTACTTTTGATATTAAAAATAATGAAAAATTAATTTTATAAAAAAATTTAAAATTTAATATTAAATATATTAAAATCAATTTTTTTTAAATTTATAAAAATTAATATATGATAAATATTTTGAAACGAAAGGAGCAATTAACATGTAATATATCAATATGATTATTTTTTTAAAATTTTTTTTGAAAGCCTCTATAAAAGTGATAAATTGAAGTAAAATTGACTAAAATACTAAAATTATATTATTGTATTTGAATAAAAAATTCAAATGTTTTAAAAGAATGTAAAAACACATCTATAAACTTTTGAATCAAATATTCGAATATATGAACAAAAACTCTTTTGAGTTTAAATGATTTAATGCATTTTTTTTGTTTGAAATTTTTTTATGTTCGATAGTTACTTTAGGTCTTGATTAAATTAGAGTCGAGTCGGATCATATCCTATAAAATTCGAAATTAAAATTTTATTTAAAAAATTAAATTTTTTGTCACTCGAATCAACAAACATTAATATTTAACATACTTTAAACTTGGAAATATAACAACCATATTAATTTACTTACAATTTTTGTTATTGTAAATAGTTTGATTGATTTCAACAACAAAAATAATAATTTATTAAAAAATTATAATTTAAAATTAAAAAAATTATAAATATTAAAATTAAAATTTTATATCTACTAAATAAATCAGCTCATCTAAGTTAAAGATTAACGACCCATAAAATTAATTGGTGCTGATGAGCCAAGAATTGACCAAAAGGATCCCATCCATTTAATAAACGACATCACACCTAGAAACTTAGGAGTCAACAAACTTCAAATTGCCAAAGCAAGCATATATATTTTCATTTCTAATAGATGATAATTCAGCAATGCATCCGTATTTTCAATGAGGTATAATTAAACTTTAGTTTTTATTAGTTGAATTTAAATATTAATTTTAATAAAATTTATTTAATATAAATTTTTTATTAATTATAATAATAATAATTATTATTATTTTTAATGTTATTGAAACTAATCTCATCAATAATCGACTCTCTCCGTATAATTACTAAGCTGAAAAATGATTAAAAGATATGCAGATTTGGTAGCAGTTTGCCATGTGTCTGACAACGCATTAATGGTGGAATGTAAATCACTAAATTTTGCACCATTGATGAGTCACGGAAATGCTGGAGATATCTTTGGCAAGCGGCCTCATTCAGAATGAGTCATTCTCCTTTTCCTTCCCCACCGTTTTCTTGAACGTATCAATCAATCCCACAACGACAGCACTACAGCAATTGCCCACTGCCTGCTGCTGGTTCCCTAGAACTCAAAGCCCCCTCTGGCTCTAATCTCTTTCTCTCCCCGCAAATGTTAAATGACCAAATCAACCCTTCCCTCCCCATTCCCTTCAGCTCTTCCCCTCTCTATTCGTCTTGTCACCATCCTTAGGCCTCCGTTGTGCAGCTCTCAGCCCCATCCCTATCCCCTCTCTCTATCTCTCAGTTGGGCTTCAATTTTATCAAACACTTTCACTTTCACCATACCCCTCTTCAAGTCCACCCATTGCCCTCTCTCTGTCTCTCACTCGCTAACGTGCGCCTATAAAAGAACAGAAGATCAGGAATTCTATACAACAGAGCTTCTCTCTCTTTCCCCATCTCGTGTTGTTTTGTTTGTTGCTATCTTGTACCGTTACAATAGTGAAAAAACAAGGAGAAAAAAAAAAGATAACCTTGAAAGACCTGTCTTTTAACCCTTTAGTCTTTGCATTTCGTTGCCATCTGCTTACGTTTTCATCTACATAAACAGAAGTGAAACAGAAGAGAAGGCCAAAAAAGAAACCTCCTTTTTTCTTCTTTCTCCCACATAACCAAAACGTCCAACGATCAAAGAAAAAAAAGCTTCAGGCTCGAGCCAAGTTTTTCATTACACCAAAGACCTCTTTTTTTGCCTTCATGGGTCTGCTGATTCTCTTCCTGCTAACGTGCGCGGCACTTCCATTGGCTTCATCAGATCCATACGACGAGGCTTGTTTAACTCAATTAAGCCAATCCTTGAAAGACCCATTAAAGAACCTGCAAAACTGGACCCAATCCACCTTTGCAAACCCTTGTAGCGGTTTCACTTCTTATCTCCCTGGTGCCACTTGTAACAATGGTCGAATCTACAAACTTTCCCTTACAAATCTCAGTCTCAAAGGCTCTATCTCACCATTTCTCTCAAACTGTACCAATCTTCAGTCACTTGACTTATCTTCAAATTCCATCTCAGGTCCAATCCCACAAGATTTACAATATTTAGTCAACCTGGCAGTGTTGAATCTTTCATCAAATCGTCTTGAAGGAGAGATCCCTCCACAGCTTACGTTATGTGCTTATTTAAACGTCATTGATCTTCATGACAATTTATTTACGGGTCAGATTCCTCCAGAATTAGGCCTTCTAGCAAGGTTGTCAGCTTTTGATGTTTCATACAACAAGCTTTCAGGGCCAATACCAGCCTCTTTAGGGAACAGAAGTGGGAATTTGCCAAAGTTCAATGCTACTTCTTTTGAAGGAAATGAGGATCTTTATGGATACCCTCTACCACCTATGAAAAGCAAAGGGTTGTCAGTTTTGGCCATTGTTGGGATCGGATTGGGAAGTGGACTTGCTAGTTTAGTGCTTAGTTTTACTGGAGTTTGTATTTGGTTGAAGATTACAGAGCAAAAGATGGCTGCTGAAGAAGGGAAGATAAGTCAGCTTATGCCTGATTATTAAAAGCTTGAATCTTGATTTAACATGTTATCGAGGATTACTGAGCTAAATTGGAAAGATTGAAAATTCCAGGTATGTTTCAAATTTTTTTCTTTCTAAATTTTAGTGAGGTTTGGGCTAATCGTATTTAGAGAAGTTGTCTTTTACTGATTTTTTGGATAGAGTTTTTCTGGGTTTTTTTTTTGCTCAACTTTTTTGGGGTTGGGATTCTCTATCATATTTATGTTCAACAATCATCAACAATGTATAAAGCAATTCAAACATGAGCCTTTTCAGTGAAATAGTGCAGCTTCTTACTAATAATCTTCTCTTTCTTTCTTTTTTAATCGTTATCTTTTCATTCATGAATGTAAATGAATGATTTGCTGTTATTATTATTCGATCTTCTATGGCATAGAGTGCGGAGTCTAGGGGGATGAATGAAAGAACTGCGCAGTGGAATTTTGTCTGCTGGTGGCAATGGATATTTATTATATGGATGAAGAAAATAGTGGTGGGGACTCAGGGGACTGGGGTCTCTGTAAAATCCTGAAACTTGAAACTTGGTTGAATTTGTTAAAAATGCGCTTCACCTACTTTGGTTTCTTGTGCTTCGCTAATGTGAACTCATGGGAGACCAGCACCCTTGTTCACATGCCTATGCATATTGTCTTCTTCTTAAAAAAAAAAAAAAAAAGCTTTAATAAACTCTGTACTTTGGCTTTTAGGCTTTGGTCATGCCAACATTCCGGACGGTTCCCATCTTGTTTCTACTTAATTTTTGCTTATGGTTCAAGTCTCCTTTGATATGAGTAAAAAGAATGACTTGACTTTAATGAGGTGGCTTGCATTATTATAGTATGTGGGTTTTTGCTTGGTTTTATGAGTTCAAGGCACTTGGATTTCCATTCCAACTTCCTTTATTCATTTCTTTTTCATTTTTGGGTTGACAGTATAGAGTTCTAGCCTTCTAGTATTTGTTTAAGTTCTCAAAGTTAACTTTATTTTCTTTATTGGCAATAAACAAGTTTGTTATACCAAGTCGGTCACTGCTTGAAACTTTCATTATTTATTTATTTTTTTTAATATTTGAAGCTATGCATGATTTAGTATTCCAAAAAATAAGGGAAAAAACATTCACAAAGCATTCTTAACCAAATCGAATTAGACAAATATACAGTGACTATAATCAAAATTTTTTGTCTTTTTAAGGTTCAGTCAATAAAGCCAATTAGGCCCACAAATTGTCTTCAAGTTCTAAACTTGTTTTTTTTTTTGGGCTTTGAAAGGAATGGATGGCTGTGATTGCATAAATTTCAAAGTGACACCGAAAGCAGTTGATGGTCAAATTTGCTTTCATTCCTCCCATCAACGGGTCTTCCGGGAATGGCATGCATGTCATCATGGGCTGGACCCCATATTTTTTTTTGTTTATGTTGTTGGTTGAAAAGAGAAAAATAAAAAAGGTTGAAATTGTTTCTGATTGATGATTCACCTGATTCTGATCTGATCCATTGCTTCTTTATTTTGATTTTTAGTCGCAGGGGTTTGGGGTTTGGTTTAAATGCCATTCACGCATTTAATAGTTTTATATGCTTTTTTTAAATTGATCCACGCCAAAATCTTTTAATTTCCTCGTAAATGAGAGAAGCAAATTTGTTTAAAGGTCAAACTATTCATTGAAACTTAAAAATTTATTTAAGTTTTGAGATAATTTAAATAAAAAATTAAAATTTATTAAACGGATTTAAACATAATTTTTAAATTTATTAAAATTTGAGTAAGTTTTAGACAAAAAAATTTAAAATTGAATCAAATTTGATCTGATCTAAATTTAAATATAATATAAAAATTAAAAATAAAAAAAAATATATTTTATTAATTTTAATTTTAATTTTATATAATTTTAATTTTAATTTATATATGAATTGAATATAATTTTATTAAATTTATTTAATCATATTTTTAATTTTTTATTATATAAGATAAGTTAATGAATGAATTTAAAATTTATTTTTTTATTTGAATCAAATTTTAAAAAATTTTAAATTTCAAAATTTTAAATCAAATCATGATCAAATATATAAATTATTAATATTAAAAATTAATCCGGTCCAATCCATTAATACCTCGATAGAGAAGGTTACAAATACAATGAAGGCAAACAAAAAGTTTGGGACCATGTCATCAAGTTTTGACAATTTAGATTGGGTATTTGGGTTGTGTCCATTAATTTTTATCTGTTATTAGTGGATCTTACCCTATTGGGCTGAGATTTAGGAATTTAATTTTTAGCCAATTTCCTCTAAATGTTGCATTCTAAATTTCTTCTAGGCAACCCAAAACGAAAACAGGTTCCGACTGACGCAGGTGGATCCTAGTTCCTGAATCCAATCCATCTCTCCCTATGTTTTGATGTAAAATATTATTTTTTAAGATTCCTCAAATGTACCGTTGTCGAAGGATCTTTTGGAAATGGTTAGGAGTTAGGACTTTCGAATTGAAGTCTTTTAATTTTTTGTTAATCCATCATCTACTAATTAAGTTTATAAATTTTTTTATGGCTGTGTGAAATGTTTAAACAAACATATATATTTTCATCTTACGACTAGTTTAAAATATTATTTTAAATTTAATATAATTGATTTATTCAATCACTTAAAAAAAAAATATTCAACAATATGATGAATCCACTTTTTAAACTAAAAGGCATTCATGGACACTGCAAAAATTAACAAAAATTAAAAAGTATAAAATTTTATGAAATTTTTTTTTTTTGAATATCTTCATAAATTTTTTTGAATATTTTTTTCGTTGATAAAACTAATAAATTTACATCAATATCTATATATTAATTATAAATAAAATTTGAATTTTTTATTATTTAATAAATTTGAAATTTAAATTTTAGTATATGTAATTCATTAAATTGTTCCTAAACTAAGTATAATTTATGGAATTGAAGAGAATTCACCTAAAAAAAGAATCAACTTATTGAAAAAAAAAAATAGAAAAGGCAAATGACATCCATGTCTTCTTAGGCTAACAGCCAAAATCATGGTCGAGTCGTGGTCATCCTCCCATAAGATAAAATTACGTAGTCTAATCTTATTTCCTATTTCAGGTAATTACAAATACAAGAACTAAAACCAGCAATAGAAGCTAGCATGATGCCATACCAAACAAACCTGCCTGAGTCAGACTACCTTTTTCATGTCCTCCAGCTTAGCTCTTCGGCTTTTAGCTTGTCTTTTCTTTCTCATATATAATTCTTGAATTTTGAGTCTTGACATCAATACCACAACTTTTGTCTTCGTGAAAAAACAAGAACAGAGTGATCGGGTTTAACTGTTTAACGAACAGGAAGTAGAAACTGTAAAATTTAAGATTCAAAATGAGACCTATTCTTTAAACCTTATTTCGTCTGCTTCAATGCCATTACTTAGCTTAACTTGAATAACCATCAGCCTTCCATATAAAGAGGCTCTGGTCCTGGTCCACATCTTCTACATCATCTCTCAAATCCATCACATATTAGAGTTTTTCATCAAAAACTAGGCTAAAAAGACCCATCCAAACTACCATCATTTGCCGCTTTTGCAAAAACCAAGAAGATTTTATTCTCTTCTAGTTCATTCCAGTTCCGGTTTCACCGTTTAAAGAAAATGGTGATGGTTTTTGATAATTATATTGTTGGGATCACATCTTTGGTTTCTCTTTTTGGCTTTGTTTTTCTTTTCATTTTGTGGCGTAATAGCAATAGCAAGAAGAAAATCGAGAAAGGTTCTAGGGAATTTAAGATCGAAACAGACGCTGTTAACAGCACCGACGTAGGAGAATGCTCGCCGGAAAATGGTTCCGAATATGACATCATCATTGTCGGTGCCGGTGTTGCTGGTGCTGCTCTTGCTCATGCTCTTGGCAAGGTAAATTCCTGTTTTCTTTTAATTATTTTTCTTATGTACTACTATAAGTTACTGTGTTCTTTTTAATTTGTGACGTAATTAAACAAATCAGTTTGGAGTTTGACGTTGATTACGTAATTGCCATGAAAATGATATCTTGTTAAGTACAAGATACGGACTTGAACTTTATTGCCATTGTGCTTTCGACGTGTTTGCAGATTACTTGATTTCTGAAGCATTAGAATCATAGAAGGGCTTAGACTGGTGTTCGTTTGCAATGATCCTTTCCGAGTTATTTACTGTTAATTCAACTACAATGTTATTATTTCTATTTTCAGGATGGAAGGCGTGTTCATGTGATAGAAAGAGACTTGACAGAACCAGACAGAATTGTTGGGGAACTGCTGCAGCCAGGAGGATACCTTAAATTAGTTGAATTGGGCCTTCAGGGTATGCACGAAAATTAGTGTGCATCTTATTAAAAATGTGAACAAACTTTTGGTTGTTATTAATAGCCAGTTGGTTTTGAGTTGGATCTGATCTCCTGAATCTTTTTACCTGTAAAATGCAATTAAACCCTTTTGATTACAGATTGCGTGGAGGAAATTGATGCCCAGCGAGTGCTTGGGTATGCTCTCTTCAAGGATGGGAGAAATACTAGATTGTCATATCCCTTGGAGAAATTTCAGGCAGATGTTGCTGGAAGGAGCTTCCATAACGGACGTTTTATCCAGAGGATGAGAGAAAAAGCTGCTACTCTTCCCAAGTAATCTTTTTTGCTTCCTGGATTCATGATGCATACTTATTAGTTACAAACTTCCTGCTGCATTGTTAATTTTGCAATTTTTCATGCACAAATTTTCATTTTATATTCGGTAAATGGTTACAAACTTGCAAACAATTAATCTCCTTCCACACTTGCAAACAATTTTCAGTGTACGGCTAGAGCAAGGAACAGTAACATCTCTGCTAGAAGAAAATGGGACAATTAGAGGGGTGCAAAACAAAACTAAGGATGGTCAAGAACTAAAAGCGTATGCTCCTCTTACTATTGTATGTGATGGTTGCTTTTCAAACCTACGCCGCTCTCTTTGCAACCCGAAGGTGAAGTTACCATCTTATAATTGTTATATTAATACTCTCTTCTTATCTGACAATCAGTATAAACAATAATGGTCAACCAAACACATATCTTTTGTGCTAAATGCAATCCTTTAATTTTGCATGTGCTTCTGTTTCTTATGATGTTCTTCCAGGAAAGTAAATGTAGCGTTTTAATTTTTCAACAGGTGGATGTGCCCTCTTGTTTTGTGGGTTTGGTCTTAGAGAATTGCAAACTCGCATTTTCAAATCATGGGCATGTTATCCTAGCAGATCCTTCACCCATCTTGTTTTATCCAATCAGTAGCACAGAGGTTCGCTGCTTGGTCGATGTACCAGGGCAGAAAGTACCTTCCATTGCTAATGGGGAAATGGCAAATTATTTGAAGACCGTGGTGGCACCACAGGTATCTGTTAATGTTGGTGCATGATTGTTGATTGTCAACTTATGATGAAAAAATCTGTTTCTTTGTAGCTGCACAATAAAATTTAACTTTCATCCTTGTTCATATTCAAGCATCACTCAGTCACTTGCCTTGCCTGCTGCACACAATACCTTGGTTTAATCATGGAGTGTCTGTTTCAGGTTCCAACTGTGCTTCATGATGCCTTCATAGCTGCTGTTGACAAAGGTAATATTAGAACCATGCCAAATAGAAGTATGCCAGCTGATCCTCATCCGACTCCTGGAGCACTTCTCATGGGTGATGCTTTCAACATGCGCCATCCTTTAACTGGTGGAGGAATGACTGTGGCATTGTCTGGTATTGTCGTACTTCGGGATCTTCTTAGGCCTTTGCATGACCTTCATGATGCAGCTTCCCTGACCAAGTATCTTGAATCCTTTTACACATTACGCAAGGTCAGTTGGCTTCTTATGCTATGATCCTGACCAAGTATCTAACACGGTAGTGTTTCTTGTGTGGTTTCTATGTAACCAAGTAAAATATGAGTCTAAGATAGTTGCATTGCATCTTTGGTTTAATTACAACTATCACCATAGAGAATTTTTCAACTGCTTGAACATCCTAGTGGCTAGAATTTTATTATCGTCTTCAAAAAATCTGAAATGATTATCTGGTGATGTTCATGTTATAAAGGACGAAAATTCTAGATTTTAGGTTCCACCAAGGACATTAAACCCCTTTACTTTCCAACCTGAAAGGGCTTCGAAGTTAAATATACAACGAATCAGGGATGTTATTTTCGAAGATTTTCTGTTTGCTCATGATATGATGTTTATTGCAGCCTGTGGCATCTCTACAATAAATACTCTGGCTGGTGCCGTTTATAAGGTGTTTTCTGCTTCCCATGATCAAGCAAGGAAGGAAATGCGCCAGGCCTGTTTTGACTATTTAAGCCTTGGGGGTATTTTTTCAACTGGACCAGTGGCTTTACTTTCTGGTCTAAACCCTCGCCCATTAAGTTTAGTTCTTCATTTCTTTTCCGTGGCAATATATGGAGTTGGTCACCTGCTCCTACCATTTCCTTCACTTCAACGCATGTGGATTGGAGCTAGGTTAATAAAGGTATGCATTTTACACCCTTTATGCTGTTGATGGCACTTCTCTTTTTTTTTTTTTTTTGCTTTCTAAGTTTTACTCCCTTTTGTTACATATTTTCCTTCCTTGTGTTCTCTATTTATATGAACCGAATAATCTCAATGTAGAATTTTTTAGACATGCTACACAAACTTTGAGCCCATTATTTTTGTTCCTGCAACTGATTTGCATATATCATTATTGCTGGTAACACTTGTCAGTTGGCAAGACAGCATCATACCTTACAAAGAAGCTAGAATATCACAAAAATTCCAGCTTTTAACAACTAAAATTGGTTAATACATTTGTTTCTTTGTAATAACTTTGTGCTTCTGTTCCAAAAGAGAACACGAAAAGAAAAAACAGAAATGTCCATCTTTAACACAAGACATGTAATGTTTTTCAAATCCTAATTGAATTCGAGCTCCATTAGTATACTGTAGAAAAACATGAAATCTGTATACAGTATACTGGATTTTGCCACTTTGTGCTGAACACTTTTCCCCCTTTCTGCAGGGTGCATCAGGTATTATTTTCCCCATAATCAAGGCAGAGGGAGTGAGGCAAATGTTCTTCCCTGCAACAGTTCCTGCACTGTATAGAGCACCTCCCGTTTATTAATATGTCCCATCATGATAGCTTCAGCTTTGTAGCACCCAAGGTGAAAAGCTTGCATTACCTCCTCTTTGCTTATAGAGTGATGACTAATGAGTGCATGTTATGTTACATGTACATTGAGGACATTTTACAACTGTGGTAGATTAGAGACAACTAGGAACTGTTCTTTCATTGTATGAACAAAGTTTTCCCAAATCGACATACTCTAATGGAAAAAATTCTTTATTGGTGTAACATTGTGAAAAAAAAGATTCAGCAAGTTGACTAAACAGATTTCAACAATCAGAAGATTGAGGGAAGAAATATTACTTCGTTGAACAAAACACAATGGAAGCTGGAAGAAGGCCTTCATTGATAAACCTGCATGCAATAAAATGGTTGTCTAGATTATTTTCCAGCAAAACTAACAACAAAACTTGACTATTTAAACTTACTGGATTGAAATGAAAATGACTTACATGTTTAACTGACTTTACCAATGAGTATGATAGCCATGAGTTTGATCTAGCGCTTTAATTGAAGGGAAATCAACGAATCTAGTGAATTTGCATTTTTCACGGCCAACTCTATATTGTGGGTTTTTGGAAACTTCTCAAATCCAATAGCAAATCGTAATTGTCATTTATGGCCTTTCAATGATAGTGGCCAAATAACTAATCTTCAGCATGGCATCTTCAAATCTTGCCTTCGAATCCTTTGTCAATTTGAAAATGATCTCCGTGATTCTGGCCCCCAGATCCATTCATCATGACCAGCTTGTCCAAAACTAGTACAACAGATGAGTTAGTAATGAGATGTACATTTTTAGTTTACACTTCCTAACCAACCGTAACGCTTCTTTTCCCTATCCACCCTATGTTGTGATTCATACCCAGGAGGAATCTATACACTGATCCAACTTGAGCCAGGTTGCTTCATCACCCCAACATTTTTCATGGATTCCCTAACTTTAGCTGCTTCTTCCCATTGACCAGCAGCAACATAAGTACTTGAAAAAAGCACATAAAGTGAAGGATTATTTGGCTATGTTTCTAGGAGAAGCCTAGCAATAATTATTGCAAGCCTTAGATTACTATGAGCTGCACAAGCACTGAACAAGGTCCACAAGATATTAGAATGGGCTTCAATATGCCGACTGTCTATTACTCTTTCAGCTTCATCGAGATACCCTGCCCGACCAAGAAGGTCAACCATGCAAGAAATGTGGTCTTCTCCAGGCGCCAAACCTTACTCATTTACCATGGAATTGAATATCCAAATGGCAACATCAACTAAACCAGCATGGCTGCAAGCAGAAAAAAGAGCAGTGAATGTTGCCCGATCAAGTTTGACTCTACCTGCATCTTTGAAGGATTTAGAGCAGAGGAAGAACAAAAAAATAGAAGAAACTAATCTGTCACTTGAAATAAATTGGCTCTGCAGATCATGAGCTTCATTTCATTAATATATAGGCTTTAACATACAAAAGTTTGTTTAACTACTACAAGAGTTGTTTGCCTAACAGTATGGATCACCATGCACAGATCCATCATGTTACCTAAACTGATCAGATGGCAGAACCTATTACAAAAGTGCCAGTAGAAATGCCATACCTAGTTGCTTCGACCACTAACACACTAACACTCCTCCTTGGCATTTCTGCTGGAAACACCAAGACTTTTCCTCAATGTTTCAAACCTTGCCTTTGGTAAGGCTTTGGTCAGAATATCTGCAATTTGATCTTCTGACTTGCAATGCACCAGTTTCACTTCATTCTCAGCTTCAACTTCTCTAATAAAGTGATACTTGATCTTAATATGCTTAGTTCTTCCATGAAACACAGGGTTCTTAACCATTGCAACTGCTGACTGATTATCACAAAAAATTTCTGTTGTATCATCTTGCTTTTGACTCAAATCTATCAGAATTTTTTTTAGCCAAATTGCTTGATTAACAGCAGCTGCAGCAGCTATATACTCTGCTTCTGCTGTTGATTGAGCCACAGTTCCTTGTTTCTTTGAATTCCAGCTAAACACATTTAATCCAATGAAAAACACATAGCCTGAAGTGCTTTTCATGTCTTCATGAGAGCCAACCCAGTCACTGTCTATGAATCCAACCAATCTTGAACTTTCATTCTTCTTGAACCAAATTCCAAGTTCACTAGTTCCTTTGACATATCTCAACACTCTTTTTGCAGCCTTAAAATGTAACTCACTAGGATTTTGTATGAACCTAGAGAGTAAATTTGCAGCATACATGATGTCTGGCCTTGTTGCTGTCAAATACAATAAACAACCAACCAAGCTTCTATAAATAGAACCATCAATTTTGTTAGCTCCATCTTCCTTAATAAGTTTCTCATTTTGAGCCAAAGGAGTGTTGGCTGGTTTGCAATTTTCCATCCCAAACTTATTCAAGATTTCATTTGCATATTTTCTTTGACAAATGAAGATTCCTTACTGGTCTTGATGAATCTTCATTCCAAGAAAGTAAGACATTTCTCCCATATCTGTCATCTTAAAAATTTCCTGCATTTGGAGCTTAAAATTTTTCACAAGAGTAGATTTGCTACCTGTCACCAAAAGATCATCAACATACAAAGAAACAATCAACAGATCATTATTGTTAAAAACTTTAATGTACAATGTTACTTCACTGAGGCTTTTTTTGAATCCTAACTTCAGTAAATGATCATCAATTTTGGAATTCCACACTCTTGGAGCTTGTTTTAATCCATACAAAGCCTTCTTGAGTAGATAGACTTTGCCTTCATGTCTCTTGGCAACAAAACCATCAGGTTGTTCAATGTAAATCTCCTCCTCAAGATAACCATTCAAGAAGGCAGATTTGACATCAAGTTGGTATAATTTTCCAACTTTACTGAGTTGCTAAGGCTAATAGCAGCCTTATGGTGTCCAACCTTGCAACTGGAGCAAATGTCTCTGAAAAATCAACACCAAGCTACTGGGAATAGCCTTTAGCTACCAATCTAGCTTTAAGTTTGTTGATGGAACCATCAGCATTCAACTTTGTTCTGAAAATCCATTTAACACCAATGATGTTTTTGTTGTCTGTCAACCAGCATCCATGTTTGATTTTTTTCAATCATTTGAATCTCCTCCTTCATGGCATTCCTTAAGTTTGAAAATTTGACAACTTCTTCAAAGCTTGCAGGTTCAAGAATGGCAACATTTTATCTTTGATAAATATCTGTGAGTGGTCTGATTCCTTTCACTGGTTCATGATCAATGATTTCATTTTCAAACATATAATCTTCTTGATCTTGAAAGCTTATCATGTCTGCAGCAGTTTGCTTAACTGATTCTCCCTTTAACTTTTCTCAATTCCAGGCAGCTTGCTCATTAAATCTCACATTTCTACTTACAATCATCTTGTCTGTAAGTGGATTGTAAGTCCTATAGCCTTTGGTGATGTTGCTATAGCCCAGAAAAATACATATTTTTACTTTTTGATCAAGCTTGTCCCTTTTGATATCAGGAACAAACACATAACGGATGCTACCAAAAACTCTGAGATGGTGCACTGATGGTTTGCTTCCATACCAGGCTTCGAAATGAGTGTTTCCCTTCAAAGCTTTTGTGGGTAGCCTGTTGAACAAGTAGACAGAGGTATTGACTGCCTCTGCCCAAAATTTTTTTGAAAGATTCTTCTCAAACAGCATGCATCTTGCCATCTCCATGATTGTTCTATTCTTCCTTTCACTGACTTCATTTTGTTGTGGAGTGTAAGTTGCTGTCAGTTGGTGTTCAATTCCTGTAATTTCACAAAACTCATTAAATCTGTCAGATGTGTATTCAGTACCATTATCTGACCTTATGATCTTGATTTTGCAGCCACTTTGATTCTCAATCCAAGCTTTGAACTTTCAAAATACATTTGCAACTTCAGACTTTTGTTTCATGAAATAAATCCAACACATTCTAGTAAAATCATCTATAAAAGCAATGAAATATCTACTGCCATTCAAGGACAAGGTTCTCATAGGACCACAAACATTAGTATGAACAAGTTGTAGTTTTTTAGTTGCCCTCCATGATTTGTTAATTGCAAATGGCAACTTACTTTATTTTCCTAGCTGATAGATTTCACATATTCCAGCACTGACTTCAACAGTAGGCATGTTTAATACAAGATCATTTTTATGCATGAAATTCAATGCATTGTAGTTTAAATGTCTCATCTTTTTATGCCATAAAGAAGATTTATCATGTGAAGTAGCATATGCAGATGAGTTTGCTTCATGCCAATTCAAGGAAAAACATTTTCCTTTCATATTAACAGTAAAGAGTTCATGGCCAGTGGGATTATGAATTATGCATGCCTTGTCTTTGAAAACTAAAGAGTAGTTATTTTCTAGCAACTGTCCTACACTTAACATATTTTGATCTATTTTAGGCACAAATAACACATCTGAAATGAGTTTAGTACCTGTTGGTGTCTCAACTGTCACTACTCATTTTTCTTTGACTTCTATGAAATCACCATTACCTATTCTGACTTTAGAGGTGCAGGTCTTGTCTAGTTCTTTGAACATGTTGATATCAGATGCCATATGATGTGTGCAGCCACTGTTAATAAGCCATGCACTTGAGGAGGTTCTGGTTCCATAGCAAGTTGCAACAAAAACTTGCTCTTTTAGCTATTGTTGATTGTCAGCAACTCTGGCTTGTTGATCTGGCTGCTGCTATTTTTTATTTTTACATACCTTCTCTATGTGACCAAGCTACTTACAGTACCTACATTGTATATCAGGTTTGTACCAACAATATTTCTTCAAGTGAGTGGTCTTTTTGCAGTGAGAGCAAGGCGGGAACTTTCCTTTCTTTTCATTGTTTTTAGAACCTTTGTTTCTTTGATCTCCTTATTTTCTACCTTTACTTTTTGTTTGCATCTTGCCTTTTTTCTTGGCTGTAAAAGCACCTTCTATTGAATCTTCTTGTCTGATAGCCCTTCTTTGCTCTTGAGCTTGTAAAGCATTGAACAATTCTGCTGGAGTTATCTTGGTCAGGTCTTTGGAGTCTTCAAGGGATGAGATTTTTTACTCAAACCTCTCTGGTAAGCTGACAAGAACCTTCTCTACAATTCTTTTGTCTGACAGCTCCTCACCAAGTAATCTAATCTTGTTTACTATCTTCATGAGTCTGTCACTGTACTGCTTTAAATTTTCAAACTCCTTCATCTTTAAGACTTCAAACTCTCTTCTAAAATTCAACATTTGCATTTGTCTTGTCTTGTCACTGCCTTGAAACTCTTCCATAAGCACATCCCAAGCTTGTTTTGTAGTTTCACAAGTCATGATTCTAATGAATATGTCATCAAAAACTAAAGACTCTATATAGCTTTTAGCCTTGTACCTCTTTGCTTTTTCTTCACTATAATTTTTCATTTGAGTTACTGTTGGATTTACAAGAAGTTGTGGTGGTTTCTTCTCATTTTTCACCACTTCCCACAAATCAAAAGCACTCAAATAAGTCTTCATTTTGACAGCCTATATCTGGTAGTTCTCACCAGAAAAAATAAGAGGTGGAGGTATGGAGCAATTGCTTGAGGCTATTTAAGGTTGACAAAAGCTGGCTGGTAAGTGTTTGATGACTTTTAACTCAATTTTTTGGAACTCACAGGTCCTCTAAGACCTTAAAGAAGGCTCTGATACCAATTGAAGGATTTAGAGTAGAGAAAGAAAAAAAAACAGAAGAAACTAATCTGTCACTTGAAGTAAATTGGCTCTGCAGATCATGAGCTTCATTTCATTAATATATAGGCTTTAACATACAAAAGTTTGTTTAACTACTACAATAGTTGTTTGCCTAACAGTATGGATCACCATGCATAGATCCATCATGTTACCTAAACTAATTAGATGGCAGAACCTATTACAAAAGTGCCAATAGAAATGTCATACCTAGTTGCTTCAACCACTAACACACTAACAATCTTTCATTGCCTCAAAACAATAGACAGCTTCTTCACGTTCTCTATGCTGTGCAAAAGCAGAAATGAGGGCATTCCAAGAGATTGTCCTTTTCAATCATCTCATTAAACACTCTCAAAGACCAATTTAAAATACCACATTTTGCATACATTGTAATTAGTGCATTAACTAAAGATGTTTATAAAGAAAGATCATGCCTGAGGATGTAACCATAAAGTTGTTTCCCATGACTCAAGGATGAGATGCTGACACAAACACTCATAGCAACTCAGAGTGTATATGCATTTGGCCTGAGGCCTGACATCAACAGCTTGGATAATTGCTCTAATCCCTGAGCTGGAACCGATTTAGAAAGAATCCTGATATAATAGTATTCCAGGAGATCAAGTTCTTGAGGGACATTTGAAATAGTTGGTAGGCTAGATTCATCTTCCCATGCTTAGAGTATGAAGAAACCAATGCGTTGGAAACCTGGATTCTAGAAATAAGTCCATTTTTAAACACAAGGGCATGAATCATCTCAACCATTTCTATGAATTCTGAACATGACAATAAACTACCAAAAGTGAACTCATCCGGTTCAATCCCGGACTTTTGCCTTTTTATGTAGATAAAAAACACTGATCTACCAGAGCTTCTTTGAGCGTAACTTGATACCATAGTATTCCATGACACAAGATCCTTCTCCTCCAATCTCTAAAAAACATTTTGAGCACAATTTAAATCCCGACAACTAGAGTACATAGTTATCGCTGCATTACCCACAGAGGTACACCGTTCAAACCCCATCTTAACAGCTTGTGCATATACTTGATCTCCAACTCTTCAACATGAACACAAACTCTACTCACAAAAGTCAGTTCAGGTGGGCCCAAACAAGTCTCTAACATCTCCCTAAACATTACTAACGCCTTTTCAACTCTTCCTACATTCATTAAACCATCTGTCATCACATTTAAAGTAATCCGATCTCGCACAAAACCCTCTACTTCTTCAAAAACCTGGCACGCATTTACAACATCTTCACAATTAAAATACGTAGTAATTATTGCATTAACCACAGAACCCAACTTTTCACTATAACACGCTAGCAAAGCTATAATTATCATGCTTAAAGCCCAAATAATGCATTTCCTTAAACAAACCAAATCCAAAGTCCTCATAACCATTATCCACGCACCCAATAATCATCGCATTCCAACGGCCACTTCTTTCTTAGGCATCATATCGAACACCTTGCAAGCATAAGAAATTTCCCCCAGCTTGATACATGAAAATAACAACGTAGTCCAAGAATAAACATCTGGGTCTCTAATTTCATTAAAAACCTTTTTAACGGAAACTAAATTATGGGTCTTTGAATAGAGAAAAAGTAGCGTGTTGCAGAGATGAGAATAGGCTTTGAAGCCGGATTTGATGGCCTAGGTGTGGAGTTTAGTGCCAAACTTGAGGCTAGGGAGATTGCCACGGGCTTTGAGAGTGGTGGAGAGAGTGTAGTGGTCGGGTTTAATGTTGCAGTAGAGACAGTGAATTTCGTCGAATTGATTGAGGGCACCTTGGTAGTGAGTTGAGCGAATGAGATTTGCTATGTGAGAGTTGAGCTTGATCAGCTGTTGTTGGTTAAAGCAAGTTTCAGTTATGGTAGTTAACCTTTGCTATTCTTAATTTGTATTACCCTCCCAAGTAGTTGCCTCATTTAAGCAATACATGAAGAACACACTGCACCTGCATAAATTGTTTGACTTGTGTGTTTTCCTTGTCATATTTTGGTCCTGCCTTCAGATATCTTTCTTATATGAAGATTATTGTGGTGTTTTATGAACAATCTCTGTAGAAAAATAATACCTTTCTGATCAGTAACTTTTTCCATCCAGGAACTTGTTACTCCCCATGTTGATGATGCAACTCTTTGACCAGTTTGCTGAGGTCCAACGTGAATATGTATATGTTCCTGAAACAGCCCAACAAGGTGGCTGAGGCTTTGCAAACCCTCTTTCATCAGCGTCATCATTCAAGATGGAAAAAAACTGGTATTCTGCTATTTTCAAGTACATATATTGTTCTTAAATTCACTAATTTTACATGCCAAACTTTAGTAGTCATCATAATTTGCAAACAATGAATAATAGAATTCAAAATTCTTCCTTTCAATATTCAAATCTGCCCATCATGTTATGCATAATGAAATCCTTCTTCCTTTATGTAGGTTTGTGCTTTACTGTTGTTTGATTCGTGTATGAAGATATCATTAACTTTCATGACGATGATCTGTCTCATCGAAGATCTCCTCCTGCATGGGCAAAATAGTGGGTCATCAATATTATTTTTTTTCTCCTTTGAGATTCGATGGAGGAAAGTTCACTAGAAACAAGTTTATTCAACTTACTTGCAAAAGCTCTTCAATGACATCTTCCAGCGTTATTATGCCAGTAGCTTCCCCCTCCCCAGTGGTCACAAGGAGTGAATCATCATTGATTTGCAGTATTACTGAGTGGAAGTCCCTTGTCCATTTCTTGCTTTGGAAGGATGCTTTCTGCGAATTTCCATCTAAACTCTTCCACTTCTTGAGTGTTCTTTTGCTTGGTAAACACGTCCCTGGTTGGTGCTTTTCACCATCGATGTCCACCTTCACATCTCTGTCCGGGTGTTCATTGGCTGACTGCTCCGTTTTATTGTTCTGCTTTACAACAACAGCCATATGGCTGTGACCTTTCTGAAACTCATTTAGTATGTCATATAAAGGCATTGTCTCAGGAACCCTAGCACACACAACACAAAATATTAAAGGAAATCTTAACGTGACCTTCACCTTGTGCTTGGTTTAGCAGATACCAGTCTTATTACTTCCATTATATTTTGGATATTTAATCAATGAAAGCCATAGATGTCCAAGACTGGTGCATGCAGACCAGTTGGATGATAATTTCTTCATAATTCAGGTTAGTGCATATAATGGACTTTTAGCAGGTAACTCAGGAACATTTGGACATCACAATTTTAGGTTCTGGTTATGGAAAAACATTCCTTCAGTAGTTAGGTTTCTATCACTCATACTTCCACAAACATTATCCTATTAAACATATCTTACTCCTTGTATATGCGTAACTCAGAATAAGTAAATTACCTTGGAATCCTGCGGATGGTGATGTTTTTTACTGGCACCTCATCTGCTGGATGGATGTTTAATAAGTTCTTCACCTAGTATTAAAACTACATCATTAGTGACTTTTGACAATTTCACACTGGAAATCATTTTAATTGGACTGATGAGCAGAAAAGATGACAGCAAGAGGCTTGATCATTTTTCAAGCCCACTGAATAAGTGAAAACATCGAAATAATAAAATGCTGAATAAATCAATGAAAATTACCAAAATAAGTCCAATTATGTTCTCTAAACGCTCATGGTAAACAGGTACCCTGCTATGCCCTTTCTCCAGAATTAACCTCATCAAATCCCTGCAGGTCAAATAGTAGTTAATGTATCAAGTAAATGCAACTTGATTTTCTTTATCAATACTCTTCTTACCTGTTCAATTTAGCATTGATATTGATTGCAAAAGTTTCTGATATAGGAGTCATTGCGTCCATTGCTGTTTTCTCACTTAGTTCAAGTGCTCCTGCTATGATCGTTGTCTCATCACGTGTCAATTCTCCACCTTTGCCAGCCTACAAAAATGTCAGAATGTGTAGCTTTGCTACTATTAATTGATGCGGTTTATAATTAAGGAATTCATCATACCTCATTACCATGCAAATCAACAAGCGTTTTCAACTCAGCACGGCGGAAAAGAGCCTCATGCCCTTGCCCCAGGAGAAGGTCTAGCAGCTAATAAAAACAGAAGCAGCAGTCAGACATAGCTTGTCGAGAGCAGAACTTAAGGTGAGAAGGCTATTCAAACGAATTTTCACCTTGCTTATTGGATATGCAACTGGAAAACAAATCCAAACAAGAATTTGAACAAACGGAGCAACTTTTGCACCAATTGCCAAACCATATCGGGTACAAACTGCTTGGGGAACAATCTGAATTTTAAAGAGAATAAAGCGATAGGTAATTGTACAAAACTGAAAAGAGAACATTTTTTAACTGAAGAAAAGCTCAGACATGCCTAAACATGAGACTGAGAACCTGAAAGTGAAACTAACCTCACCAAACATAAGTACCAGGGTCACTGAAATAAGAATAGCACCCCAAGCTGATATCAAGCCGTCCAGAAAGACTGGAAGGGCCTGTAAAACCAATAAAATTCCCACTGTGAGTGACAAAACTAGATAGAACATGAAACTCCTCCAAGTGTTCTTAACTTCTTACCTCCATCGCTGCAGCATTGCAGATTAATAGAGTGCACAGAAGTAAATGTTGTCTTCTAACGACTGGAAGTATCTTTGCTGTCATAAACCAATAAAAATCACGACAAATGGAACTCATTTAAAGAAGAAGAAGCAATTTATTTACAAAACAAAAAAGAGGGTATAGAAGATCTTTACTGGCATGTTTACTATCGCTTGGAGTTCCAGACTTAGCAAGAACTTCAAGATCAACAAGGCTCAAAGACATGAGCCCCATCGTAAGTCCAGACATCAACCCAGCAAACAACACGAGACCCGCAACTATAACGATCCGTATAAAGAACCCTGTTTCGCAGCAATGATACTCCGCTGCCATTTGCTGCCTTTCTTTGCTCTCTGTGTTTACCTATTTGTTATCTGATAAGAATTTCTTATGAGCTAACAACATTAGCATACAATGTACATAGCCAACAAAGTTTACATTAATGAACTTATTCGACAGATAATGACAGAATAAAATTAAGATTCTACTTTCTTCTGTATACCATGTCAAGTGTCAATGTATGGCACTTCAACTTTTTTCTTCTTTTTGCTTCCTTCGAGAGGAAGGAGAGATCGAAGTGTGATCAATACAACAATGTGAAACAGGTGTTTTGTCTGTTTGGCCACTGGAACACCAAACTCTTTCAAGTTCTGTTACACCCTGCCAAGTTCTGCCAACTATTCTGTCACATATGATTGATCACATGTAAAATATAACCCTGATACGCACAATTTTTTCTCTCCTCTCCCCCCCCCCCCCCTCCTTTCTTGTTCTATAAATCTAGGGTCGTTGCAAGCCTTTAAGGTTTATTTTATTTTATTTTTTGTTAGGAGAAAATAAAAATTCAACCCTTATCCTCACTTCCTTACTACTTCAAGGTATTTATTCATACATGAAAAAGTTGTAAATGCAAAGATCATTCTTTAGGAATAAGTATAACTTGCAAAGGCTACTTAGCCTATGGAGATGCTTAAAGGGTTTTTTTTTTTTTTTTTCATCCCACTGTTTTTTTTCTTCTTTTCTTTTATTCCTTTGCATAACGCCACAATAAAGGAGCTTTGATTATTTGCTAAAAGGGTAGTGCCGCTATATTAAGTCTAGGTTAACTAGAAAATCCATACCATGACTCATTAGAACTTGTTTTCTTATTAACCAGAAAAAAAAAAGGAAAAGAAAATTAATAGAAACCCTTTGAGAAGCTTGTTTAGTTTCAAGGGAAGGGTCTTGAATTTGATAATACTAAGATTTGATGTTGGGTTCTTGACTTATATAAAATGCAAAGAATGGGATTTTCACAACATTTAATTTAGTTTCTAGATTCATATCTTGTCTTGCGTAAATTATAAGCTCTTTCTGGTGCAAGACATCAAAGGATCCACTCGGATTGTAGCCTGTCATGCCAGCTAGGAAATGCAATAAAAAAAGGTAAGGGTGGCTGGGAATATGACCCGCAATTTGATTAAAATTGGCCAACATTTGTTCTGGCATCTCGTTTTCACCAGTGAAAAACATGACTTATGGATTTGATGACAGTATTCTAAGACACAACTTGTTGGAAGTGAATTTTCTGTGCCATCGCATTTCATATTGCTTCAAGAGAAATTTTCATCTCTCCAAATATCTATGATGGTATAGTATTAAAAATTTTAATTGTAGTAATTAGAATTCAAAATTTGACAATTTTAAATATAAAAAAAATTATAAATTTAATTAATAATTTAATAATATTAATCAACAATAACAGGATATAAAATGTTAGATTTTAAATTTTACGTATGTAAAACAAAAAAAAATGGTGGAGCATTATATTTAAATAATTATATGAAGTAATGGGCTCAAACCATAATCCGAGCCCAATAGTATTAAGGGGCTTTCAAGTCTAAATGGGGCTAGACTTTCTGAAATACAAGGTTTAAGAAGCAACTTATTGGGCCTCCGAAGTTCAATGAGGCCCGTGATATGCAATGGTGTTTTGCTTTCAAATATATTAGTAATTAAACTTATTTAAAGATTGGTTTATTCATCTAAATTTAAAAATTTGTTTATGTTTTAAGAGGCTTTAGATAAACAATTAAAGTTTATTAAACGGATTTAAATATAATTTTTAAGTTCATTTAAATTTCAGATTGGATTTTGAATAAAAGAATTAAAAATTGAATTGATTTAGATCTGATTTAAATATATTATATATAATTAATATTCATTTAAATTTAAAGACTTTTTTAAATTTAAAAGGATTTAAATAAAAAATTAAAATTTATTAAACAGATTTAAGTTTATTTAAATTTTAGATTGAATTTTGAATAAAGAAATTAAAGTCTAAGTTGATTCAGATCCAAATATATTATATATAATTAAAATATTATAATTATATAAGTATACATATATATATATATATGAAAATTTTTATTTTTTAAAAAATTATTTAATTTTTTATTATATAAATAAAATTTAATCGACGAGTTTAAATTTATTTTTTAATTCAAAAAAAAAAATTGCTGTGGACACCTCTACTGTAGTATTTAAAAAAAAAAAAAAACACCAAAGTTTTAAATCCCAACCGAATTGAGGGGTTTAGAAGGAAAAAAAAAAAAAAAAAGCGAAAACAAAGGCCAAAAACCACTCGATGGCGACGTTCATAGATCTATGATCCAAAATCCAAACGCCCATTTCCCATTTCTTCATCTAAGGTGAACTTTCCCTTCTCTCTCTTCTCCTTCCTTTAGATCTCTTTTTCTTTCATCATTACCTCCATTTCGTCTTATATTCATAGCTTCTTCATGCTTTGGATCTGTTTTTCATTTCTCATTTTGATTATTTGGCAATGAATTTTAATGTTTATTCTCTCCATGAAGAAGCTAAAATTTTTGTTAATCTGTTGTTTGTCTGGTACAGTTCAAATAATAACAACAAAGTTTTAAAACGGAGTAGCAACCAACCATGTCAAGGAGGCAAGTAACTTCCACGCGCCGATATGTCGACAGCGGAAACTTTCCGTTTGCTGGTGCCTTGCATTCCAAATCCCGATCTTCTCCCATTTTATCTATCGGTCTTGTCGTTGTGGTACATCTATCTTTCTTTTTTTTTTCAATTTTTTTGTTACTTCTATATAAGGAAATTAAGTGAGGTAGTAAATTCTTGTTCTGGAAATAACTTTCAGGGAGCTTTCCTTCTTATTGGCTATGCCTATAGTGGCTCAGGTAATTTTAATTTTGTTCGGATTTTCTTATTTAGGTTTGGTTGCTTTGTTGTTCAATATTCTGTATCTTATTAGTTCAATTAATTGCCACTGTTGTTTTTGGGGGAATACAGGTAAACTACGAGGTGAAGCAGTTAGTCGGATTGAAGGTAAATCTTATTTTATTTTGTTTATGAAGTTACTGTTTTTTATTTGATTCTTTCGAATTCTGAGTATGTTATTGTAATGTCTCTTTAGAACTACTTAAATGCTTAGCAGATTCAGTAATGCTATGTTTGGGATAGTGGATTTGGGTTTGGTTTATCGTATAAATTGTGAGGATGAATGCACACATTATGTAAAAGTTAGTTAAGATTTAATACACCAATGTTTCTATGAGGGTATAAAGAAGATAAATTTTAGATTCTCTATTTCCCGATGCATCCGTAAGTAATCCATGCATTTGAAAATAATTATAAAACTTGGGTTTTCATTTGTTTTATTACACAATTGATACTAAATTTGAAATCCATATCCACTCTCCCAAATTTAAGTTCCCAAATGCAACCTTAACAGGTTGGAGAACAAATTAAGTTGTTTTAGCTTGTGTATAAGATCCAAATTCAATGGAGACAATATTTTGGAAACAGATTTGATCTTAGAGGCCTTGATTATGCATTTCATTGTAGTCTGGCTTACGTTCCTTTGATACTTATACCATACAATCAGGGGCGAAGCCATGGGGTGCAACCCCCCCCCCAAAAAAAAAAAAAAAAGTTTTCACCTCTCTTACGTAACAGTGCCCAGGCTCACCAAAATATTACTTTGCCCCCCAACTTCCCCTTTGAAATTACTATTTGGCACCCCCTTTACCCAATTCCTGTTGCGATGATCTTTTCCTTAAGTGCTTCTTAGAGGAAGAAAAGTTGAAACATAAGGCAGGACCCAAAAACTTAGTTCCTCCATTGTTTCATTTAATTGTGGCCTGAGGAATAAAATTGTATATCAGTGGTGGTTACATTAGATAGATAGGTTTTGCATGTCCTGTAATAAGTGGAACACTTAAAGTGTGTAGTTATAATGCAATTGCCATGCTTTGGAAAGTATATTCCAAAAATCAATTAATTTCTTGTTATTTTGTAGGTGACTATTCATGCACTCTAGACGTTCAGAGGGCAATACCATTTTTAAAGAAGGCATATGGTGACAGCATGCATAAAGTTTTGCATGTAGGCCCTGATACCTGTTCAGTGGTCTCTAAACTTTTGAAAGAGGAGGAAACTGAAGCCTGGGGTGTGGAACCATATGACATAGAGGATGCTGAAGCAAATTGCAAGAGTCTTGTGCGCAAAGGCATTGTACGTGTGGCAGATATCAAGTTCCCTCTTCCCTATAGGCCAAAGTCATTTTCTCTTGTTATTGTGTCAGATGCCCTTGATTACTTGTCTCCAAAGTACCTCAACAAGACTCTTCCTGAGTTGGCAAGGGTGGCGTCTGATGGTCTCGTTATTTTCGCTGGTAATCCTTTACTGTTTTAAGTTGCATATAAATTATAAAATAGGAGTTACTTAAGTAGAGAAAGTGCTTATATACAGATAAATTTGCTTATGAAGACAGTTTTTTCATAGATGAAAATTTGTTTCTAATGTAATTACAGAATTACATCTCTGTCTGTCTAACAATGCATCAGCAACCTCCATGGCCTTCCAAATAAAGTTAATATGTTAAAATCCTTTTATTTTTCTCGGGTTTCTTTTTCTGCCATGCCTGTTAGCACACCATTCAGACACCTTTCCTGATAGCTCTAAATGTATATGAATTATTTGTATAATAAGGTAGATGCAAGACAATTCTACACTATACTAGCAATTAATTTTCAGTCTGGAGCAGTATTACCATTTAGAACACTTTCCTAAAGGCTATAGTTGCAGCTGTCAGTTATTTTTAGATAGATGTCGTACAGACTCTCTTGGTTTTCTTTGTCAATCTGTGAGATCACAGCATTTCTCCTCTCTAGATATTTTGATCCCTTATTTTGGTTTATTTGAATTTTAACTGCTTTCATTTTGTTTTTTTAGGTTATCCTGGTCATCAGAGGGCTAAAGTTGCAGAATTATCCAAATTTGGGAGGCCGGTTAGTCTCTATCTACTAATTATAACAATGAGATTTGGTATTGAAATAGGCCATAGTACATCTTTTAACTTTCATTTGATTAAAATTGCGGCACTGCATTTTTAGTTCAGTGAATCTTTGTTTCTGAATTATCACTTAGCACAAACATTAATGTCCTGAGTTGACCTTATCGTTGACATATATGTTTCACTTGTGAAGGCTAAAATGCGGAGTTCATCTTGGTGGATTCGCTTTTTTGTCCAGACTAGTTTAGAAGAAAATGAAGCTGCCATTAAGAAGTTTGAGCAAGCTGCATCAAAGAGGTCATACCAGCCTGCTTGTCAAGTGTTCCACCTCAGTCCATACCACTGAAACAAGAGAATTCATCAAGACCAGATTTTCATTAGTTCTGTTTGTCATGCATTGAAGGCGAAGTACAAAAATCTTCAGCTCTTATATGAAATATAGCCCCATCGGGTAACTAAATTTGGTAAAAGAGATGTTCGTATCACTAGTGTTGTGCCCTTAACGTTACAAAGGTGATATTTATTGATTTAATTGATGCGGAATTTACAGTTATGTGTTTTCACACACATTTTTTTTTTTTTATTTTGTAGTGAAATTTTGATTTATCGAATATTTGCTTTGGTCTTATTGTTGTCAAGGTGCACGCAGCACACACCAAGACCTAAGTGGCAGATGCTAAGGTGTTTGTGAACGGGCAAATGCCTTCTATAAGTGGCAATTGGGCGGGATGAATAGAGTTGGATGACTTCAGATTGAAAGAAATTTGGACTAAAACGGGTCATTCAGTTGAAAGAAAAATTTATGTAGTTTTGAGTTTGCGTCAAGTTCTTAAGTTCAGAACATTTCTGAAATCAAATTGAATCAAATTGTTGAAAGTGAAAGGCTCATGAATCGATTGGTAATTAAATCCATCAGTAAAGCAAAAGTTTTCATATTAATAGGAACCTGAAGATGCATTTTTCAAGGATACCGAAAATCCATAATCTGCTACCCATTCCTTCAATAAAATAATTTGGACTCCTATAAAGCATCATTCATAATTTCCATGGTACGCAAAAATTACTGAATAGGTTCAAAATTTATCAGCCTGACTATTCGGGTAAACAATTAATTTATAGTTATAGGTTAGTATATTTTATTTGAGGTCACTGGCACGACTTTAAAAGCATTACCAGTAATCTCCGCAAGAGCATCGCCCATCCTTGAAGCAATGAAACCTATGGGTATCCCTTATAGTGATTTCCCTCCCGGCAATAGCAGAGATAAATTTGATTGCATTATGGCAGTCCCCACATATTCTCAGGTTTTTAATTACAAGTATAGGCTCCCCATCTTTTGTTGAAAGCAGCCCAAATGCAACTGCTAGCTTCTCGCTGTGATGACCTAATCTTATCTCCTTCTCCCCAGGCTCTATCTCGTCATCCTTAACCAAAGTCCATCTCAGATCTGGAACATAGCCAGCTAGCCTAATCTTCTTCCCCATCTCCTCCAAGTACTTGTAAATTTCTTTGATCATCGGGTGTGAAATATCTTCAGCCACAAATACATGAATTCTTTTATTGACCTCAATCCAACTACAGCCTGGTTTCTTCCTTACGCCTCTGTCTTGCATAAGCTTTCGAACCGTAGCTGCCTCTTCCCATTTGCCGATACTGGCATACATATTTGCAAGCATGACATAAGGTACAGCATTTGAAGGTTGCAGCTGAAGAAGCTTGTATGCTGCCTTTGATGCTAGTTCTATGTTCCCATGCAATTTAGAAGCACCAAGCAGTGCAGCCCAACATATTGAGCCAGGGCTAAATGGCATAGTCTCTATGAGCCTCTCAGCTTCATGTAGCTTGCCTGCTCGACCCAAAAGATCAATCATGCATGAATAGTGTTCCACTTCTGGTTCAATTGCAAATTTCTCTTTCATAATGTTGAAATACTTCTGACCCTCCTCAAGTTTTCCTGCATGAGAACATGCCGAAAGAACAGAGATGAAGGTTATACTTGTAGGGGAAATATTTCGCTCCAGCATCTGCTCAAAAAGAAGTAATGACTCCATTCCAATCCCATGTTGTGCATAACCGGCAATCATTGAATTCAAAGAGACAGTATTACGCTCTGGCATCCTGTCAAATAACCGTCTTGCATCCTGAAGATTTCCACATTTTGAGTACATAGCAATCAGGGTATTATTGACTTGAATTTGGTTAGGGATTTCAGATTTGATTATCAGTGCATGAATCTGTCTTCCCTGAGACGGTGATGACAAATTGAAGCATGCACTAATTACATTTACAAAGCTACAATCATCAGGGCGATAACCAACACGTTGCATCTCTCGGAAACACTCGAGAGCCTCCTCAGACAGTTCTTCATTCAATGAATACCCCGAAATCATAGTGTTCCAAAGAACCAAATCCGGCCCAGAAACCTCTTCAAAAACTTTCCCACAATCTGACATTCCACCTCCACATTTTGAATACAAATCAATCAAACCACTTCCAACATGAGCATTCTGATGAAAGCCAGTCTTAATCAGCATAGCGTGAAACTGAAGCCCTCCTAACAAATCCTCTACACTCGTAAATGCTGTCAAAACACTAGCCAAAGTAAACAAATCAACAACCAATCCTCTCCTAAGCATTTCCTGAAACAAAGCCAATGCTTTTGCTCCATCTTTATGCTGCCCATATGCCACGATCATGGAATTCCAGGACACTTCATTTTTACCCTCTCCCATCCCATAAAACACCCTCTTCGCCTCCTCTAAAAAACCATCTTTGCTATAACACGAAAGCAACGCATTGTTAACCGAAGCAAACGAATCAAACCCACCAAAAACCACAAAGCAGTGCAACTGCCTAATCAAAAACAAATCATTTAAACAAGCCGTAATCACCCCGGATAAAGTAAAGCCATCCATTTCAAAACCCAACTCTCTCATATTCTTAAACAATCCCAATGCAGGTTCAGTCCGACCACAATCTGCATAAGCACAAATGAGAGTGTTATAAGAAACAAGGTCTGGGTGAGGAATCTGATCGAACAGTTGGTGGGCAATGGAAGGGAGGGATTCCTTTGCATAGGCAGCGATGATGGCGTTGAAAGAGAAAGTGTTGGGGTCTTGGGTTTGGTAAAAGGCATTGTGGGCAGTGGTTAAACAGCTACATTTGGAGTAGAGGAGGATGAAGTGGTTGGAAAGGTAAGTTGAAGAAGGAACGAGAGATTTGATGTAAACAGTGTGGAGAGATTTGCCTGTTAAAAGGTTTCTGTCGGTTATACATGTTTTCAAAAGGTTACGGAAGACTTGGATGGTCCACGAGATTTGGGTCATTTAAGGAACTGTTCTAATGCAAAAGGTAAAAGGCTAAGTATACATTATTCTTTGGAAACCAAGCAAAACCAACGCTCCGTCATGCCATGGCAAGCAATTGGCAACAGAGGGGTCATGCTCAAGCGTCCCCACGCTTCCCAAATCGAAAGGGAAATAGAAATGCAAAACAAAATGAATGTAGGTGAAAGCCCAAAACTAGCCATTAGGATGTGAAAATGGTCGATTTCGGTTTGCAACTGGGCTTGGGTCCTTTAATATCCAGATTGTCAATGGGCCTTGTTTAACGCTGTTTTCCTTCGCTGGTCTCCTTCTGTCCTCCGTGCTATTATTATCAAATATCAATGCTCTGCCTTTTAGTTTTAAGTTGAGAGTCAAGATACTGAAATCACAATAAAAAAAGAGAACGGTTAAGAGCAAAGATAAAAAGTGTACCCTACGTTTGCACTCAAATTCTTAAGTCAGAAGTCAAAATATGGGATGTTTAAAGGAGAAGTAAATATGAAGGTAAAAAAAAAATCATATTAGATTAATAGTATTTGGATAACTCTATTTATAGGTAAAACATAAAATATCTGTAAATTAATAATAACGTAACTGTATTGATATAATATTAAATCAGTTCAAAAATAAAATATCTTTAATTATCTATTGATAGTTTCTAATGAGGAAAAAGACCAAATTAATACTTTCAATGAGATATAAAATCCAAATTTTTTACTAAAGTCTCATAAGATTTATCTATCCATTGTAGTAAGGATTAATACTTTCATACATCTTTTATGTCATTGAAATTTTTTAGTACCATGATTTGCTCCTCTTAGAATGAAACCACTCAAATGTCCCACATATAAGAATCTTTTTCCAAAAATGAAATGGTAAGCCTGATGTGACATTGCTTAATTTACTCCATTAGTATTCCTATTTCTCAGTTCTCACCATCCTAAATCTTCATCTCAAGTCACAAATTACCAGTCTGCTCCACGTGTTTTGTTTCCATGCATATATACCAAAGGCACATGAACCATATATATAGTATCTAAAGTTGGTCAGGGCCAACATATCTTAAACTTGAGAGGAATTTAGCCTTCCCTTAAGTTTGATTTCAAAATGGCTATTACGTAGACTCATTGATTTTATATCTTCTACCTATTTTCAAATATATATATTATTAAATTCAAGTCTCGTACCAACCATTATCATGCATTAGTGTTCCCTTGGTCTATTACCACCCAAGCAAAGCAGGTCAAGAAAATAAAACCACCTTCGGATATCGCCTTGTAAAGTGATTACCTACAGTTATAAAGTCACATGAAAATTTTGCATAAAGCAATGGATGATGACAAGTGACTCCCGATTTTAAAATGATGGAAAGGAGAAAGCTAGACTTGGGTTGTTCAATGCATAGAGAAGAGGCCATCAAAACCTGGGAGTTTGGGAAATGTCTCAGGTTGTCGTTAAATGGTAATGAAGAAATTATTACTGAGAAGCTAATGGAATTGGAATGAAGGGATTTAGATGATAATGTTAGCAGATAGTATCTGATAATTAGCACATGGTGGTTTTGTTTTTTATGATGGTGTAGTTGATTTTCCATCGACTGGTAATCCTTTTCTTGCTTTCGATGATTAGTTGTCTATATTTTTTTTAAAATTCAAGTGTGGTAGGCTCTTTCATAATTAGTTATATTTTAGATTCTTGTTTTTATATCTTAATTGCTCTTGGATTTTTTGAAAAGATTGTAGGATATTTGACACTCATATAGGTTTGTAATATTAGTGAAGATTATGTTTGCTAGTCTTGACTGGCTTTGTAACCTTTTTTGGTTACTTTAATAAATTTTGTTTTTAATAAAAAAACAGCAAACTCTGGTCTCAAGTGGTATACATTTTAGGCCCAGCATGCATGGCATATTCAAGCGTAGGCCATAACAATGGGGCAACCAAATTAATAATCACTTTCAAGACATGCTGGGGAGAAGTCCCTATCGACCTCGCAATCGGGACAAACCGCATGGCCTGGTTGGGATTTTTTCAATATCAATCACTGCAGCCAAATAGTTGGAAACTGGCTTATAGGTGAGAGACCCTTTGATGTACGAGGCCAAGGTACACTCCATTCTCATACTTTTAACATTTCGACCCACTTGGCTTTTAATGGGTCCATGATCTATAAATTGTAAAATCAGAAAATGGTCTACAAACCATAGCTTGAAATTGAAGAGTCCAAATAATTGACTTGAATTTATGGTATATATAGATATATTGGAATGATATGATAGCTAGATTTGTTTTTCCACATATCAAATATGAGTTATACAATTTGAATGAAAGAGAAATGTTGCTTCTAGTCAGTATTGGATATCTTTGTCGCGAGGTCAGTTTGGTTTGATGGCAATTAATTGAATGGGTGGTCAGATTTCAATGAGAGTGAGAGGAGAATTTATTTATAATTATTTTTTAGGATGCTTCTCGGATAGCTAGTTAGTGATCAGAGTTTGACATAGAAATTTAGAGGTCAACCTTTCATCTAAAGAATTAATATAGTTGTAATAAGTCTTTGTTCCCTTTGATTTGTTTCAGCAATTTCTCTTTTTTTTCTTCTGTGTTTAGGATAAAATAAAATACTAGTTTCTTGAATTTTGATTATTTTTTTGGGTGTAATACAGTGGATACTTCTTAATTGCAGGGAGGTAATGGTTAGCAGTTAGAACCTTGATATAGGTAGTATGGGACATGGGGTCAGGATTTTGTTATTGGGACGAAAAAACCTTAAATGAAGTGTTTTAATTAGGTAAATTTCGTGAAGTTTTTTATTAGAGTCAATTAATAATTTTTGTATATATTATTAATAGAATTTTTATCTTTGAATAAATATGAATTATAAATTATATTTTTAATAATTTTTTAAACATATTATTGATCTTTTCATTAAATTTTAGATTAAATTTTTTATTAAATTATTTTTAATAAAAAAGCTTCACAAAATTTTTATAAAAAATTTCATCTAATTAAATCTTGCCCTCCTCTTGAAAGTCTTTAGGGAGCTATAAAGTTATGAAATAAGGATAGCTCATGTTGAATTTCTAAGTTAAGATAGATTTTTTTTAAAATAAAAAAAAAAAAAAAGAAATCTATGAATTTGAGGTTCACTTAATTAAGATATTTAAATTAGTGCTAAATGTCTCAGATTTTTTTTTTTTAAATTTTCATTAGATGACATGATTGTTGTGAAGTGATTTTTGCATGTCACATTTAAAATACCTAACTAGTTTATAAATACGACACGCTAAGTGTATCGGATTAGAAAGTTGATACGAATCGAATTATGATGTTGATACGATATATATCATTTTGTAAAAAAGATTTATCAATTTCTTTCTTTGTGTGACAATATCTTTGTAAAATAATTCAAAAAGGTATAGAAAGACGTTTGCAAAAGCATTTCTTTTAATTTTGGTAAAATCAAGAGGGAGTTATCTAATATATTTGGTGAATCTTATCGGATCCATTTGGATAAGAACTGTTCACAGGCGTTTTTAAGCTTTAAGAAAACGAAGTTGAATTTATCTAATATGTAAGTTCTCCTCCATATATACATTACCATGAAATTTTGAACTAGAATTCCTCCACGCACATTCCTATTCAGATTCAATCCTAAAAGCCATCCCCTTCAAGTACGCACGAAAACCTCACATCCAACTTTGAAATTTATAAAGTTCAATATTTCCACAACTTCTATTCTTTGTTTTCTTTTAGATAAATGTTTTCTCATCATGTCACCACTTTCCTCAAAGTGGGTTTTTGAAAAAGAAAACCAAAAACATCTGATTTGTGTATTAGTGAAAAAGAAAATAAAAGACTTAGTTTTCTATCATCTCTTTATCATCTTGTTGGAATTTTCGTGTTTTGTTTATTCTATTGTAACTAGATACGGAAAAGATTTACACGAAATTTTATAAGTAAAGTTTGTAAAGAATTTTGATAAAAAATAGGTAAATAAAAAATAAAATAAAATTTTAAAATCTATATATTAAAAAATTTCATCACATAAATCAAGCATACAAAATTTGAATAAATTTTGATATATTTATTAAGTAGATATTTTTAATAAAAATATTGATAAAATTTTTATTATTGAATAAGTATCAATCAAATTTAAATTATAAATAATATTTTTAAAAGTTTTTTATATATTATTAATCTTTACATCAAATTATATTGATCTATTAAATTTTTTATTAAAATTTTTATTTACTTATTTTTAATAAAAAATTTTATAAATTTCACCTATGATATTTCATATAAGTTTTATCAACTAGATATTACTAGTATTAGTCCTAGGTATAGCTTAAGTAGGTATCTATAGTTTTCGTTGACCTTAGCCCCTTGTATTGAGTTGGATATTACCTAGGCCAAGTGCCAATGTCACAAAGGAGAGACAAAGGGATCATTCATGAATGGTTGGAGAGGGGCCCACGTTATTGAATAAACGGGTAGCAAATGGAGGATTGATCCATGGTTGTGTCTCCTCCGGAGAGTGTGAGGAGTGGACTAACGAGCAGAGTCATGTTACTTGCCACCAATGGAAGGCTATTGGGGTCGCCCCAAATGGTCCCCTGATCGAACCCTACATTCTTCATGCGGAACCAGCGGGCCTGGCTTCCGTCCTGGCCCCTGGCTCTTGGGGGCATGTAAACAAGGGTTTCACATGCCCTAATAACCCTTCTCCTACAACGAACCTCGTGACCTTTTTCAATTATTCCCCCCCCCCCACCCCCAAGATAATTCTAAACCAAAACCCCATTTAAAGTAATAACGTGGAAAAGGAAAACCCAAGCGTAAATCAAATGAAGGTATATTTGAAAGAAATGATACGCAAGACAGAAGAAGATGAGCCAAAATTGAATTTGCATTGTGCCCTTGTCAAGGGGTAAAGGTCGGGTTCATCTACAGCAAACCAATAATTTCTTTCCATCCAGAGATCATTAGTTAAAGACATAATCGGCCCTTTGGAATCAACTAAGTTGAGTACCGTCAATATATATATATATATATATATATATATATGCACATAACCACATTGCATTATTAATTTTGGGATTTCCCATCATGTCTTTGTTTGTCGTTCCATGGCAATGGCTGCTCATATCCCTCGAGCGAAATACTCATGAAATCGCATCAATCAGCTCAGTGTAGCCATTTCTAGGTCCCTTTTGTTGCGCTGGAAGAAGCATTGAGGGACCTTATTCAGTGAGTGGTATCCATGATTTACAAAATAATAATTTGGATAATTATTGTTGTTAATCTGGGGTTAGGGGAATTTTGTTTTTCATTTTCATTTATCATCCGCACCAGGATTGAAATTATGGATTTCTGACTACAATTTTTTTGTGAAGAACTATCCTTAGTCAATTCTCTGTCATAACTCGTCGGTTTGCTCAAATTTTGACATTTCAGTTCACATTCTCAGTGAAGGGAATTAAATGTCTTAAATTATAGGTTAATCGTTTACTTTGATACGACATTAACGGCTCAATCCCTCATCCAAAACTTCCATTTCTATCTCACTTTGTTTGAATCCGAAATTGACTTTCAGCAACCACTCTCCACTTAGTCCAACACTATAACAATTAAGATTTTTAGTAACAATTTTATTGTAACCGTGGGTTATTTTATCATAAATATTAGATTTTTTGAGATGAAATTTTTTTACGATACTATTGTAATAAATAATTATGATGTATCATTATTTGGTCACTAATATAATAGTAATTGTGATAGTTTAAACATTTTTATAATTAAATCGTCACAATAAGGATGTACTTATGATACAAAATTTTTTGTTATTATAGAATCGTCACTGATAGAATGAATAAATTGGCGACAAATGATTTTTTGCTAGAAATAATGTACTAGTGATGACATATAAAGTGGCACTACTATTAGATACTATTATGATGAAAAATAATTTGTCATATAATACTTACTTTTTGTTTCGAAAATTTTTGTCACTATTAAACATAACATATTACTATAAATTATATGTCATCACAATTATAAATTTATCAATGACAAATGAAATCATAACTATTGAAAATATTTTAATGACTAGAAATTTATTTGCCGTTATTTATATTGACAAATTTAAGATATTAATTTTTTATTACAATAACAATTTATATATTATTAAATTTTTTATTGAAATAACAATTGTAAATAGGTTTTCCAATATAAATATATTCAAACTATTAATATTGAAAATTCATCGCTAATATTAGCATATTAATATATATTTACAAAACATAACATAAATTTAACACAATATTAAAAAAAATCTAAAAAATAAAGATTTATAATCAATAAAAAATTTAAAATAGATATTGTGATATGCAGATATATAATTTATATTTTGAGAATGATTTACATTTTCATATAATATTGACATTATTCATTTTGTGACTTACAACTTTAGGTTTGAAAGAGCTGGAAAACAATACAACTGTTTTTGAAAAGATTATGAATTAAATTAAGCACGTATCTTCAAATTAATTTAATAGTTGATGGATTAATTGAATTAGTTTGATTTAATTGATTTATTTGGTTGCTATGATCATTGCGGTCAAGTTAAAGTCAAGGATCTTCAAATCGCCCCATGTGATCATAGTAAAATATTTGTTTATAGTCTACTAATTTCTTTTCATGTTGAAATTATACTATTATATTTTAATAGAAGTCTAATAAAAAATAATTTAATTTATTGATGTTAGTGTTCATAATTAATAATAATAATAATAATAATATTTAAATAATAATTAAATATCATCGTGTCAATATATAAAATTAAAAAAAAATCAAAGTTAAACGAGAATTATAAGGATTTTTAATATTATCAAATATCATTATTTAATATGTAATGCATTTAATTTTAAGTATAAGAATAAAATATAAAATATGAAAATAATATTTAATTGATAACTATATCAAGATTTATTGTATTTAATATTATATTTAATTTTTTATGTAATAAAAATTTTAAAAACGGTTTGAAATTACACTTAATCGACTTATATATTATCTTTAATGTATAAGTCAATAAGTTTTATAATAAATTATTGAAATAAACTATTGCAATATTGTATGTAAAAAACTAGTTGTTTGTAATAAATTATTGAATTGTTTTTAATTTTTTATGTAATATTTTGTATTATAATAAATTAATGGGTTATCATATTCACCATTTAATGATGAAAGAAGGTGTCAGATTACACCATTTAACAATGACAAAAAAAAAAAAAAAAGCTTTCAATTCACGCCTACTGTATTGTAAGTTTTCAGTGAATGGTCACTAAAATGCCGCCTAAAAATTTCCTCCAATTAATTTGTTAGATTAGTAAAAAGTTACAATACAAAATTATGAAAGTGTCATGTCATCGATTGAGATTTAAGTTTTAAATTTGTGTGATTTTAAGATTTAGATATTAATTCATTCGATGTTTCAGATTAATTTATTTATTTCGATTCATATTTTCATGAGGTATTATCCGTTCTGACCTTCTGATCTTATAATTTTATCTTATAAAAGGTACCTCATAATGTTGAAGTGGTGTGAATCCTTTTATACCTAATAATTCTCTTATTATGTTCGATGTGAGATTCAAGACTCTTCTTTAAGTTCATGACATTTTTTTCCACCCAACTTCGTGATACCTTTATCATGGAAGCTAGCCACTCTGTTTACTTCCCTCGAGGCACTTGGTGTAGATCGAACGATTTAACATTGGTTCTGATATCACTTGGTCACGGGTTGAGAATTAAACTCCGAACCCGTGCGGCTTCAGGACTCGAGCATCTACTCATTCGACGTTTCAGATCAACTTACTTGTCTCGGTTCACACCTTTGTGAGGTATTGTTCGCTATGATCTTTTGATCTCACGATTTTATCTTACAAAAGATCTCTCACAAAATTAAAGTGATGTGAATCTTTTTATACTCCAATGACCTTCTTATTATATTCGACATGAAATTTAAGACTTTTCTTTTAATCCATGACATTAGAACCTAGCTCTAGCCATTTAATTTGCCGCATAAAAATCGGGGGAGGAACAATTTTTAAGTAGATTAAGCGGCAATATTTTTTCATTAACGTAATAAATAAAAGGTAAATATTATAAACTGAAATAGATCTAACTGTCAAGTCTATCAAGTCTGTTCTCAAAATTTTGAAATCTGTTTTCAAGTTTTTTTATATATTTATATGCTTTTTATTTTGAAGTAATTTTTTATTTTAAATTTTGTCTCTAATATGATTAAAGTATTTATATTTTAGTTTTATTTTGATTTAGGTAATTGATTTTTTTATTTAAAATTTTTTGTTATAATTGATTTTTTTTTTAATTTTAAGAATTATGATTATGATTATGTATTCTAATTAAAATATTAGTTAGATTTTAGGAACAATATGATTAATATTTTACGATATTAGCCTTTGAGCAAATTTAAGTAATGCATGATATAATACTTTTCATACTGTATATGAGTTTTAAGTTATCCATATGCCTAATCAACTACCAATACTCATACTTGGAAATTCAAATACCAAGATAAGTTTAGAAAAACAATTTGTTGCTTCTACAAGTAATGTGATTTCAAATATATATATAACAATTATATAAGATAATTTTTTACTATTTAATGATTTATTTTTTTCTTATTTTTGTTTGTTTTGTATAAAAATAATGAAGAATAAATTTTACTATGATCAACTATGAACTTCTAGCTTGGATTTCCACATGACCATTATCATATTTGTGGACGAAAATTTTTTTTTAGTATTTATTTAGTTTTTTGGTAGAAAAATACTAATATGATTTTATTCATAATTGTATTTTGGATAATATTTTTTGAGATTGGATTTAGAAAATTAAAAACATGATATATATTTTGGTATTTTATTTATCATTATTGTTATCATTTATTGTGACAGTAATTAATTTATTAGTAACAATAATTATCGTAAGAAATAAATTTAATATTTTTGATATAATTCATTTGACACTATTTCAACAAACACTAGCGAAAAAATTTTTATCACTAACAAAAGTAACATGAGTAACTATAGTTTTGTAACTATTGCTATACCTTTAGAGTCAATATTATTGTCACAAGAATACAAGTTAATTTTGACAACTTTTTTCGTCACTATTTTAATTTTTTTAATGTCAAAAAAATTGTCACAATAAAATAAGTTATTGTGATAACTTATTTAATTACATATTCTAATACTTTTAGTATCGAAATTTATGTCACAAAAGAGAAGCGTTATTGTGGTAATTTAATAAATATCATTATTAATACAATAATGACAAAGTTATTTGTGACAACAAGTGACAACTTTAAAATTAATTACTATAAATTTTAATGATTAAATTTTATATTTTTAGTAACAATTTTTTCTTTACTAAAAATATTATTTCTTGTAGTGCAAGTCCATTCTATGGAGCTATCTGATAAACGGTGACTTCATTGGCCAAAGCACCTTCCTTCGGCTTGCATATTTTTTAATAAAATGAATTTCTATTTTGCTTTTTATACAAAAATTTACTTGTTTATGTCAAAATAGAAAAGAGAGAGAGAAAGAGAAACAAGGGTTTCTCACGTAATGAATGGTCCCCCATTGTAGTCCGAGGGTTACTTCCAAGTGGTTTCTTCAAGTAAGCGACCCCCCCTTCCCTAAATATAATTAAACTCCTTAAAGACTCCGTGATTATGAGCTGTCCCTCACTTTTTTGATCGAATCGAATGTGTTTTGATCAAACAAAAGAAAAATACATACAAATAAAAAGAGAAGAAAAAAAAAAGCCTTTTTAATCCGCACCCATCTCACCAGCCTTACTGGCCAGTTCCTTTCACCAATCCCTTCTTATCCCACTTTTTTTAACCTAAGCAAGACAATTTTTAATCACTTCAAGTGAAGTTTTATTCGTAGTTTTTACTTGTTTACTTCACCTTCCCCATGTGATCCTGACATACGAAACACCCTTCGAAATCTGGTAGCTAAAAAACAAAGAGCGGAACAATTGGTTAGAAGTTGTTAAGCAGTAATTGCTTGGGTTGATATATGTGTCTCGAGCCTAGTAGCTACCCACCGATCAGTTCTTAGCCTATCCCTATCACCGAGGAACAAAGATTTTTAGTAATTGGATCCATAGCCACCAATCTTCACTGCCCTTGTGGTGGTTAATATCTTCAATTTATGACTCTCTCTCTCTCTATATATATACCAATCATGACAGTCCATTTAATAGGCACTATACTTTGGACAAAACAATCCGAAAGGCAAAATCCACGACAGGAAGGAAATTTGTTTCCATTTTTTCTTGTTTATTTCTTTGTAATTTATGTATATGAAGTTTTAACTGAACCACATTATTATCATCAAATTATATATTAAAGGATATGAGTAACCAACACTTTTTTCACTTAATTAAAGCTGACTTTTGCTAATATATACTTAATCTTTTTCCCGTTTGTTCCCACTAGATTAGAATCAGGTGCTTATATGGCTTTTGAATTTAGACTTCAAATCGAAATTCTGTTTTGATTTTTGAAGAATCTTGGGGGAAAAAAGAAGAAACTAATGGAAATTAAGCTGGTTAAAGGAGAAAGGGTGGGATTAAACTGAGTGGCCGACATGGGTTTCGATGATTGAACATATGGGCCAGAGCTTTACACTATAAAGTCCAAGTTACATGGACTTTGGGGGTCAGTTGTGTTAATTATTTTGCCTTATTTTAAAATTTCCTTGCCTTATATATATGCCCATTTTACAATAGACCTCGCCATTACCAACAACAATCAAAGCTCTCTCTTCAACATTTCCTTCATCAACAACAACAAACTATCATTTTATTTACTCGCATCAATTGCTTGTCTCTGTCTCTCTTTTTCCTCCCAAAGATTATTATCTTTGCAGGCTGTTTTTGCTCTAAGTATTGCTTTTACACTTTTGGCTAAAGGCTAGCTATAGCTTACATTAGAGCTTCTTTCTTTTGGATAGCTTAAAAGAAATTGATATCAGAGGCACAAAGAAATGCCGCTGTTGTCAAGAAAAGCCACGTGCAGCTTTCATGGGCAAGACTCTTCTTACTTCCTAGGATGGCAGGAATACGAGAAAAACCCCTACGATGAAGTCAAGAATCCTAAAGGAATTATTCAGATGGGTCTTGCAGAGAATCAGGTAAGAAAAAAGAAAAAAAAACCCAAAAAATACAGAGTAGATTCTATTCTACTCTTAATATTATTGTACTATGGTGGAAAATGGAATAACTCATTGTACCATGCACTCTCGTACATTTTTTGCAGCTCTCCTTCGATCTTCTTGAGTCTTGGATGGCCAAAAACCCAGGTGCTGCTGGATTCGAGAGAGATGGGCAATCCATATTCAGAGAGCTTGCTCTTTTTCAAGATTATCATGGCCTCCCTGCATTCAAAAAGGTAAGCTAAAAACTCCATATCTTTATTTTATGACATAAAGATAGCTTTCGATCCACTGTGTTTGTCAGTATCTAATTAATAATCTTTGGTTTTGATAATTTTATTCAACAGGCATTGGTTGATTTCATGGCAGAAATCAGAGGAAACAAAGTAACTTTTGATCCAAATCACATAGTCCTCACCGCTGGTGCAACTTCTGCTAATGAAACTCTCATGTTTTGTCTCGCTGAACAAGGCGACGCTTTTCTTCTTCCTACGCCATATTATCCAGGGTATGTTCATCTTTGCTTTCTAACTTAATTTACTGTTACTAAAACGTTAAGAAACAAATCCTTGATATTATACATGAAAATATACGTTACTAAATTACATATATATTTTTTCTTACAGATTTGATAGGGATCTCAAGTGGCGAACTGGGGTTGAAATTGTACCAATCCATTGTACCAGCTCTAATCGCTTCCAAATCACTGCATCGGCCCTTGAAGTAGCCTATCAACAAGCACAAAAAGTGAAGCTGAGGGTGAAAGGGGTCTTAGTCACCAACCCCTCTAATCCATTGGGCACAACAATGACAAGAGACGAATTGGACCTACTCATTAACTTCATTGCAGACAAAGAAATTCATTTAATAAGCGATGAAATTTACTCTGGAACTGTTTTTAGCTCTCCCGCCTTCGTAAGTATCATGGAAGTTTTAAAAGATAGAAACCCCAAGAACACAGAAGTCTGGGACAGAGTTCATGTTGTTTATAGTCTTTCAAAGGATCTGGGTCTCCCTGGTTTTCGAGTTGGTGTAATTTACTCCAACGACTCCATTATTGTGGCTGCCGCCACAAAAATGTCCAGCTTTGGCCTAGTTTCATCCCAAACTCAGTATCTTCTCTCCGCCATGCTATCTGATAAGAAATTCACAAAAGAATACATTTCCAAAAACCACAAGAGGCTTCAAAAGCGACAGAGCAAGCTGGTTTCAGGCCTGGAAAAAGCCAGCATAGGCTGCTTAAAAAGCAATGCTGGGTTGTTCTGTTGGGTTGACATGAGGCACCTTTTGAGCTCCAACACATTCGAAGCAGAAATGGAGCTTTGGAAGAGAATAGTTTACGATGTTAAACTAAACATTTCTCCTGGCTCTTCATGTCATTGCACTGAACCGGGGTGGTTCCGGGTTTGCTTCGCTGACATGTCCGAAGACACCCTAAAACTCGCCATGCAACGGTTGAAGTCCTTCGTTAGTTCCACCACCATTAACAACCGGAGCCACCAAGACTTGAAAAACTCAAGGAGAAAGCTCCGCACCGAATGGGTTTTCGGGCTGTCGTTCCTGTCCTTAAATGACCGGGAACCAGACTAACGATAAGTCTGGTCAAATTTTACCAGTGGAAACACATTGTTCATTTTGAAAATACCCTCTTTCAGAGATTTTTTTTTTTTTTTTGTAAATTTGTTTGAAGTAATTATTTCTTTAACTGTAGACAGAGATAGGGACTGCACTCAGTCCATGTGGAATTTGAAGTTTGTTTGGTTTCTCTCGTAAAATTCACGTTACCACTTGGCATGAAAATCTTCTTGGATTTCAAAATCATTATAGTAAATAATTTTCTAGTACAAGTTCCATATCAATTTATGTACAAACTATTGTCTCCTTCAATTGTTTTACATATGTATAATTTGTTTATTAATTCTTTCTATTATTAGTAATAAGTGTACTGACATGTAGCTGACTACGCCTATACCATTTTTCCCGGTCCGGCCGGTTGGACACGGTGCCTTTGGTGATCATCAGCTGCCGATGTTTGCCAGTCTTCCATTAATTGTGGCTCAACCGACCTTATCATCACCATTGTAACTCTTTAACGTTGTTTAAGCCGTACGAGAAGGGAATTCCAAATTCCAACCTTATAATTTTTTTTTTTTTGAGTTTTTGTCTTATATAGATTCAAAACCTAAAAGAAGTAAAACGCATGTGCGTTGGTATTAGGGTTTCCCAAAATACATTCCTTGGTTTTTTTAAAGGTTGAAACAAAGCCCAGGATATTAATCCTACGCATACTAATTCTCAATCTTCTCTTCTAAAATAGAAATATAAAATATAGATTTATATTTGGCGAGCGGTTAGTATATAACTATATAATTTTTAAAATTAATTTCGGTGAAATATTATTATGTGATTTTATGACCGTATTTACCATCTATATATTAAAGTGAAATATTAAAGTGAAATTTGCCTTTCAACTTTCTAGGGTTTAATTATTGCTTAAAAAGATTGAGAGTTTACACGGTTTTGCAGTAAAGAAAACAACTGCTTTCATGTTATTTTAGGCATCAGGATTTCAAGAAAGCAGACAACAGCATGCCAATGAATAGTTTGGAGCTTATTCTGTCGAGGACTTGAGGAAAATAAGAACAAAAAAGGTGTCGAAAAAGGACTTGAAAACTTTTTTCTCTCTTCCTACTAAAAGCTTTCATGGTTTTAACTTAAATTAGTAATTAAAGATGACTGAATTAGACATTATGATTTTGGATGACTTAAACTCAACTAACATTACTTACTATACTTATACTTTTTCCAAAAGATGTTTTCTTCCATAAAAAAATCCAAAGAGAAATATCATGCATTTGCTCAATTATTGTCAAACAGATTCAATTCTAGTTCTATGATCAAATTATTCAAAAAAAAGGAAGAGATGATTAACAATTTCAAAAAAATAAAAAAAGAAGAGATGCTTAATTTGCATGCATTAATTATTTATAACCATTGTTTAGAATTATATAATCATTTCAACCAATATCTTTAATTTACTTAACTTCTTGTGCATAATTAGATCACAATCACCTAATCGAGTCATGCGAAAATCTTTTTATACAATGATGCAATAAATCTTCAAACATTTTAATACCTATAACAACTATATCATTTTTTGGGCTAATAACAATTTTGTCATTGAATAATATTTATTTCTCATTATTTAAGCTTTGAAAAATTCTACAACTTGCAGTTGCTAACGAACACTTTACCTTAATTTTAGCTAACGGTCTTTTAAACAATGATATAAATAAAAAAATAAAATATCGCTTAATTTCAACAACCATTATCGTATCAAAAATTAATGCTAACTAGATTGGCCCATATTTTGATTAATGAATTGCAAAACTGACATTGTAAGAAAATGACAGCACTCTAAAAAAAAATTATTGTTATTTAACTATTAAGAATATTTATGAATGTAGTTATATGGTACATCCCTAAAAAAAAAATGCTTGTTATAATTATTTTGCATATTAAGGAAATCAATTTAAAATTTGGAAGCATTATGCTTATGACTTTATATTAATCATTTAGCTACTAACTACTAATTAGGGTTTGTTTATTTAGATATTTAGTTTATTTAGTCAAACAATTATTTATTTAAATATATATTGTAATGTTTAGAGTCATGCGTTCACACTTTGTTTGATTAGCATGCCTAAGGTTTTTTTTTTTTTTTTTGTCTCACATAGAATGAATTTATTGATTAATTTAAAATGTTTATAGTATAAATTTAAATTATGAATAATTTAAGTGACCGTCCACTAGTTTTTAGCTCTGAAGTTTTAAATGTTTCCTACAAACCAAGCAGACAATACTCAAATTAATGTACATATACAATCCACAAGTTGAAGATGTACTTCTATCCATAAATTATCTTTGTTCATATTGATTAAAGAACATAAATTGCACTTTTCCCATGTATAGTTAAGTGACGGACTTTAAATAAATTTCAAGTGGTTTGTTTATTTATTGGACTTATAAATCTCAGTTTATGCAAAGGGAGAAAATCATTTGAATGAGGGACATCTCTAAAATAGTAATCCAAAAGAGTATAACTTTAACAAACTTATTTGTGTGTGTATATATATGTTGAAGAGTTGGGGTTTATCTAAAATGAAGACTGTTTTCTTTTGAGTAAACCAAAATTTGATGAGTACTTTATGTATACGTGTATTATTGTTATCTTAAACTTTAAATTATATATATATATATATATATAGATAATTATTGAGGTGTGGCGAGAGTGGACCTGCTGGAAATTTAACTGATGAACTTATCGAACCTGCTAGGGATAAGAAGAAAGATAGAGGGTGTTAGAGTTAAAATTTCAAGATGGACTCCGATATTCAGGTAAATGGAATATCTCAGATGAGAGAACCAATATGCATTCCTGGTAAGAACCATTCTTTTTATACTTCATGGATAGTAATGTGATTATTAAATGACGTGTATGTTTTAGGATCATATGTGAGATTACATTAAATCATGTGTAAGTGTTGATAACGTGGTTGTCAAAATATAACAATAAAGAACACAAAGAAAAATATTATAAAGTATTTTGCATTTCATGAAGGCAAATAAACTAATAAAAATATATTTAATTATAATCAAGTTTAGCATAAACACGAAACTAAGCTTTGCTCTCTCTCTCTCTATCTCATGCGTATCGAATCCAATATATTGTCTTTTGCATGTGCCATGTGGGGAGAAATCTTCCATTTTTTTTGACATCTCTACACTAAACAAAAAACCAAAACCAAAACCATTGTTTGCATTACACAATCTTCTTCAGTTACATAATATCTATATATATTGCATATATTTATATATTTATTTTTTATTTTGAGAACAATTATTTATAACTTTTTTTTTAAAAAAAATTCTGGTCGCCCATATTATGCTGCAATACCGGTCGCAACCGTCCATGATCCTTACATGTGATGAAGGAGTTTGGTAGCTCTTAATTCTCATAAATTAATGGTTTTAGATTGGAAAAAAAAAAGAATGAAAAAGAATTTAAAGAAGAAAGTGGGAATTTCGATTGATTTCTTGTCCTTGTTTAATATTGAATGCATGTGCTATTGATACAATTATCTGGTTTTTGCTGCACAAATTCTTATGAAACTCTGAGCCCAAGGACTTAAAATTTACATTCGTACCCAAAAAAAAAAAAAGTACTTCATTTAGTTACTATTTTATATTATGCATTTATGATTGATTATTAATACTATAATTTTTTTTGTTGAATGTCAACACGGTTTTAGTTAATTTAGTTTATTCAACCCTCTATGGTTCTCTGACAAGAAAAAAACCTCCACTTATAAAAAAATTTTCTAATTAGATAAGAAAGTAAATAAATAATCCCAATGAAACTAAATTGATACTTTATTAATACGATAAAAATATTTTTAAATTTAATGAAAATTTAATATATTTTTAAATAATCTTAAAGAAAATACTTTTTACATCAACTTAATACATTTAAAATTTTATTTTTGAATGTTCATCACAAAAATTAAATTTGAATTGAAAAAAAAAAAACTCTTATTAAACTATTTTGGACAAAGCAATATGTTTAGGTGTCCTTTTGGCCGGGGAAAATAGGGGCAAGAAAGGTGAAAAAGCAGCTTTTTAAGGGCCAGAAACAGCTAACTAATTGGCTTTTCATGCAGACATTGAAACGAAAAAAAAAAACGAAGAGACATGAAAAACATTGATTAAGAAAGCATTGTCTCCACAACTTCTTAAACACCAACATCAAAATTAGACCTTAATCAACCACCCCTGGTTATAATGTCTAAACGTAACAAAGATTAGATAGACATTGACAAGAAAGAAAAAGTAATTAATTAAGCAGGAATTAACATTAAAAAGGAAAAAAAAACCATCAGATTTTAAGTTTTTTCTTTTCAAATTTCACTGCAAATTGGCTAGCTAGAAGACAAATTGAATGAGGTGACATGGCAAAGTTTCATTAGGTGGCTATGGAAGTCGTGGGTTTCACATGAGCAAAGGCAGAGCAGCACATGTAAAACTCAATGGGAACATAGAAATCACCTGCACTGCACAGTCCACAATATATATTTATTTAGAATTAATGCAAACAATGCAAAATAAGAGAGAGAGAGAGAGAGAGAGAGAGAGAGAGAGAGAGAGAGAGAGAGAGAGAGAGAGAGAGAGAGAGAGTGAGAAGTGCTTTTAATCTTTCAATTTGGCACAGTGAAGGAAGAGAACAACCTGGTATGCACTCCTTTGGGTGGTGCTCAGGCTCATAGATACATAGGGGGCCCAGCTGAACATGGCTCACTGCCTTCCCTTTTGGTGCTCATGCAGCCCCCTCCCTAGCCCACTTCCCATACCCAAAAAGAAATTGAAAGAACCGAATCCTGAATTTGGGTCCCATCAAGAGGGCCTCCAGACGTTGATTGGTGTTATTTGTTTTGGGGAATTTATTTTTGATTTGAATGATTGAGCAATAAAAGATTTTCTTATTGTTTTTGTCTTTATTTAGGTCCGTAATGAAAAAAAATAAGAAAGATTTTGTTTATGAAAACGCGTGACTCAGACATATAACCTAACTATATTATAGATACATGCAAAATCTTAATTAATCAGTTGATTATAATCAGTTTCAGATTTTTTTTTAAAAAAAATAGTTAGGTTAATTTTTTCAAGTATTGTTTGAATTTAATTTTTTTATGATTTTAAAAATACATTTTTCGTATCAATTTGGAATATTCAAAATTTTACTCCATAAATGTTTCTCACATATCACAATAATTGATTTTTATTGACAAAAAAAAACTCTTTCTTCATTATATACATATGTGAAAAAAGGAGTATTCATAAAAACTAAAAAATTTGTAGCTTATTACTTGTAAATTTCCTTTCAAAAAGAAAAGTTGTATTCAAAATATATTTTTTTAACTCATTAATATATTTATATGTGTGATTTATGTGTTGTTGGGTTGGTTAGTTTTAATTGTTGAACTGATTAAGGAAGGTCCCATATTACTAAACTCCATCACTACTTTTCAATGTCTTGGGATTCTTGATATATAAGGCCGGATCAAAATGCACAATCAAATTGAGAATCCTATAAAACAATAATAATTAGGGGAATAATATATTTTATATATATGTAAAAAATAATTATTTGCAAAAAGGTAAATATATTAGGGTGGAAAGAATGAAGAATATCTCATCATGACTCGCACTGTGATCATGGTTACTGAATCATAGGCTTGTAGCTCGAGCAGCACTCTTAGGAATCGCACCAACAAAGTATATACCCAGAATACCAAAAAGGGAATTAAGGAGAAAGATAGCTGAGGATGATTTAGTTTTATTCTTTTTCTAGACAGGAGCTTAGCTTCTTTCTCAATCTTTTATGGAAGATTTTTTTTTAAATTTTTTTGGGATATTTTTAATGTGTGAGGTTGGAGCATAAGGCTGTAAATAAATTAAAGATAACAATTAGAATTTAAAATTTAAAAATATTAAATATTTTAATAATAAATCTATGTATTAAATAAACTAAAATTAAAGAAAAAATATGCTAATAAGTAAAAAATTTAAGATTTTTTTAAACTTACATAGTCTCTTTGAAAGGAAAAAAAAAAAGAGAGAGAATGGTTTATTAGATAGAAGAAAAAATGAAGCTATATATCAGTATTCAATGTTTTAATTTGATCTCAACAAAAAAAATTTTTGATTAACAAACACACACATTCGTGATGCTTAAATAGCTACCAAGTAGCAACTATTCTATCGATCGATGCTTAATTTTAAACTAGGAAGAAGGGTGGCAGCTGTTCTTATGATTTTAATTAGATCACTACCCTAATTAAAACAATCCTATAGTAATTTAATATAGTAATCATAGCTTGTATTCAGTTTAGAAATTTAAAAAAAAAAAAAATCTTATGCACATTGACACTTAATCATAGCTTGTATTCTGATAAGTGTAGTTTTTTTTTTTATCATTTTAATTATTTTATATTTTAATATATCTTAAATAGCTATATGCTACCTTTCTAATTTGGTTAACAAAATTTAAAAACTTTATTATCAATGTATGAGATAATTTTTGATAGTATACAATCTAATACTTACATTTACTATTACTATTTATCCAATGAAATTATGCTACAATACATTATCTTCTAGTTAAAATAATGAAAAGCTCTCAAATTTTGTTTACTAAAAGATTTGCTTCAAGATTTTAGAAGAGATATAAAGCAACCCATGACTAGCATTAATAAAGAACACCTTTACTAATAAAGAAATAGATTATAAACCTGATGGACTACCCAGCATTGTTGCAATGCATGTTAATATGTTATTCATCCCTATGGAGCTTTAAGTATTAGGTTTCCTTCCATCTTATTCGGTATGCTATATTCGGTGGCAAAAGGCAAAAGATTTAATCATTTTCTTTTGAAGTCCACAAATTAAAATTTTCTTTTTCAACCCATACGTTTGCAGGATGGAGAAAAAGAGATGGTGTCTTTTTACACACGGGCGCTTTGTCTGGGAAAAGTATGTTTTCATGTTTGGTTATGAACGAACAGCCAAGAACTTTTTCAAAAGTTGGCTCTTATTGCTTAAGATCCTGCCTTGATTTTAACCAACATCAGCACTTGTAATAATTCAACCAGACATCCATATGCCACTAAGAGTTGGCAACAATAATATTACTAATATTATTCTTCACAGCTTAACATTCCTGTTTCGGACTGTGTTCAGATTTCAGAAACAAAGTCAAGGCAGCTGAAGAAAAAAATATTTTTACGTTCAAGGGGAAGAGAATATTTACATGAGGCCAGGCAAATTAATATCTGTTGAGGTAATCCTGAGATCAACAGCGAATTAAACTGCATTGATGCAATTGGTTAATTGTAATTAATTTGCACGGGATACGTTCCAGGAAACTTCAGCTCAGCACAGCCAGAATGGTGTCCAATTGCTTTCTACACATTTTTTAGGGGATCTGCTTTTTGAGTGACATCCCCTTTTGGCTTTTGAAACTTGCATTCCTTTCTCCCAACATTTAGCTCTCTTTTTTGCATCTAAAAGTGGAGAGATATCCCTAATATCCCGCTTAGTCATCATGGTTTGTGACCTAAACTTTTGTTCGTACTTGCTTGCTCTATGAAAATTTGCAGCCGAACCTGGTAAGTAAAAGGAACTTCTTTGCATGTGGAGACGACTTTGGCAAATCAGAGGAGTCCTTACCCCACATTTTAATCAATAACACTAATAGAAAAAAAAAAAGAAAAAAAAAAACCCTACCTACCAACTCTACATATGACAATTTACCATTAATCATCTTCACGAGCTTTTTCATATGATTGAAAAAAATGTGTTGTAAAAGTTTAATCACATTTTGAACGTATTGATGCTACTCGCTTGTAGTTTGTATTCGAAGTAAACTTACATATCTAGATGTAGAGGGAAGCTGCCGAATTCTCCCTTCAGAATGATCTCCCCATCTGACTGTCTTATGACTTGTACAAGAGCTGAAAAGGATTTAACTTTTCTCACCAAAAGAAAGGATTAACTAATTTATGATGGCTTCTAACTAAGTTTTTCAAAAAAAATAAAAAACTCCTTAGTTATTACAAGGCTCATATCCTGCATTAATCTTATTCGTCTAAATTACTAGTACAGTCTAATACTTGTTAATAATCAGGTTCCAATTTTCCTGTCCCTTTTGAATCATCGTTGTGTGTGTGTGTGTGTGTGTGTTTTTTTTTTTTTTTTTTTCATGATTAGTTAGCAATCGGTCCTGAAACGTGTTGCTGTACTTTTGTATCCAATGAGGATCATCTTTGTCTAGTACAATTCAATACTGATATGTTTCCTGGGGCTTGAGTGACGGGTGGCATGAGAATTTGGGGCCAAAAACTAGTTAAGACAGCCTGATTTGTTTTTTGGCGAGCATATAGCGTGATTCATTCAAGCTATAACTGTAAGCATTCACCCTAAAATATCAGCTGAATTTTGACACACTGATCTTGCTTCGCCAAGGGCCAAGGCTATGGGTATCATTAGCCAGTCCATCACGCCAAATCCTGGAAGCCCAACTCAATTCTTAATAGTTCCGGGCTATAATTTTCTTCCTATGGCTAAATCCCTGATGGAACGCCCAAATAAATGATTAATAACTTTAAGATTCAAATGTGGGACTCAGAAACAACCATACCAATGGGCCACAAGGAATCGCTTGGTCCCAAATGATAGGAAATGCAGTTTACAAAATGGCCATTACTTTGGGCTGTTGTCTACAAACATGCACGGGATTTGGGGCAGAGACAATACGTTGGACCTATTATCAAAATCTCAATAAGGCTTTTAAACAAAGTTTTAATCTTGCTTTCAATAAGTTAGTCCGTCCCTCCATAGGATGCTGTAGCATAGCTAGCTCAAGCTGCAGCAAAAAAATAATCCGTTGAACCCCCGAGAAGATTAGATTCCGGGATTTGAAGCATTTGTTTTTGTTCTTTCAGGTCCCTTTTGTAATCATGTTCTTGGAATATTTCCTTTCCTTTTATCTTTGGGGACAAACAAAGAGGCCCTAAAACGACATTTGGAAGCTTAAATTCTAGACACAAACACCAACACCCATGCCATGCTCACTCACCTCTCATTTTCCAGCTGAATTTTGGCTTTTGCTGGCTCTTTTATGACATTATTATCTCTTTCCCCTTAGCCAATTAACAACAAATATCTAAACGTGACCCTTATCCCAAGCCTATATTCAATACAAATAAATTAAAATTTGATAAAAATATATATAAAAGAGCAAAGTTAGCCATCAAAACAACATATATTTGCCCTGGCTAGAATATTCATTCAGATGTTGCCAATTTAAACAAAAATGCTAAGTATTTTAATTATTCCATCAACTGTCACTATCTTTCTACACTGCCGTATAGATTACAATAATTAGCCAACCTGTTCTTCTTGGAAACAGAATAAACAGAGACATCCATTTTCACAAGCAAACAATCAAAATTTTCTTTGGCATATGATTTGTCATTACTTCTCGTAATTATTGATAAATTTCTTTAATCTAATAAAAACAAGTATGCTAACTTTGAAGATCAGAAGTACAGAACAATTGGGAATTTAAAAAATTTATATATACTTTATTATTCTCGTGTTAGTGAGTGCCCATATCACTAAATATACTATAAAATAGGTAAGTGGGATTGATTAATTTATAAATTTTAATCCAAATTAAAAAAACAAAAACAAAAACAAAAAGCATTAAAGAATGTAGTCGGGAGGCTTTTGTCGCGGCTTGGGTGACCTTAAGCCTTCAATCAAGGTTTCATTCAGAGTTTGATTAAATTTTTTTTAATTAAAAAAAATAGTCATGGGATTGACAGAATGTGCCCTTAAAAATTATACTTAAAATTTTGAAAATTTTGGTTTTTCTTTGGAGATTGTTTCTGTTTTGCTTCTTCTTCTGAAGGATTATTCCTTTCACTTTACAAAATTTATTTTGTTAGTTGTAAGCTTTGGCACTTACCCGTTTTCTCCATGCGTATAGAAGCGTAAACAAATAGAATTTATAATAAATTATTTGTGAATATGTTTGATTTTTACTTATTTATATTCATTTATTAAGTTTAGTAAATGATTTTAATTAATAGTTTTACATTTGTCTATTAAACAAATTAACTACAAAAAGAGATCTATTTAGTTTATTTATATTCGCGAATAAACTCGTTTAAGATTTTTTTTAAAACTCATTTATTTATTATTCATTTATAATAATAATAATTATATTGTTATCTTTTATCCTAATCTTAATTTAATATTCGTTTAGCTTTATTTTTATTCGTTTGCTTAAATTTGTTTAATTATGATTTATTTATTATTTATAAATATGTTTATTTATATATATTCGTAAATAAATTCGTTTAATGTTTATGAATAAATTTGCTTAACTTAATTGAACTGAAAATGAACATCTTACTATTTAAACAAATCAAACTCAAAAGAACAAAACAATTTTCTTACCGAATACAAACTGAATCTGAATACTTCTAAAAAATAAATGAACAAATCATAGGCATATATTCATTCATTTATATTCGGTTCATTTACATCCCTACAAACACTAATTTGTAGTAAACTATATAATATTTTCATCCTAGATGAGATTCTCACCTTATATCATTTTAGTGGATTATTTTTGCATTATCATTTTCAAAAAAAAATTATAAATATACATAGACCCTCGCTTTCTTCTCCCAATACCTTAAAATTAATTTTCCCAACTTGTTTTTTTTATTATTATTATGAAAAATGAATTAAAATAATATAGGTTGGAAAAGTTTGGATTGTTGAAGGCTAGTGAATAAAATTTTAGAAGTTGAATATTAATTAATTAAATTTGAATCCATTTGACAATGTTACGCTAAGAGAGGGCTAGTGCCTTCTATACATTCCATTATTTTGTTCAGTATATGAGTAGGATCCATTGATATTAATATTAATTTTATATATTTTTAAATTTTTAGATCAAAATTAATTTTATGATTAATTTAAATTTAAATAATATTTTTAATTTTAGTCATTTTGCTTCAAGAGTCAAAAAAATATATAAAACTTATATTAATATAAATGAATCCTTTCTCTATGTATACAAAAATCCACAAACGTGTTTACCCACTTGTTCTCATTCGTTAATATCAATGGTTACATTTATAATATGATTTTGTTAACACAAACTTTTATGAATTAGATAGAGATAATTAAGTTACCTCAGTCAAAAGGGCCAAAGGATATCGAGGGAGCTTCCTAGAAATTACATGCGTAAAGAATACTTCTTTCTCTGGTTTTGGAGTTCCTGTTTGTTATACTACGTTCTAGTCATGCAAACAAGTAAACCCATGATTATAGTAATTAAGAATCTATGTTTGGATAGGAATTCTGGCTGTCCATTTCAATAATTGTTTCCCATATATTAGTAAAAAAGTGCAAACGATGTACTAGAAATTAATTATGTAATATCTACTCATGGATTAACATAATCTACTCTCTTTTAGTTTTACAATTTACATTTGCTCGATTAGAAAAGATAAAATGCAATCATTGAAAACAGAATTTCAATCTTGCATGAATTCATCTTATTAGGAGTATTTGATAATAAAAAAGGTATAGTGATTTTTTTTCTCTTATAAATTTTCGATAGATAATCAGAGGTATTTCTATCATTTGTATTAATCTGATATATCAGATCGATCTAACATATTTAGTGCCAAATAAGCTTAGCACTATTCTTATTGTCTTTTAATAATCTCTTATAACTTATCTATAAATATGAAGATCTAAGTATCGTTAAAGAAGTTCATTTAACTCACTTTTTTTCTTTTTTACTTCCTTTTTAATCTTACTTTTTTTTATTTATGCATCAAAATATAAATATAAGAAACACACCCTATCTTTACTTTTAATCACTCTTCTCTTATGTATTTCAAGAATGCCTGATGTTGGAATTCGGCACAAACACATCTCATCAAATAAATGGATAAATTATTTGAACTAATTTCTAAAAATTTTTTAATTGTACATATCCGTGCTCTTGAAAAAGAAAGAAATAAAAAATTAGTAACTAAAATTTCCTTAATTTCATCTATTTTTTCGCATCATTCGAACCACCTTATCATTAAACAATATAAATATCAAATTTTTTTAATGAAAAAATGAGGTTTAGATGGAAACAACTCAACATTTTGACATACATTGCAAGCAAGCGACATTTAACTTAAAAAACGAAAAGCTTCTAATGGTTTTGCACTGAGTGATTGATTTGAAAGTTGGCTTTGCGAATAGACTTTAACATTTTCTTCATATATGGACAAAATTAACTAACAGTGCCTTCGAATTATGTCAACCAATTCTAGTTTAAAATAAAAAAGTTATTATATCTTGGCCTACCTACAAAATCAAGAGGAAAGTCAAGATAAGGTTAAACTAATAACAATTTCATCGAATTTGCAAGAGCTACGTGTAAAATCAATTATCAATTGATTGAGTCGGTCTGGTTTGACTTCAAAGTTAGCAAAGTACTCTTTCTTTGATAAAGATTTTGATTGGTAATGAAGAAATTATTTCATTTCTTGTTAGTGTAGCTCTTTTTATAAGTAAAATTAGTAAGGTGATATATATGTTTAGAATATATTAAAATTTTAAAAATTAAATATGAATAAATTATTTTTGTTCGTAAAACTAAAAAATTATATTGATAATTATATAAAAAAAAATGAAGATAATTAGGGTTTTTAGTTTTGATGGTTTTTTACTCAACTTGTAGGTTTCTAAAAATCTACGATTTTCATTACTTAGATACCCTTTTATAGGGCAAGAAAAAATTTTGTATCAAATATCAAATGAACGAGTCAAGGAGGTCATCACCAAGAAAAGAAAAATAAAAATAAAATCACATCAACAATTACTAATATTTAGAGTCAAAATAAACAAACAAATTAATTATGAAAATTACATGTGAACAGATTAATAATATAATAAGAATTTCCTTTTTTTTCATTAATTTCCTTCTTTTGATGGCGATCTGATTTCTAAACATTTAATTTGAAAGTGATACATGATTGACTTACCAAACAACTTAAAATCTTAATAAATGCTGCCACAAGAATACAAAGAACCAGGTCAATTTTGTTTAGGCTAGCTAGTGCTACTCTCTTTATCTCCTTTTGACTTTAAGAGCATGGACCCGTAAACACAAATCTATGGGTTTCATTTTTGTTTCTTTTCCCCTAGCTAACATTCCTCTTTTCTCTTAGAATATTCGCCATATGTTGAAAAAAAAAAAGAGCTAATCGGTAACTCATCACCAATTATAACATTTTTTTTTATAAAGAAGAGAACCAAAAAAAAAATTGTAAGTATTAAAATTTAAATTTTAAAATTATTAAATATAATTATTTAAAAATAATTATATAACAAGCTTTGATTTATATAAATATGTATAATATATTTCTCCTGAAAGTGCATGCATGCTTTAGCTCCATATCGGGTATCCTACATGCATATTAATATATTATATTTGTAAGATAAAACATTGATTGTTGTACGAAAAAGATTCAGCTTTAGATTTTGCTCCCAACAAAAGGAAGTACTGCAACCAATTGCCATTTTTCAGTATGATCAAAAGAGAGAAATCAAGTAATGCAACCTGAAAACAGTTACTATATTCATTAGGGGAAAAAGCTAGCTAGCTACAGATATAGTATTTTTTAAAATGCTAGATGAATGTCCTCCATGAACATCGTGGGCATGCAGCATCTCATCTCTCAACTACATAATCTGCCTTGAGAATGCCAACAGTGACATGTTTTATGTGTTTATAATCTTTTTAGCTGGGTGGGAGTAACTGTTTTGGAAATAAATAATCGTTTTTGATGCATCAGAGAGATAAGGAGAGTAATATTCTTGAACCTGTGAGAATCTATTTATGTTTAAAATAGTGTTCATGATTATTTTGCCATTTTGATTCTTTCTTATTAATTAAACCCATGCCATAAATCAAGGAATGGAGAAACTCATGGGATTGCTTTAAAGTGAATACAAAAATTTAGTACTAAATCTTGAAGCTGTCGGGAGAATAAGATTCTGTCACAAAGTATTTTAAATTTTACTTGCATCTAACTAATCTTATGATTTTAAAGGTGTATTCCTTCATGTGAATTTAATGCATTCAAAATTTTACTTTCGAAATATTCTGGACAAGGACTAAACTTTTTTTTACAAGAAAAAAGAGTTTTTTGTACCAACTGGACTAGCTCTTGGGGTCTTGAGGTATATAATTGGAGAATTTAAGCTCACAAGGGTATATAATTTGACAGAATATAAGAAATTTTGATGGAGAAGATCACCAAGAATGGTTAGTCAAGCTATGATTATGTTTAGGACCAAGCAAACCAGACAAGATAAATCTCATAAAAAAAATTTGTTTTAGAAAAACAATGTAATAATCCAAGATATTCTGTTATAATCAAGCAGCCAACACTTGATCGACCCCCCAGCAGAAAAATAGTGCAGAAAGTACTTACTACTACTGGGTAATTTGATCGAGTTGGCCTTATTTCTAGTTGAAAGGAACTATATGACATGGACTAATAACATGTGCGTTCAAAGCTCCCAAATGTTTTAATAGCAGACATGAAGATAACAATAAAAGAATGCAGCCACAGTCAGATACCCAATTTGCTAGAGCCTAGGAAGTTGTGGCCAAAACGTCAAAGCACCTTTACAAATTTACTACTGTGCCTTTTCATGGATGCCTAGGCGGGCCTTTATAGCAGATGCAAAAGAGAGAAAAAAGAAGTGTACTTTTTTTTTTGCATTGTAATTAAGAAATATACCATAAAGTTCATCAGACAGTGCTGATCCTGGCGACCAGAAATTTATAAATAAAAGCATGATATTGAAGTTGCAAATATATGACTGTATTCAAAGTGCAAAGCCGATTTGGACTCAACTGCTTTATCTGATTAATTACTGTCATTTTAAGAACTTATTAAGGATTTAGGATTCCACATTCAGCATTATTGAATAAAGCAAACAAGTGTAGAAGTTAAAAGCTAAAGGGAACCCAGAAGAGAAAAGCTGTTTATATAGATAAATCCAAAGTAGTTAATTAACTAATTTTGAGAAGATCAAAGGAAATGGCAAATTTATAAAAGTGGAATTACAAAACAAAACAATCTCTTCATGAATTCATTAGGAAGTTGTCTGAAATTCTCTGGCACCAAATTAATACTCCAGTTGGTACAAATTTACACCACCCATGTACACAGTGCCGTTGCTATGGTGGCCCGAAGTAGTTTGGTTCATCAAAGGTAGGAACTTGTGGCATGCATTGTTGGGAGGCTTCAAAACCAGAAAAAATTTGAGGATAGCCTAGAGAATTTATATCTCCCCAGCTGCTACTTTCTGCGGAACTAGTCACAGTACTGCTGCCATCGACCATGTTGTCCGTTCCATAAAAACTCTCCAACCCATCCAATATCTGTTGATTGTTGCTGTAGATCAGCTCACTTAGCGCAGCTGGGAAAGCATCAAATCCTTGAAACATATCATTAGGACCAGCAGCCTCGCTAACATTAAAGTGGGTACTGTTTGTCACTTGAGAACAAGTACTGTTTATGGGACTAATGGAAGATGCAGATGAAAGCATGTTCGAGGAATTCTCATATAGTTGGTCTAATTGAGCAAAAGAAACATCAAGAGGATCTTGGTTTGTGCCTGTCAGGGGCACGACTGCCGGTAGCTGTGGCCAGTATGGGACTTGGCTCACCATTCCAGAAAGCATATAATTCTCACTTTCTATCTTCATCTCTTGCTTAAGAGTGAGGCAGCTAGCTCTCCGAGCTTGTTGCTCTTTTCTCTGTTTGCCCAGGAGCTTCTTTTTAAGCCTTGTGTTCCAGTAGTTCTTAATATCATTGTCAGTTCTCCCAGGCAGTTGTGCTGCAATTATAGACCATCTGTGATTCAAAAGAAACATATAAGTTAGAGCTTGAATTCTGCATATATTAAGAAGAAAAGATCCTAATTATATTAAGCTTACCTGCTTCCAATGCTCATGTAAAGGCTGCAGATTATGTTATCCTCTTCCTCTGAGAACCCTCCATGCTTAATGTTGGGTCGAAGATAATTCAACCATCTAAGACGACAGCTCTTGCCACATCTCTTAAGCCCTGAAAACAGTATTGTTCAAGAGATAAATTTAGACTAATCTAGCTTAACTAAAAGAAAATTAAATATAGTGATATCTAAGAAGTGGAAAGGTTTAATAATTCAACTTTAGCTGGCTAGGTTACCAACCTATCTTCGGAGGCAAGGCAATCCAGTTGCCACCAGTGCCGTTTGCCTCTATATAGTCCTTAAGCTTGGCATCTTCCTCCGGCGACCATGGACCTTTCTTCACGTTTGCTTTGTCACAGCAAGGAGCTCTACCCATGTTTTCTGTTTCTTGAGTTGAGAGAATTTGAAAGTTAGCTTCTCTTTTCTTGTCACTTGACAATAATGAGAGTGTGGTAATATATATATATATATATATATATATATATATAATATAAAATAAAGAGAGAGGGAGAGTATAATGTCCAGAGGAAGACAGACTTAGAGATGGAACTGTCCCCCCAGGATTCAAAAAGGGAAATGGGAAAAAAAAGATTAAACTTTATGCATAAAATATTGAAGAAATCGAAAGTGCCAGAACAGGAGACCAGTATTTATCTTATTGTCCTGCTACCTCCCGAATCTATGATAATCTAAATTGTTAAATATGTATTATCATTTGCTACGTTGATCAACCATCTCCACAATTTGACTCTCTCTCTCTGTTGTACCCCTGACACATGATCAAAGCCTGCTATGTGCGGTATGATGATGATGATCAAGAAATTAGTGGACCCAGTAAAGGTGGGTAATTAGTAAAGATCAGATCAGATGGGTTGAATGGTTCTTCAGCTACGGTACGTGGCTTCTGAGTAATTGCCACACTTCATCATGTAAAGAAATAAACGTCATGGTTCTGGAACAAATCTAGAAATTGGAAGAGACCAATCGCTGTTGAGTGCTGAGTAAGAACACAAATGCTGGCCTAATTATTAAAAAAAAATAATGTGGTTTATGTTAGTGGATTTATAGTTTTAAACTCTCTCTATCAGCCAGAATTTTTTTCTTGCTAAAAAGAGAGAATTTGATTTCAATTGGCCTTCTTTTGATTTTCCCATCTTCAGCACCGTCTGGTGTCAACCCTCCACCCAAAAAACAAGTTACAATAAATATAGAGTCAGCTGCCTGTAATTAATAGAGGATGATGAGATATAGTTGAATTTTTTTTTACATAAAAATAATAGTTTGAAAATAAAAATAAAAAAATTTTAAATTAAATATTATTTTTTAAAATAATTACGTGAATCAATTAATTTAAATTTCAATTCTTTTATATTTTTTCCTCTCTTTCTTTGTTTTTTGTTTTTAAGATAGGGTTAAAGTTGAATTGAGATATGATTTGACCTCCTAAATTTACTGGACATATATTAATATATTGGCAATTAAGATAAGACAAATGTTGTTAGTAGGGCACATGCCCTAATAAATCTTAGAAATGAAATTACCCTAGCAAGTTTTTCTGTCTTAAAAGAGAAGTAACATAGGTAAACAAAAAAAAAAAAAGTGATCTAGAAACATAGACATTGTCAAAATACCACGAGAATGTAGAATTTAAGGGGTATTCTGTTAGGTTAGGTGACCAAATTAATGGCCAAACAAGAAGAAAATTACCATGATCTTGAAGAGGGGAAACTCTAGCCGACGTTGAATTTACCACTAACCAATTAGAATAATAGTAATAGGGTAGCAATAATAGATGGCTTTCAATCTTTTAAGGGTAGATAGGTTTAACAATAATAATTTAATCGTACAATTGACCAATGATCAAATTGGGTTCCAATTACAATAAAAAAAATTGATATAAATTAAGAAAGTAGTACAAGTTTAGTAGCGAAAGCAGGGAACGAGAAAGGAAGCCCACCATCGTGTCAATTGCGTCACGAAACAGACATTTTTGCCTGTCTCTTATGGCTTTTCATATTTGCTAAATTTTGTCACCCTCAACATGTCATTCACACTTGTCCACTAATAATACATATTTGTTAGTCATAATTCATAGTATTTATTTTTTAAATTTAGATTAGATTGTTCTAAATGATCAGTTTAAGGGAAATATAGAAATAATGAACACACATACATATAATACATGTAAATGTTAGCTCATTTAGTTCAAAGAAAAGAATGCTTGAAAAATTAGTTCATAACAGACATTTTAGAGATAAAACATATTCATGCAAAATTTTAAAAAGGGTTTTTTTTTTTTAATCTTATTACTCACAAAGAGAGAAATGAAATATCAACAAATTTAAAGGATATAGTTGTAAAGATAACACTTCTATACAATTTACTTTTCATTTCTCTTTACATTTTTTAGCATAGGAGACTAGGATAATTTTACAATTAAATTAATCTAGAAATACAAACCCCAAAAATGTCATTATTAAGTAAACTTCAAATATCGTCAAGGTTTAGTAAAAATTATTCGCACAATTATTTTTAAAATGTTACATTTAATAAGTATAAAATTTAAATTTTAATTCTTATAATTTTTTTAGCTCAAACTATTATCTCCTTTATGTAAATTACATTTTATAAGAAATGATAAATTAATCTAAAAAGGAATTATAAATTTTTTTTTTTTTGCTTTTTTTCTTTTCTCTCTTGAGTTTACTATTCAAATAAGAAAAGTTTTAAGTTCTCTCTTACACGCTTCTCCTCTTGGTTCAAATCAGTTCAAAATATATTAATTTTACTTTTAGCCTCTAATTAGTCTCAATTTTGAATACAAAAAATCTTGTATAAATTTAAGGATGTTTGGACATTCCCTCACCAAAAAATTGCTCTTTAAAAATTAAATTTTTACCGTACACTGGTAATTAATAATGCAATACAGACTAGGTCATAATTAGATTTTTTAATTTTTAAGAGCGTTTGGTTAAATAAAAAAAGTTTCCTTTTTTAAGTGTTTTTAAATTTCAAAAGAAAAGTAAAAATTTTATCTTATTTATCTTCATTTAATTACGTTTTAAGACTATATTATCATTTATAATCTTTTAAAATTACAAAGTAATATAATTTTTTTTATTTATAAATTCAACAAGTATTATATTTTTATAATAAAACACATAATCGACATAAAATTATATTTTCAAAATTTTAAAATTTTAACAAAAATATCGTTTTTAAAATTAAAAACGTAATGGATATTGACATTTTTATTTTTAAAATTCTCAAATTTTAACAAAAATTGTGTTGTTAAAAAAAAAAAACATAATTTTCGTTGATACTCATAACAAAATTAAAATAAAACATAAAATATTTTTACTTAATATTATTACATATAAAATCTAAAATATATTTATTTAATATTATTATATATTAAATTTATTCCGAGAGCTTCACCCTCTAAAACTTTTTGGAGGTTTATCACCACCCTTTTTAACTCTTACGTCAACTTTACAACGAAGATTGATCCTCATTTTTTTGTGTAAAGATAATAAACGTAAAGAAAATAATTAAAATTATTAAATTATTTTTATTAAAAATATAAAAAAATTTTAAAAACTTTAATTTTAATAAAAATATTATGTTATTCACGTTTAATGAGTTATAAATATCATGTATTATATTATCAAAAAAATATAATAAATAATTTTATTAAATAATTTTATATTCCTTTCGACCAAAAAAAAATTATATTCTCTAATTCTATAAAATTCAAAAATCATAATTTTTATTAATAATATATTTTTTAAAATTAATTTTTTAAAATTTAAAAATCCGTGAATTAAATGCTCGGCTAAAGGAAATCAATAAAAGAAGCCAACTATAAATGCAAAAGGAAGAAAAACGTTGCTCGGAAAATGTGGCTGACTTGACTTGGGATCATATCTATCGGTGTGAAAGTCATAATTTGGAAATTAACCCAATATAAAATTGCTGTTGAATTTTTTTTCACATGCTTTGAATTTTATTTTCCATGATTTTGAATACTTTTGTTGCATTAGCTAAAGCCTTGCCATGTAAAAAGTAAAGTTGAAGTACACAACTTTTTCAACACGAAACCCTACTTTGAAAGGTGAAATGTGAAATGGTCTCCTTGGTAGGCCACAGCTTGCTCAGCTCATCAAATCAGCTTTCCCTCTCTCACTCTCTCTCTGTTAAATATATGGAGACTACTTTGAAATAGTCTCTTTGACAGTCTTCTCAAGCTGTACAGCTTTGGGATCAAAACCCTTAATTTTTGTCCACAAGGCATCTTTCTCTAACGATGCTTTTGCTTTTTTATATATGTCCTCTGGGTATTTTTCTAACGACATTGGCCAATGCAAATTTGACATTGTTTGAAAAGACAGAACAAAAAGAGACAGCGGAAACAATTGTGGGAAGAAATTTGCAGTTCATTTATCGATTAAAGTAATCCTTAACGATAGGAAAAGCCACTTGTTTAGGTAAAGAGAGAAAATCATCTCATAATGATGGGATAATGATGATATAATTGTGGCGTTTGGTCTTCTGTTCATATTACTAGCTAGATAATATTTTTTTTTAATTTAAATGGTTAAGAATTGAACTCTTTTAATTCAAATTAAAATTTTAAACTATTTACAATAATTTCACATTATATGTACACTTTAATTTGGTAAAATAAATCAATAAAAAACAATGAAAAATGAGAGGAAAGAAAAAAATAAATATTATTATTTCTTTGGATTCCTATTTAAAAGAAAGAAATGAAAGGATTAAAAAAGAGTAAAAAAATAATTAAATGTATTATTTTATTTAGATTAATGATTAAATGCTTCTCTCACGATCATTTGATGAAGAATTGAATTGAATTGAATCTCACTAGAGAAGAGCTTTTCACGTCCAAGTCGTCCATTTTTTTTTCTTTTATTGCTAAACAAGATATTAGGCTCCATTTGGATTAAACTGAAATATTAGTTCAATGCGTTTGAGTTGTTTTTCCATGCCAATCTCATGGTCAAGCAATGTTTGGGTAAAATAGGAATGGTGAGATTGAATCATTCTGCCCGTATCGAAGGCTCTAGGTTGGCTTAGTCCATCAGCAAATGAAGTCTTAAAGCTTGCTCGTTCAATTCTCTACTCTTAATTTCTCTCCAACCAAACACAACATAATTATGAGGCATAGCATAGAAAATATTATTAGTAATCAAAGAAGCATGAAACTCAACCTAGAAACTTTTTTGGAGATTAAACTGAATAATGTTTCTTTTTAATGTCAAAAACTGCATAATGGGGGATAAAAATTTTTTGTAGAATGATCTAATAAACTGATCATTTTAATCGATCAGCATATCTCCAGCCCATGCATGATATCTGGAAATTTTGTCATGCAAAGCATAACGCTGACCGACTCTCTGCAGTCGTCAAGTCCTGTAATCAAGAAAGGAGGGTAGTCCAGGAATTGACTGCTACAACAAATTCCCTGAAGGATAGTGTGATTGAAACTTTCCTATGCTTACTTAGCCTTTTGTCCTCCATGAAAACCTGAAAAGCAAGTCAGCAACGCGGTTTCTCTTTTTTTGATACTGCAATATTAATGCTGAGTTTAAAGCTAAAGGAAAGAAATTACAAAAGATGATTAAAAGGTCAAAAGAACAAAGAAAAGACAAAATTTGAAGATAAACCCAGATTCTTAGTAACTTTAGAAGTTTCAGTACTGGTATGGCTGTCATACAATTTGATTAATATAATATTAAATTGTGGTGTTCTTTTCAGACCGTTTCCACGAAGCCAATGAGTTCTTGTAACATGTGTTCTTCTTTTGTTTACTTTTTTTTTCTTTTAACAAAGAAAAATTGTAAAAATGGATTGCTTTATGGGGGGAATATTAACTCTAGAAACCCTAGTGGAACAAGATATTTTTTTTTGTATACAAAGAGATCATAGTTTGGCATAGCAGGTGATAAAATTTAAACTTCATACTTACTAGAGGTCATTTTTTAAGGATTTTATATGAACCAATTAAATAAATTTTAAATTTAAGGTAATTTCTTTTTAAGAGACCTTCAAAACAAAAAAGACAAATGTTACATTGCCATAGGGCCTTACTTTTAGCAATGACTTCCATTGTTTTTCTAAGAAAGAAAATAAATTAAGATCAATGGAAAATGTTGAAACATCTTGGCTTTTGTCCGCATTTTAGCTTCTGATACCAATAGATTCTGATGAACATATTCAATCGTTCATCACGAATTGACTGGAAGAGAAAGAGGGAGCATGTTTGGGGAGGAAGCATCAATGTCAACTCGAACAAGTGATGAAATTTTTCATAAAGTTTTTGGACACATGACATTAAGGAAAGAAGCAATTAGCGAACTAGTAATCCTTTTTCAATTCAATAATGGTAGGTGCATGGGATGGACTTGACTAGACCAGCTCTTACCAGATCCGTGACACCCGTCATAGGCCGAAGTGTCTTTTATTTCGAGTTAGTGGGAAACAACCATAGCACACGACCTATTGAGTTCAACAAATCAAGCTAGAAAATGGATTGGTCAATAAACTCAGTTTCTTGCTTCAAAACAAGAAGTTTTAAAGATTCATTAACTTGAAAAATTCAAGATGCTTGTGTAATCGTGCATCATTCAAGACAAAACAATGAAAATTCTAACATAGTAAAAAAAACCCTATATCTTCATTAATAAAGAAAGAAAAAAAAAACATTTTAACTGTGACGCAGTGATGCCGCTGCATGAGTCGAAACATGCAAAGCTAGATGTGACTACATTATGCTAACTCAACTCAACAGTCCAATTCATCTTGTCTTCTGTAAAACCCATCTGGAGTCTGGTAAGCACGGAGTAGAGCTGTTGTGAAACAGCCCCGAAACCATCTACTCCATATGAAACCCTGCACGTTAAAATTTTACAATAAATTTAATTTGTCAAAACTTTAATGCAAAACCAAGAAGATAGACAACCTACTTCAGCATTTAGGCAGGAAGTCTTGCTTCAACTACACCGCTACCAGTGGCTTCAATCAAAGCATTTTTACTAGCCCTTTTATTTTCATTTGAAGGAAAAGGGAATTAAGTTTACCATCATAGAATGAAAACTTTTGTATATCTCATAAGTACAAAAACTATGTTTTATTACTTCACAAACAAAATTGTGACTTGATCCGAAGAAATAACAAGTCAATTCTACTTGCTTTCAAAATTATTAAAATTTACAGCAATAGCTGCAATTATACATGAAGGCTATTCAGTATTGTGGAACGTAAAATTATCTGCTTTACTCCACTCAATGTCCTTGTAAATGTAAAGCTCAACTACAGCCACTCCTAGCTTTCCATACAATTAGAATGTTAAAATTCCATTTACTAAAATAATATCCATTGAAAAAGTAGCTAATAAACACTAACGCCTACAGTCCCGATCTCCCACAATTGGAGACAAGTACAAATTGAAAATGTAAACAGAACACAAAAAAAAAAAAGCAAAATTATTAAGTTGAGCCAAAAGCATTTACTCAACTGGAAAGGGAATTACCTTTTACCCTTATAGGTAATGCTGCCAACTGGTGACACTACTACTGCAGTCCCTGTGCAAAAAACTTCGTCTGCATCAAGCAACTCATCCACTGGCACAAGGCGCTCCTCAACCTCCATAATCAGTAAATGAGCATTAGCAAGTGATCCAAGGAGCTTGCTTACATACTCAAAATGATGCAGACAAGCTACAATTATTATGTCATACAATATGAAACTGAAAAATTTTATTAACTCAATCCAGAGGAAACCATCCATGTAAAAGCGGAAAAAGCTGGCTCCATCATAGAGTATTGCAGAATACCTACCAACTTATTCAGAAGATATAGCTAAGTGAAGAAACTTTATTAACAAGAAAAAATAGTTCACTGTCATAGAATTACTTTATTAACAAGTAATTCTAAGTGACAAATATGAAAAAGAAAAGGATGGTAACCACTCTGAGACATTCTTTCATAACAAAAAATTAGTCAAGAAACACCAAAAACTATTATCTACATTAAAACAACAGCATCCACAAGTTGCAGAAACCAAACACAAGACATTCTCCATGATCCAACATGTAAATTTAGAACCATAGGGCTCCTACAAAAACAGTCCATATTTTGATTCCTGAATCATTGATGTCCAGGAACTCTTACATGCAGGCAACAAAGAATACTATTTCAACGTGCATATCACATATAACTCTATTATTTCGGCAAAATGTCTGAAAAAGGCATATTACAGAACAAGTACCTGGAACCCTTGGTTTTGAGCAACATCAATTATACTCTTTCTTGTGATGCCAGGTAAGATCGTTCCCTTTATCGCAGGAGTCGAGATGACATTACCCTTAAAACACAAAATTTATAGGTTAAAAGAATGGACTCATTAGTGTCAATTACACTATCTCAACATGTTTTAGCTCATCGACCATGGTCAAGTATAGAAAGATCTAAAACAAGCCTTATTTAACTCAGAAATCTAAACTCTTCAACAGCTTAGAAACAGAACAGCTTCCAGATGCTTTATTCAAATCATTTAAGAGCAATTATTTTATTGTAAAAAGATTAAACAAATTATCCTTACACATTAATTGAACTACACAAGTATTTAAAGATATTAGATTTAAAGATGGGTTATAAGAAGCTACATCATAGTAAAAGTAAAAGTTTTAACGAGTGGCTATAGTGACACAACTATATGTAGCAGTCATTTGGTCAAAGTCAAGATACTATGGTAACGATGGTACCCCAATTTGTAGTTGAATGTCAAACTACAAAGACGGGAAGTTTTCTATTCCAGTGCATCATGAACACATTCAGGGGGAAGATAAAAGCCAGGAGATCATGGCAACAGAACATGGTCCACTGGCAAAGTTTCATTATGAAGTTTCGATATTTAGACACATATCTGTTGAACATATTGAACAAGATTTTCAAAAAGGGTGAGAATGCAGAATGGTAGGGGCAATATCCTGCTTAAAAGGTGATTGCCGATTAATGCTTCTTCTCTATATGAAAAAATGAGTAACGCAACAAAACTTGATAAATATATATATATATATATATATATATGAACTACCAACAAATAATGACCATAATACCTTCACCATGAAAATGTTGCAAGAGGAAACTTCCTCCAAATACTTTTTGTGAACACAATCAAGATAGAGGACATCAGAATATCCTTTGGCTTTTGCAGCAGATTGTGCCTTCAGAACCTACATACATGATATAAAAAGACAGCATTAGCTTGCAGAAAATTTAAGGAGTTTCATTGTTTCACTATCAAAAATATTTCAACTGAGGCAAATATATCGGTGAATGGATTCACTAAGCACCAGAAAGCTAGCTTACCGCAGCATAATTCCCAATAGTTTTAACACCCCCAGTGCCACCAGGAGTGGCACGATGCAATTCGTGTTCAACAATTAAATTTATTGGAGCAACACCTTCCTGGAATCATATATAAATTATGGTGAACAAATAATCATCATATGACGGTTTGCCAAAACTATCACAATAAGGAAACTGAAGGAATACCAATGGGTAAACCTAATGCAAATTATTACACCGCCAAACAGAAAGTTAATAGCTTGATATTATGAACCTTCATTTAAGTAAGAACATGGTAGAAGGGAGAAGGATTTTAAGACTTAACATAGCACAATCATGAATGGTTGCTTATCTCATACGGAACAAAACAACAAACCATCTTCATTGATTACTAATTTATGGTAATTATAAACATAAGGCCAAAAGAATCTTTCTAAAATATTGGTATGTAAAATTATAATACTTTATGGTAAACAAGTCTCTGGCTCAACAAAGATTAGAACATGTAGGAAAAATATCCACATAAAGTAGCACTTCATTTTTCTATTCAAATGTGTTATACTACTTTCAGGATAAAGTTACATTGCATACAAAGTCATGCTAATATTTTCCTCCAAGGTTATGTATAGGGATATAACTTCAAACCTTTTCATCGTTACATTATACGTACGTACGTACGTACGTACGTACGTATGTATGTATGTATGTAAATTTAAGAACTTTAAAACAAATTAAACAACTAACATATCCCTCTTGCTTGGCCAAAGAAAAGGAAACTTGATTAAGCTTATGAATGACAAAAAATCAAGCAATGGAGATAATAAACCTTAAAATAGTTTCCCACAGGTGAGACATAAATAAGAAAGGTGTACTCAGGAGCAGGTGCAACACCAAGGACAGCTCCACTCCCCATGAGCAATGGCCTGATATACAAGGACCCTTTACCTGGAGGGGGAACCTGAAACGAGAAATTAAAACTTTACTCATAAAACAGGTAAAGCCAATTGGTATCCAAACTCATACTTCAAATCAAGGTTATTAGTTACCCAGCGTTTGTTTGCCAGGACAGTTTCCTTAACAGCTTCCACAAACTGCTCAACAGTGGGTGCTGGCATGCACATCCTCTCTGCACCCAGCCTCATTCGAAGAGCATTCTCCTCAGGACGAAAAAGAAGAATGTTACTATTTTCTTTCCTGTAGGCTTTCAGACCTTCAAATAATCCCTACAGACATAAACCATAACATAATGATAGGAGAGAGATAAAAAGAGAACTGCTATATCACGATGCTTAAAGACAAATTAAAAATAAGTTCTACGCAGAAAAATTAAAGGGGGTCCTAACAGCAAATTATCTTAGAGCAGATATCACGCATGATGAACTCTCTCTTTTTCTTTTTTAGAGGGGAGGTGGCGAAGGAGGTCATGTTACATAATATCGGTATATAACTTACGTAATCTGTAAGCATTTGCAAATAAATCGATGTATGAATGCTGCACAGCAACCGTCATATAACCATAATGGGTAAGTAGCAAAATCAAATCTAAGCAAAAGTTGAAAACAAAATTCACTCATGAAAGTTAAGAAATCTGACCTGTCCATAATTTAAGACCCCAGCTGAGGGATTTAATTCAATATTCCCAAACCGTTGTAATTCACCTTTAGAAAAGTTTCCACCTTGAGTACATTTCATCATATACATATAATCAGTAGGAATAAACCCAAACCCAAGATTGTCCCACTCTATATCAGCTAGTTCAGATACTTCACTGCTGCATTCACAACTCAGTTGAGTAAAATACATAGAAGAACAAAAAAAACACCATTTAGGATCAAAAGAAGCAAAATAACAGATGAAATTTAACAATATCATAATATGATCTGTAGGCAGAGAACTTTTTAAGAAAATAAGATAAGTATTTTCCAAATCTCTCCACCTTTTAAAGAGATTTAGAACGGAATGGAACCAGCAATCATACTGGGGATAGAGATGCTTTTTAATAGAAAAACCTATTTCTTTTATCCTGAACCCATTTATATTCAACCAATTAAAAAAGAGATTAAATTTAACTTCTTATTAGCTTGAATTTTGGCATTTCTCTTGGCTTCTTTCATTATGTAAATTTCCAAATTACCGGATCGATTTCTGATTGCATTGGTAACTTTTTAGCTACATGGCTTTATTTACAGGCAATCATCTTGGGTATAAAGGAACGGCCAACAGCAAATAGAGCAAAATGCAAATTTTATTAAGCCAAAATAATAAACAAGTAAATGAAAGGCACAAGCTTTTTTTTTTTTGGGTCACAAAAAAGTTTAGGAGCAGGGGAGGTTAACCCATCTCCAAGGCCAGGGTAAGCAGCCAACCCACAAGAGGATTTCTACAGATCCTTTGGAACTTTTCAGACTCATAGATCGCCGACCGATAGGGAACTGTGGGGGTTCGAACTTGGGTGCTTTACATCCAGGTCCGAAACCTTAACCACTTGCGCCAACCCCATTGGCATAGGCACAAGCTTTTGCTACTCATAAAAGTCAAATTTTTTTTTTAATTTTAAAAGCATTTTTCATATGTACCCAAACATTACCCTTTTTAGTCATGCAAAAGTGTCAAACACAATGAAGTCTATTTTATTTAGGTACTTTTCTTTTTCAGCTTATTACCAAAGGCAAGAATATAATTTTAGTCCCTTTATCATTGTTCCTTTTGCTATTAGTTTTTTGTTTTATAAAAAAAATTGCCACAAAGTAGAAACTAATAATTGATAGAGAAAAAAAGAAAGTAAGCAAATAGTTAAAATGAGGCAATAATTCAAATAGAGTTGTTCAAAAAAAAATTTAATTAGAGAAAAATGTCGCTTATTTTTGTAACCAAATGCAAATTTTTAGTACTTTTCTTTTTTTTTCATAAGCAAAAAAAAAAAAAAAGTTGAAACCATAGAAAGCATTTATAATTAATAAAAGATAGATCTTCCAAACAAAGCAATAACCAAACACAGCTGCTAATGCTATCCTTTTTTTCACTTTATAGCAAAATTAAAACTTTGAAAAAAGAAAAGTTCTTCGATTAAAATATGCAAAAGAAAAAAAAAAAAAGAGCTACTAAAGAGGAGCCTTAATGAAAAATAAATAAACAAAGAAAGCAATGAAATTACGCAGATCTAATGCAATTTAATCATATAATTTCAAAATTTTAAGCTTGAGAGTAAAAGAACAAAGATCAGGCACCTATAAGAATCGGTCAACACAGCAGCACCACTAAAAGGAGAGTTGGCTTCATTAACATTTCGAAAGGAGGCAGAAACTAAAACTTGCTTCTGGAACTGCACAAGAAATGTATGAGCAAATAAGTAAAATCAAATACGGGAACTGAGAAGACGGAGGAAAAGTGAGGTTACCTTGAGAAATTGCGGCGGACAGAAACGCGTGCGTTGAGAGGAGAAAAGAGGAAGAAATGTGGCGGCCGCAGCGGAAAAGGAGGGGGAAAAGCGTGAAGGACAAAGAAGGAAATTTGGCTGGAGACTAGCTAGGACGGCGTTGCTCTCCATTCTCTCTCTCTTTTCTTTCCCTCTTCTCCGTTTCCCTCTTTTCTCTTTGGTGGAAAAGTTGCTCAAGTGTGCGTTTGCAGGCACCAGAGGGCTGACTCCAACTGACATGGATACTCTTATTGTCTTTATCAAATTTAACCTAAACTAGTCTTCGCTCTAAAAAATAATAAAAATATTTTTTAACTAATATTTTTAGATATTTTAAATTGAATTACTTAAAAATAAAATAAGGCGATTAGTGAAATAACACATAAAGCATTTAATTACCAAATTTAATACAAACAAATTAGGCTTGACGTTACATCCAATTTTTTATATCCAGAATTAATTTTATTTTCTCTCTTCTATCTTTTTTTTTTCCATCTCCACAAGTTTTTCTTGTCATTTTTTTCTAGATTTCTTTGTTTTTTTCTCTCTCCAGAAGTCTTTCCTCCTCGCATTCCTCTCAATTTATTTTTCTAAACATCCCTTTTTTTAGAAGTTTAGTTCAATTGCTCATTGAATCCTACTTATTTTTTTTAATTATTTAAACAACTTATTTACCTGAATTATGATTGATTTACAATTTAAACGAGCAGGTTAGTTGCCCTAGATTTTTTTATTCTTTTCAGTGTGAAATAAAAACACAAAAAAAAAAAAAAAGACAACAGAATCAACCATAAAATCATAACTTTTAAAAGTCATTGTTGAATCAGTTTCTCAATAAACCAAACCGCGTTTCCTCATTTGCTATATATATATATATATATATATATATATATATATATGTGTGTGTGTGTGTTATTTGGGGGTAATCAAAAGCATCAAGCCATCCGGAATCAGTTTCCAACACCACACACCTATATACTTAATAGTTAAAAACACTTACGGAAAAATCTAATCCAATTTTGTCATCATATCATATAAGCCATAAACCAGTAGAAGACACTCTCAACGAAACCTATCATACATCAACCGACGAAACTAGGAATAATAACATAAACCAACTACCAGACAAACCCACACTGAAAAAGAAGAAGATAGGGAAGCATTTACAAGTTTCAAACAAGATCCTAGTTAAAACCGGTTGCATATTTAGTTACTGCAACGCAAATTGATCCCTTCAAAGTCTATATTAGCTACTTCTGTTATGCTGCAATACACCAAAACAGAGTAATTAGAAGACTCCTTCTATCAATATCGATCTATCATAATTTGAGACGAGAGTGACGAGACTATTACCCAAGAGAGGAAAGAGATGAGTACCTTTGTGCAAAATGGTTAAACGTCACTGCTCATTAACTGTAGCAGCTCAAAAGAAACTATAATTCTACAGCTGCTTGAACCTTCTTGTCCTCATTCCAATTTTCTCATTGTCATCAGGTTTGGGAGCAAAATTTTCCTCAAGCTTCTGTTCACTTTCGTTTCTTTCTGACATGTCCTCCATTGGCTACAAAATAAAAAATTGCATGATCCTTAAGGATACAAAATAAGATCTGAAAAGGAAATTTAGTTAAGAGGCATATCAAATTAAAAAAACATAGATAACAAGAACACGGACTATTTTGCTCTAAATAAAATGCCTGGAACACTTCCTACTTGATGAAGTTACATAAATACCTGATCAACTTGAAAACCCATTATGAGAAAATTTATTAACTTGCCTATTAACAGGAAACGATAATGTTAAAAAACTGGAGAGACAACTACGGTAAGGGAAAAAAGCAAAGAACTTAGATTGCAAGTAAGAGCCTACTAAAATGTTGACACTAGCATCTGCATACAAGAAAAAGGAACTTGCAGATAGGCATGCATGACCAGCCCTTACCTGAGAGGGCTCAGTAACTTGAGAAAAGTTCCCCAACTGTGCTTCTTTCACCGTTCCTGGTTCCTCGTATCCACCATTCTCTCCTTCTGTAGCACTTGGATGACCACAAATTTCTCCACTTTGAGGAATATCCTGCACTGATTCTGCTACAATATCCTGCAAATGGTATCCGTTTCCTAGAATGGAAGAATCATGATCAACGGTCTTTTTTTCGTAGGTTACTTCTGAAATATTTATTATTTTATCAATAATCAGCACATTGGTCTCATCAGCCCCTCCTTCACCCTGATTGTATGACATTAATGCAGGCTGATCCACTGATGCATTTGGTTCAGCTGAACATACACTGAAAAAAAAACAAATGTCAACATAAGCAAAAGTGAGCTATGTGCATCAAGAAATAATCAGAATAACAATACAAGGCTAAATAACATGCTAAAAACAAAAAATTCAGAATAAAAGGACAGAAGTGGATACCTGAGAGTAATATCCTCTTCTTCAGTTACAGAAGCATCTTTCTTTTGCCTCCTTTTCTTAGCACCAGATGCCGGTGAGTCATCAACTCTTCTTTTCCTTCCAGCTTGAATTCCTTGTTCAAAAACTAATAATGTCTTCTCAGAATCATTTTTCTTGATTTCAGATTCCAAATCATGAATTCCTTTTACCACCTCACCTTCACAGGATACTTCCACTATCACTTTTGCTTCTCCAAGCCCCAAGGACCTTTCTTCAGGCTCAATTTGGGCCTCGTTGGGTGAATGTTTGAATATCAATTCGCTGCAACGCTTGATCCATGAAAAACGGGCAGAGCTAGGAGGAGATGCACCGGCTGGTTTTGACATTGGAGAGTTGAATCCATGGCCATTGTCGGCAACAACAATATTTTTATCTGAACCAGATCCAGCATTTTGCAAGACAGTTTGTTGTTTCAGATTCTTTCTTTCAGATGCTTTCTGCCTGTAAAGCTCAATAACAGAGTGTTGCAGTTTAGCCACTGTCATATCATCCAATGCAGCTTTCAAGTTCCCCAACTTTTTTAGTTCTTCAATCTCAGCATGAATCTCATTTCTATCGGCATGCAATAGTTCTCTCTGTTGCTTCAACTTGTGCCTTTGCACCTTAAGCTCCTCAATAGACTTGTTCAACTCTGCCCACTCCCTTTCTCTTCGTTCACGATCCAACTTGATCTCTATTCTCTCAGCATCAAGCCTTCTCATTTCTAAAGTAGTTTGTTCCAACTCTTTCTCTGCTCTTTCCTTGAGAGCATTAATATGCTGAAGTTCATTTTTCTTTTCTTGCTCAAATGCTTCCTCTCTTTCCTTCAAAGAACCTTCTAATTCCTCACGCCTTTTCTCAACACAATTCTCCAACTCCCTCTTTTGGGTTTCAATCCCCAACAAGAACTCAGCACGCTCTTGTTGAATCTTGTTGAACCAATCAGAATGCTCAAGCATCATCTTCCTCATGAAGTCTTCTCTCTCACAATTCAATGACTCAACATCCTTGTTATGCTGCTTTCGCATCACACCACACTCTCGTCTCAAGCTGTCACGTTCATCCTTGAGAAACTTTGAAACTGCTTCTCTCTCCTCATGAACACAAGCTGCTTCCCTCCGCAACTCTTCTCTTTTTTCATCAATCAACTCCCACTCAGTTTCAAATTTTGCCTTCTCTATTTTCAACCTATCTGCATCAGCCATAAGCTCCAATTTTTGAGCCCTAACCAAGTCAAGTTCTTCCTTTAGTTTTAATTCCAAAGTTGATAATTCGCGTGTCTCACTTCTCATGGCTTCTAGTTTTTCCTTTGCACAATCAACTTGAATTCTTTTATCTTCCAAAGAAGACAATGACTTCTGCAGCTCTAGTTTCATTTTACTTATCTCTTCCTTTTCTTTTTCTAAAAATGCTTTCTCCAACTCAAGTTCCTTTTCAAAAGCACTCAAATTTTTTTCCCTCTCATCTATGAGACTAGACTTCTCAGCCACATCCTTCTCCTTCTCTCCTAACATCCTCCATTGAACCTCAAAATCATGTTCCCTTTCACAAATTAGATCCTCCCTTTGATTGATATCCATCTCCTTCAACTCCCATGCTCGTCTCTTCATTTCAATCTCATCTTCTGCCATTTTGTGCTTCATTTCAAGCTCAGCCTCAAACTCAGATTTTCTGGTTCTCAATACAGTTTCATGACTATCAATAACCTTGCGAATTTCATCCTACATTATTCATTGAAAAGGGTAATTTTTCCATAAAAGAGAAACAAAATTGAAAATCATAAAGTGTATAGGACAAAGTAACTCACAGATTCTTTGATTGCAAGTTTTTCTTGAGAAACAAGCAGCTGTTGCTCTTTCTTGCTAAGTAAAGCTTCTCGTTCAATAACAGCCTGCATGCACAAAAGAGGAATTGAATTAATATGATTTTCCACAATGTAAAAGCATCAAATTCACATGGAAGTGCATCCAAGCAGAACCGTTATGGAAAAATGTAACATGCAAACCTCTTCTCTTTTTGACAGAGAAGCTAAAACCAACTCAAGGTTGGATTTCTCATCCTTCAAAGCTCTACGTTCCTTTTCAATATCCACTCTTGAAGCCTCCAACTCCTTCTCAAGTTGATTTAGTTCTTGAGTTCTACTAAAAATATACTCCTCTCTTCGATTCAAGGAAGCTTGTCCATCAAGTAGTCTTTCATGTTCTTGTTGTACAATCTTTTGCCTCTCACTCAATAATTGCCGTTCAAGAATGATCTCTTTCTCCTTTGCATCACAACTAAAACATGAAACCAAATAATTAAGAGACTCGTTGAACCAAACTTTTAAATAAAATTTATGACTCATGATTGCGCTATATGACATCATGGTGAAAACTATTATATGAATTATATTATCATCAGCAAACTGCAGAAATGCAGCCAAGCAAGCATGCATATCCAATATACACACAATATCACCCTGACCAACCCAATTACGTTTTACTTGTTCACTTTCGGCAAAGGCAATTCAATCATGTCTGTCTCATAAAAACATTTTAAATAGATTAAAAGGCTATCATGCTACCAGATTCTTATTTATAGTAAGTTTTCAATCCAAGACCTAATTCATATTGCAGTCCAGTAGCGTGAAGACTAAATCATATGAATACAGGAAGACACATAAGGCACAAGTAGTTCTTCTTCGCAAATAAGAGCATGTCCAAAAACTGCAAACTGAAAGGACCTAAAAAATAGAGAAACAACTGAAAAAGAAAATGATGGTACAAACAACATAAAGAAGGAAAAGGCAATGTGTATGACATACTCATTTTTGAATGATACAATATGTCTACTAAGGTCATCTTCACGTGCTTCAACTTCTTGCAGCTTTCTCTCAGCAGTGCGTCGAAAGAGGCTAGCTTCTGCTTCTAAAGACTTTGCAGCGTGAAACTTTGCCTCAGCCTCTGTAAACTTCTTCTCAGTATCCTCTATCATAATACGTGCTTCAGCTAATCTACTTTCAGCTGCAACCTTAGTTTCAGCAGATTCTGCACGCATCTCATGCAAAGCCTTCTCAATCTACGAAACCCCACCACAAAGTCCTAAGAAACATATAATTGTGAAAGAGAAGTGAAAAATAAATAAAACTACATTGAAGAGAGACTTAAATGGCAATCGTACACTTGCTATGCATTCTTTCTCAACTCCTAAAGCCTTCTTCAAACCATCCTCTCGCTTTTTTGCTTCTGCAAGAGCAGATAGATGTGCAGCTTGATCCCTTTTATGCATTATCTCACTTGCTTCAGCAGAGGCTTTAATTTGCTCATACTTGGAATCCAACTCCTTTCTTTTCAATATAAGAAGGCCCATGTGATGTTGGTGGTCAAAGAGCTATACACAAGAATAAATAAATATATAAATAAAATGCTAGAAAGCTATGTAGAAAGAAGCAGAAAATGAATGAAGCTTTACAACATGAACTTATGGAAGCTTGTAAATGATGCAATGATAATCAGATGCTAAACCAAGACTGCCATCATTCGTCACTCTTATCCGTTCCTTTGTATAAAGCATTCATTTAACTTTCATTCACCCATCAAGGTAGGTAAAGATCAATACTCAATAATATGCCATCCTTGGAACAAACAATTGCAAAACCTCAGATGAAAAAAATATACACATAGAATAGTATTCAACCACCAAATAATAGCAGAAACCGAGAAAGGCTGCCTAAAAACAATAAACAAAGTCTAAGAAGCCACAAAACAAACAGACAATAAATGTTCCTAAAAGCACTTACAAACCTACAAAGTTAAGAACTAAATGGTGCCATTTAAATGACCCCAACATCAACCACCATTTGGGTACCAGAAGGGGGAACAACACCTCAATCAAATAGTGCGAACAGATAGTGAGGTAAAAAAATCAAGTTTGCTCCATCAAAACTCATAAAAGGAAAACACATATTATGCAACTAGAATGGCATTTAAGTGAAGTAACAACACCTCAATCAAATAGTGTGAAAAGATAGTGAAGTAAAAAAATCAAGTTTGCTCCATCAAAACTCATAAAAGGAAAACACATATTATGCAACTAGAATGGCATTTAAGTGAAGTATGAACAGATAGTGAAGTAAAAAAATCAAGTTTGCTCCATCAAAACTCATAAAAGGAAAACACATATTATGCAACTAGAATGGCATTTAAGTGAAGTAACAAAACCTCAATCAAATAGTGCGAACAGATAGTGAGGTAAAAGAATCAAGTTTGCTCCATCAAAACTCATAAAAGGAAAACACATATTATGCAACTAGCATGGCATTTAAGTGAAGTACAGACCTTTTAACCAAGAGCGATGTTCAAGACCTAATGTGGTAGCTTGACACTGAAAATTGACCTCATAAATCACATGGGCACAAATATTGCAACAAATTCTATATATAACAGACTAAAATCTTTCCAAAGACAAAACCATTAACTTTTTATGTTGAAATCTGTTAAAGATCACTTCCATTACCCAACCTTTTTTTTTATATATATACTTATACATTTGATTTTCATTTTGACTTTGAGATTTAAAACTCAAACTGAAACGCCCTACAAAGAAAAAAGAATTTATCTTTTTTTTTTCTTTTGTTGCCACCTTTACATTTCACAATTTAAACTTTCAATATACTAATACTCTATTTTACCTATTGCACCATCAATCAAACAAAGCCTAAAAAAAAAGGGCAAAGAAAAAGTGAAAAACCATGAAAAATTTGAGAAAAGCAGTTTAAAGATCTAAAGCAAACCTCAGCTTCAAGCTTTGCAATATAAGCAATAAGAGCAGCTTTATCTCTCTTCTTGATCGATTCCTCATCGAATCCAGCTTCCTTGAGCCACCTCCCGATCGTTTCGTCACTAAGAGGACTCTTCAAAACCCTAGACCCCGGCGTTATAGACAACGCCCTACTGGTACACGGCGTGACCGGACTCGCCATCTTCCAAGCCCGATCACCGGCACCAAAAACCCTATACTTACTTGCGCCTTTAGCTACTTTTGATCGAATTTTTCACTTTTTTCTTTCTTCGCTGAAAAAGGGCGAGAGAATCAAAGCGCTGAGTCACCCGCTTACCGCTGAGTCGGGTTTTGTTCTTTAGAGAGTTGAAATCGGTAAGAAAAAGAACTTTCCATTGGGTGCTTTAAAAGCAACGTCGTATTAGGAAATTATTCGCCATCATGGCAAAATGATGGAAAGTGAATTGAAATTGGGAATGTTAAACAAGATTAGAGATGAGAGTAAAGACTAAGGTGTGGCGTCAACGCTCCATGTCAGCTATATTATGATTTTAACAAAGTTGATTGACGGCTGGTTTTCGTTGGAAATGTGCTGCTGCCTATGAGCTGAAGCCAGATTGTTACACGTGTTTCTTTACCATTGGGTATTTTGTATGCAAATCTCTCTCTTCATTCATTTTAAATTATTATCATTTTTTATCAATGCAAAATAGATATATCATATATACATCTTCTTGGTTTTATATTTTATATTTAAAATATATATTTTGTCCTATAAAATAGTAAAAAAATGTATGTGGTGTATATATACATATTTTATGTATATATACATAATATACATGTTTATATGTATATATGTTTAGGTATTTATGTGTATATATATATATTAAATATTTTTTAAAAAATTAAGATTTAATAAAGCAAAAAGGAATCAAAATTATTTTATGTATTAATGATGATAATTAAAATTTTATTATCATTAATATGAATTTAATGAGCATGATTTAAACTAAATAATAATAATAATTAAATGTCATCAATTTAGTTTTTAATTATTTTTTAAATTAAAAATTAATAAAATGAAATAAAATACATTTATTTATGGACATATAACAATTTTTGAAAATAAAAAATAATGATTCCAGTAAATTGTTTTTTTTTTTTTACATAGCATGTCATAATATTATAATTAAAAAATTTTAAATTTAAAATTATTAAATATCATATTTTAAAATAATTGTATGAATTTAATTAAGCAGAACTTAGGATTCAGTGCCACTTAATGAGTTAATAACGCCAACTGGTTTCTACTCCGTGGGACAAGACAAAAAAAGCCAAAAAGACGTTAGGTCTGAACTACAGTTACAGACGGAGTGATCTATGTAAAGGCCCAACTGAAGCAGAATTACCTTCTTCTTCTTCCATATAAGGAGCAAAAATCGTTTCATATATATTAATTCTTCACAGCACTGCAAAGAAAAATATCAACTAGATGATTAAATCTTTGATAAAATCAATATGAGGAGCTCACCTTCCACCACTCCAATAGACCAACCATTACAGAATATGATGTTGTTTCCTAAGAATTTCAATATCCTTCGTGGAAACAACAAAGGCTTATTCATGATGCTCAATGTCCTTCATATGAGCGGCACCAAAGTCATAGAACAAAGACAAGATAACATCACTATTTATTGGGGTTGTCAATAAAAATGATAACAGTTTCAATTGAATTATACTTGATTTAATTTTTTAAATATTATGTAATATTATAAATTTTTTAAATATAATTTAAATTTTGATAAATTTTTTATATGATTTTAATCTAATTAAATTTTATTAGTTGATTCAGTTTGATTTATTTTTTTAATTTTTATATATTGTTTTAATATAAAATTTTTATATATTTAAATAAATTTTGATATAAAATTTTTTTTATTTTATTAAAAATAAAAATATATATAAATTAATAAAAATAAAAATTTTGATTCAATTTATTTTTTATTTTTTTATTTTTGATTCAAAATTCAATTCAAATCTAATATATAAATTTAATATTCAAATTTAATTCAAATCAAATAAAAATATTAACTTCAATCAAGTCAAAATTACAATTTCAAATCAATTTTTAATTTTTTCAATTTTTTTTTCACCGCTGCTTGCCTTTTTTGTGGTCAACTTTTGTCGGATAAACTCAACTAGTCACTGTTGAGTTGGGAAGCTTGGAGGTTACATTCAGGTGATTGCTGGAGCAGTGAAGATGGTGGTGGTCTATCAATGGTGTCCTTTCGACGTGATCTCGTGAGTGCATATTATCTATGACAAACTGGGTTAGATATCTGGGCTGGGCCTAGTGATTAATAACTCAACGGGCCGAATTTAGGTTTTCAACTTAAACTTATTAATTATAACTGTGACAAAATTTCTTAAATTCAATTGAAGTTATAAATTTTTTAAATATATATATAATACATATATACTTATTTACAATATTTAATTTTAGAACTCTAATTCAAATCCAAGTATTAAATTCCATTATTTAAATCAATAATAACTAAATTGAGTCATATCAAGTTAGATTGGAATATTTATAGTATTTTTTTTAATGCAAATTCAAATAGAAAAAAAAATCTTTACTAAACTTAATCTCCAAGTTTTATGATTAAACTAGGTTTTGATCACATTTTTATTCAAACCAATTTGATGTTTACATCCCTAGTTTAAATATAGTATGTCTTCTTTTTAATTAAACATGGATTTTTGTAAATGTTAAATAAAAATAAATAGCAAACCGAAAGCTAAATTCAATTAGTTTAAGTAATTATTTTTAAAAGATTACATATAATACTAATAATCTTTTTTCTTATCTTTAGATTGAGTTGTCTTTAAAAAAAATGTTTATAAATTAGTTTATATATTTTAAGAAAATTTATCAAATATATTAATAGTAAAATTTTTAAATTAATAATATTTAAAAAATGACACATATCATTTAAAATATATTTTAAAAATTAATTAAAAATAAAAATAAAAATAAAACACTTATTAATTTCTTAACATCGCTTGTGGATTTAAAAAACACTAATTCATATTTTTATGTATAACATGGCTTTGTTAGGAAACTTAAATAGAATCATTTCCACTTAATTTCATGTTTCGTGCATTTTTTTTTAGAACAAGAAAGACGATAAAATATAGAGATGGCAATAAATAGTAAACAAATAGATATTTGTTATTATTCAATCTATTTATATCATATTTGAATAGTTATAAATAGATAATTAATGGATTCAAATAATTTATCACTTCTTTTTCCAATTGTAAATATCTAACTCTTAAATTGCATACATGTTAAAAAAAATATTTCAATTGCCAATTTTTTAACCTATGACTTATTTATTTATTTCACCATTTAAGCTATATTATATATATATATATGTGTGTGTGTGTGTGTGTGTGTGTTTAATATGTATATGTGCATATATATATGTATATATATTATCTTATATCTTATATAAGTATATAAAAGTCAAAGTTTTTGGTAAAAAAGGAAAATTTTCAATGTGAACGGTTTATATTATTGACATATGAACGATTTTAAAATTTGTCATGTGTCTTGTATTTTATTTTATTTGAATATTTTTAAAAATTAAATTAATTATATTTATTTTTTTATTATTATTTATCTTAAATCATTCTCAATTAAATTCATATTAAAAGATAATAAAATTTTAATTGCCATCATTATAAAATAATTTTGTGTTCTATTTTTTCAATTATAATATTCAACTCATAGATTACATTTGTGTAAAAAATTAATTAATTTTCAATTTTTTAATCTATAGTCTATTTATTTACTTCACCTTATAAGCTATATATACGTGTTTAATATGTATATCTATTAATTTTAAAATGATTAAAAGATGATCAAATCAATTAAAATTAATTTTGGAATATATAAAATAAAATGAATTTTATTACCATTATTACACTAATTTCAAATTTCTTATTTTTTTCTTTCATTTCTCCCAACTTAAATATATAATATGTTTGATTATTTTAAATATCAAGCATAAATAACTCTTAATTTAAAAATACTATTATTGATTATGATTTAGTTCTTAAATTCATTTTAATCAATTAGATATTCCCAAAACTAAAAATCATCCCATAATCATTTTCAAAACCCATCATATAAATAAGGGTATTTTGGGATGCTTAAGAAATAATTGTATCCCTACAATATTTTTTTTTTGTTGTCATGATATTCTTTTGTCATGCAATAAACCTAAGTTAGGTTTTTATTATTTTTGTTTGTGTTGTTATATGTAAATGGATTAGACACAAATTACATTATGTTTGGTTTTGTATTATTTTGTGTATTACTTTATTTTTTTTTCTTTTGTGTCAAGATCATTTAGATTAAATTTTCACCGTAGTTGCATACTAATTTATATTTTGAAAAAAAATATCATTTTGAAAGGAAATTTTAAAATTAAGCAAAATTTATCGACAATTTAATATTTTGGATTTCTTTTTAAGTTTTGGCCATTGCTATTAGTTTTATTATAGTTTAAATTATTCATATATTTTTATACCTTTTTTTTAGTTTTTGCTATGATCTCGATTTGTATACCAATTTTCAATTATATTTTATCTTGAAATTAATAAATGAACAAGCTAAGTGATAAATTTAAAAAAAAAAAGTGATCACTTATCACCTATCCTATCATATGTATGAAATATAATTTTTTTTTGTATGAAGTTAAATGATTTATTTCATTTCTTAGTGATATGATTTTTTTTGTTTGTCATTCGATATTATGTTTGTTGTTTTGATATTATTACTTTCATGATTTAACTTGAAGTAGAGCTAACTACTATTAAAGTAAATGAAATTTGATAGAAGTAGCTCTTTAGTTGCAATTTTTGGATAAATAAAATAAGTATTAGAAGAATTATGGTAAATGATAGTTATTTTCACAAAATAATTCAAAAAAAGGTAATTTTTTATTCAATATTTTACTATGCTATTTTTTTTTTCAAAATTTTTGGGGTTGTGAATAAAACATTTAGAATAAGATGAATTTCTTATAATTTAAAAAAAAAACATATATTATAATTTAGATTTAAGAAAAGTTAAATCCAAATATAAAATTTTGTTATCTTTAATATATTGAAACATAACAAAGAAGAGTTAAGCATGCATAATAAATTATTAGGTCTATAAATATTGAGGTTGATATGTTTAATTTTTATGAGAATGCTAACCGTATATTTTATCATTAAAAATAATTCTTTGTCAAAATTATAAATATAACATTTATTAAAATAAAACTGGTTGATATTTTTTTAATAAATAATACTTTAATTTTTAAATAGTAGTATATATATTAAAAAATTATCTAATTTTGTAATTGATTTATCTTTTTTACAAGTGATAATCTAATTTAATATCACTTTTTTTTATTATCACATGTCCAAATTAATTTATTTGATAATATTTGATTTTCAATGATGTTATAAATTTCACTTGAATTTGGTAAAAGTTTCTAACTATTAGCCCAAAAAAAAATATATCAATGAAAATTCAATTACAAATTCAAATTAAAAAAATTTGTTATCCATATATTCAAATATTTGTATACATAATCATCTTTCAATCAAAATTTTCATTAATTCTATTTTTATTATCTTCTATTTTAAGGTGTTTATAGATTAAATGAGTATTATTACTAATTTGAATCTTTTTGGTGTAATTACTTTTAATCTATTGTTTTTGTTAATCAACTATTAGTATTTCAATTTTCATTTTACTTTATTTAAAAATTATTACATATTAAAAATATCATCCATGTATTACACGGGCTTAATTCTAATTTAAATAACTTTTGATTATAGAGTTGAAAAATAATTATGTACCATCATTCCACCCAAAATTACTATTAAACTCACAAACCCCTCCATTGTTTTGTTGAGATTAGAATATAAAATGGCTCAAAATTTTGGAAAAATTAAGGCAAAGTTAATCCTATTTTTTATATTAAAGGACAAAAAATACAAATTCAATTTTATATCATTATTAGATTAATTTCAAAATCTCTTTCTTCATTTTTTTTTTCTATTTATATATTAAAAAACATTCATATTTTTTATAGAAAAAATAATCAGAGGTATTTAGGGAGAAAAAGATGCAGAAAATATTTTTTTATTAATTCACTCGAGATTTATAACTATTTTTTTCTTAAAATTTTTACTTTAAATTAAATAGCATCCATTTTTTTTTTCTTAGATTTAGTTGTTTGAATTAAATAGATGCATAAAAGGAAAAGAGAGACAAAGCGAGCCAATTCGAGCTTATAAAGGAAATTATCTAATATGGATGGTAATATTACGACAAGTGGAACGTTTTAAAAAATGGCGTATGTTCTCTAATAAATATATTTTATTTTGTTTTATATATTTTTAATTAAAAATAATAATTTGAAAAACTAAATTAATTACATTTATTTTTTATTATTTATCTTAAATCATTCTCATTAAATTCATATAAAAGATATTAAAACTTTGATTGCCATTATTAATAAATTAATTAATTTTATGTCTCTTTTTAATTATAAATATTCAACTCTTGAATTATATTTATTAAAAACTATACACTTTTCAATTTTCTAAAATATAACCTATTGGCTCCACTTTTTAAGCTATATATGTATTTATGTTTAATGCATTGATTAAATGATTAATGCATAATCAAGGATAATCAAATCAATTAAAATTAATTTTAGTATATCAAAACAAATTAATTTTATTATCATTATCAGACTAATTTTAAAATCTCTCTTTTTATGCACATTAAATGCACATTATACTTGATTATTCTAATTATCAAGTATAAATCTTATATAAATATATAAAAGTCAAAACTTAAAAAACAAAAAAAAAGATAATTGTCCTATGTGGATAATCTAATTTTTTTTACATGTAAAATGTTTTGGACAAGTGTCACATATTCTCTAATTAATAAATTTGATTTGATTTGGTTTTAATTAAAATTTCAATTCCATTTAATTTAATTTCAAGTCAAAATCTATTTTATTATTAATTCTCTACCTTAAATCATGCTCAAATCTTATTAATAGTATTTTGGAAAAAGGAACACTACAAATGTGATTAACTCTCATTTATTTTAAAAATAATATTAGAAAAAAGTTTTACAGTCACTTAATTGATCAATTCTAAGTATAAATTACTCTAAAATTGATATTGTTATTATCTTAATTTGACTCTTATTAATAATATAATCTTTAGTCAATTAACCATTAAAAATTTTTGAATTATTTTCCGTAATTATTTCTAACCTCCCATATATATAAGCATGGTATTTTGGAATTCTATAATGCATTAGGGCAAAATTTTGTTTTTGCATACCTACTCTCCATAATTTTTCTTAGGAGTGCAACTACTTAAAATGTTTATTTCTTTTTCCTTTTTCCTTTTGTGTTGTTACATACAGATTTGTTACTTTGTATAGTTGTAAAAAATTTGCAAAGTGATTTAGTTGCTTTTAGGTTTCGTATTTTTGTATTCTTTTTGGATATAAAGTTTTTTTATTGGTGGAACAATTATTCTTTTTAAGAAGTTTTAGAAGAGTTTCACTTTTGAATATGATTTGATATATTATCATATTTAAAAAATTATTCAGCTTAAATTAATTATATTTATTTCTTTTTATATATTCAATATTTTTACCTTTTTATTTATTTTGACCACTACAAATAAGAATCTACTAAATGATCTAAAAATTAAAATGTGGGTTTGAAGATATACACTTCACTATTTCTTCTTGATTTCGTCTTTTTTTTTTTTAAATGCCCCTTTTATTTGTGTAGCAAGCCTTTATTCAGCTTTATATTTATATTCAATTTACCCTTTTTTCCATTTAATTATGCTAGATATTTGCTATGAAAATGTCCAACAGATTTATTTTGTTAGATCGTGTATGCAAATTTTGAATATTCAATTTTATTTTATTAGTTGTTACTTGGATATATGTATATGCAAAATTTGTATTTTGTTAAGAATACCATTTGTGTATATAATTATATACATAATGCATAGTATGAGTCACAAATTAATATAAATATAAAATTTTTATTTTTTATTAATAATATTATATATTTACATGTGTAATTATATATATATATAATTCGTGCATCATATAAGTCACAAATTAGTTTATAATATTTAAGTTTAGAACTCTAATTCAAATCCAAGTATTAAATTCCATTATTTAAATCAATGATAATTAAATTGAGTTATATCAAGTTAGATTGGAATATTTATAGTATTTTTTATGCAAATTCAAATAGAAAAAATATTCTTTGCTAAACTTAAGCCTCAAGTTCTATGATTAAACTCGGTTTTGATCACATATTTATTCAAAAATCAATTTTGATGTTTACATCCCTACTTTAAATATAGTATGGCTTCTTTTTAATTTAACATGGATTCTTCTAAATATTAAATAAAAATACATAATAAATCGAAAACTTAATTCAATTGATTCAAGTAATTATTTTTAAAAGATTGCATCTAATACTTATCATTTTTTTTTACTTTTAGATTGCGATCTCTTTTATAAAAAAAAACATAAAATGTCTATAAATTAGTTTATATATTTTAAGAAAAGTTATCAAAAACATTGATAGTGAAAATTTTAAACTAAAAAAATTAAGAGAATCACAAAAATCATTTAAGATATATTTTAAAAAATTAATTAAAAATAAAAATAAAACATGTATTAATTTCTTAACATTGCTTGTGGATTTAAAAAATACTAACTCATATTTTTATGTATAACATGGGCTTGTTAGAAACTTAAATAGAATTGTTTTCACAATCCACATAATTAACTTCACGTTTTGCGCATAAATTTTGTTGAGAACAAGAAAAACGATAAAATATAAAGATAGTAATGGATAGTAAATAAATAGATATCCATCATTATTTGATCCTTTTATGTCAGATTCAAATAATTATAAATGGATAATTAACGGATTCAGATAAAATATTTACTATTCGTGATGGATTTAAAATGAATACGAATAGTATGATTTTGATATAAAATATCCGAATTCATTTAGATTTTAATAAATATTAATAAATATTCAAATTCGTATTTGAATATGTTATCTATTTACATATATAAAATATATAAAATTTTATACTTGTAGAAGGTTTTGGATATTAAAAATTTATTTTTCTTTATTATCAATTAAAAGTAAACTTGAATTTTAAATTAAATTATTGTTTATTTTATATTTTGACAAAAAATTTAAATAAATAGATATTTTAACATATTCATATATTTAAATGGATCGTGTTTATTTAAATAGATTTAGATTTGGATAATAATATTAAACTTAAATTAATACTTAAATGGATTCGAATATTTTAAATATTAAACAAATCCGGATACAAATATCTTAAAAATAGCGAATATCCACTTCATTACCATTCTTAATAAAATATGTTGTAAATAATATTTTTTAATAGAAAACATTATTAATCTTAAATCACACTTGACAACTAAGATCCATGAGTTTTTTTTTTTAAAATTGAAAACACCATTTAATATTTTCAAATGTGAAAAAACCATTGTAAAATTATTTGATTAATGCAATGAAAAAACCTAAAATTATTAGTCTTGCTACCCTTAATAAATCTTCTTGCATTAATCTAACATTTGTACGATGATCATGAATATAAATTTAACTAAAAGCTCAGCTCATCAAATAATTAACATAAGATTTATTTTTTTGAATATATGTTAAATTCTGAAATCTCATCTTTATTGATAAATTGTTGACAATAATGAATAATATGTTAAAAAAATCTTTTGAATATCTTTTTGCATGAATAACTAGGATCCCTAAGTTGATCTAGTCAAATTCACGTACTCAATTATTTATTAAAAAAAAAAAAAAACAAATAACATGTGGGCCTTAAGGAGCCTTATTGAAGAATTGGCTACCACAATTATGGATTTTAACTTTCAACCATCAATAATTGGAATATGGGCTTTATAAAGTGACATAGACCCATAACGAATTATAACTATTACTTAGCATATTCTCATAATCCCATATTAATCCGCCAATGAAATTTGTGGGTTTTATAGGGAAAGGGAATTTAGATACTGTTTTAAAAATAAAAAGTTGTTGCTCGATAATAAAGAAAGAGATTGTAAGTGTTGTGATTTAATTATAAATTTATTAAATATTATTTTAAATATTTTTGAAAAATAATTATATAAATTAATTAAATTAATTTATAAATTTAAATACAGCTCTTTGAGTATAGATAAATATATTTATGGATATGGATCTGAAATTTTAAGTACAAAATTTTGAGTTTTACTTAAAAATAAAAGGAATATAAACGAGAAAAGGGTAAAGGGGTGGAAATAAAAAGAAAGAAAATGGAGGGAGAGGGGGAAAGAGAAAGGATTTGATGTATTGTAGGGTGGATAAGAAGCAAAATGAATAAGAATTTACATCATCACATGCTTAAGACCGAATCCAAATAATAAAATAAAAATTGAAAGAAATATATTTAGCCATTCGAACCTTCCAAGTGGGCAAAAATAAAATTCCAATCTTCTAATGTTCTATTCCAACACCAAAGGTTACTCACTGTAATTTACTTATATTTCCGATATTTGGATCAATCAATAGTTTGGATTAGATGTGTCTAAGAAAACACTCCAACAATTAAAAATTAATCTTCCATTTTAAAAATTTTTAAATTGAGTTTTAGGATGGAAAATATGATATTCATGAGATAGACACAAAATATGCATGAATCTTGTATAAACAATTTTATTTTTGATACATTGATAGTAAAAATTTTTAATTTTATAGATGAAATTTTTAATCTTATAAATAGAATTAAGACACTCCACAAAAATTCATTATCTTTTATTCATCGCAAACATTATTCAAATGCCTTAGAGGATGAAAATTTGGATAAGCTTATTAAAATTTGAGATGTAATACATTAATACAACTCCTTATATTGCGTAAGAAAATCTTTCTAATTAATGAAAATCCCATAAGAAATTTGTTTTATAACCAAAGTGAAATGAAATCATATCTTTTATAGAAATCTCCCAAATAATTAAAACAACATGAAAGCATGATATCCTGATGTTCATTTTCAATTTGGCAACATTATTGATAAAAAGATAAGCCAGCTCACCTTCATTTTTATCAAGTGCTGACTTCAATAAGAACTAAAAGACAAATAATTGATATAAAAATGCAGCAGTATGTGGGGCAATTTGATGATCTCCTATATCAGCTTTAAGCTTGCCTTGAATGGTAAAAGGATTGGATGGGACCTGGTTCCAAAGCTCACGTGGGCGTGGTTTTGTCTTTAGCAGCCCTTTGCGTGACGCCCTCTGCTTTTTCAAGTTCATGGTTCATACGCACAAGCTCGAAAACCTTTGGCAAAAAAGTGGTGGGCCAAGAAAGTGAAAGAAAATTCCCAATCCAAAAGGAGTATCTGAAATATTTATTTGCATTTTATCCATCAATAATTTTCTAAAAAACAAAATAAATATCTATCCATTGTAAGAGATTCTTATCTTTTCGGTAAATTAAAGATATAGATATTCCTTGTACAATTTGATTAGTTAAAACATGTTAAAATTTATCAATTATCTTTTAAATTAATTAATATATTATTAAAATTATTATTTAAAAATTATGAATTTAATAAAATTTATGCGTATAATATTTTTTTAATTAAATAAATAATAAAATATAACAATTAAATAAAATGTTAAAATTTACAATTTTTATGATATGAAAAACAAAAATATTACTAATAACATAATCATCCGTATATGTTCTTTCAACTGATAATTACTTTATCATGATTTGAAATTTAAAGTAGGATTATCGTGTAAATCAAAATCATCGAATTCGTGCTCAAGGTAATTAATGAGTTAAGACTGTTTAAATTTGGATCTAATTATCACGTATTTTGTTGGCTAGCTCTATGTCTATTTCTCTACCAAGGTTAGGTGGAATCCAATTATCGAACTAAATTTTGAGAAAGATTAAATACATTACCACTTTTGATATATTGGTATTTAAAAAATAAAAATTTATAATTAAATGCCTAAAATTTACTTATTGTCAAGTATTTTGCATGGATGTTAGTCAAAGGAGTGATGTTACATAACTGCCAAATAAAATTTCAACATGTGACAAAAATGTCATGTAATCTGGACATAGGACAAAAAATGCAAATTTATTTTTATTTTTTTAATTTTTAATTTTTGAACTTAAAATATAATAAAAATAAAATCAGCAAAAAAGCCAAAACTGAGAGAGAGAGAGAGAGAGAGAGAGAAAATGTGGGAGAACGAGAAGAAAAAGAAAAAATAAATAAAAGAGAAAAAAAGAAGGGGCGACATCAGTCAATCGACTGGAGATAGTTCTGATGTTAAAATCTAGTACTGATGTGATGGTGGATCCATTATATTTGGTTACTTAACATTTACATGACATTTGGTAATTAATTATTGGCTTTAAAAGACACGTCCTCATTGTAGTTGGTAACAGTGTTAGCCAAAAAAATAAAATAAAAAAAAACTTTAAATATCTAATTATAAATTTTTATATATTTTTAATATTAATGAGATAGAAGTGATATAATTTAAAAAGTGAATTTATATTTAACCCTTTTGGGAACTTAGTACATGGAGGAAGCTTGACACATCTTAGTTGCAATATGTCCACTTAGGAATGGTCCCTGCCTCAATTGGATGCAAAAAGGAGAGGAGAGTTTAAACCATTGCAACCACAATCTCACTTGGAGTTAAGATGCATGTGGAGGACAGTGACATCTTTGGCTCAAAGTGAAGTAACTCTAGATTCCAAATATTAAGGTTCTATGTTGTGAAAATGATGCAAAGTACAAACGAAAGTATAGTGGAAATTGAACTATACAAAAGGAAATAATCATTTTACTTTTGGAGAGCATTTGGTTTTAAAAAAAATATTGTTTTTGGTCAAAATTTTATCTTTTCGTAATTTAATATTTTAATTTGATTCACGAAATATGTAATTTTTGAGATTTTTTAAAATTCATAAAAGTGTCAAAAAGAGAGAAAATAATAGGAATAAAAAAATTTCTCCTCTCTCTAAACTTTTGTTTATTATGAAGGAAAAATAAAAAAAGTTTTCTTCATTTGGTTTCACTTAATTACATTTTCAGATTATATTATCATTTATAGTTTCCTAAAATTACAAAATAAATATTGTTTTTGTTTTTTATAATTTCAATAAGTATTACGGTTTTAATATAAAAATACAGTGGATGTTAAAATTTTATTTTTAAAATTGTAAAATTTTTATAAATATTGTTTTTTTAAGATAAAATGTAATCCTTGTTACTACTCATAATTAAAATAAAATGTAAAATATCTTTATATAATACTATTACATTTAAAATATAAAATACATTTACATAATATTATTACATTCGATTTGTATTTTTTTATAGAGACAATCAATGTTAGAATAGTAATTAGGATTATAAGATTATCTTTGTTGAAAATATATAAAAAATATTTTTTAGAATTTTATTGTTACAACATAGATAATATTTTATTCATGTGTTACGTGTTATTCTCGTGTCAGTGTTATGAATGTCAAGTGTTATTTATGTGTTATCAAGAACAATATAATAAAAAATTATATTAGCTACTATTACATTTTTCTAAACTAAATACAAAAATCTTATATTCTCTAAGTTAACAAAACTAAAAAATTACATAGATTTGACAATTTTAAATATGATACAATGACAATATATAAATATAATACGAAAGTAATATGGTTTAAAATTTTAACAATAATTATATACATGTTTAACAAAATAAAAAACTGTATTTCATGTTGTTGCATCGACATAAATTTTGACATGCATTTTTTTGTATAAAATACGATATGAGTACATGAATTTTAATATTTTACATGATATAAATATACAAATTATCAGATCTAAAATCACACATTCTCCTTTAATATCATTTTCCCTTCAAAATCTAAAAATCTACAAATTAAATGACCCATTCAATAAATCAAATTTCCTTAGATAATTAATGATGCAAGAAGAAGAGAGAAAGAAAGTAAATCAAAATTTTCTTGAATTATAGGTGAAATTATGAGTAAAAGTTTTAAAATTGGACTGGGCAAGGCCAAGTCTTTATTATCATAATATATAGATCTATAAACTTATAACTAGACACAATTTAAGGAATTGCTACCAATATTTTATTAAGGAGTGATTGGTCACTTAAGTGAATCTATCATTTTTAGGATATCCTAAGCTTGACTAAGGGTCCTTAAGAAATAAGTTCAGTCTACTAATCAGAATATGGTTTGAGAGTTTGGTTACATATGAAAAATATTATAGCACCTCCACACATCCATTCAAAGGATGGTATCATTTTATTTTAAATTATCTTAAAGGTTTATGGTTCAATAGTCTTAAATTTTAATATTTAAATATTGAAAATAATTCTTAAGATTTATCTATAAATTTGACAGAATTTCTAAAATTTTTTTCTCACTTTAAGAATATTTAAGAATTCTATTTGTTTTTTTAAAGAGGTTTCGTTGTTCGAAAAACTTAATCATTTATTTTTTTGTTAAAATTTTGTTTTATTGAAAATATATCTAATCCTTCCACAATTTGGGCCTGAATTAGAAATATTTTCTCACCTAAAATTTTTTTAAATAATCAACCAATTGCAATTACTAAGAATTTCATCATCGAAAGTTATTTTTTAATTTTATTTTTAAATTTTTCACAATTTTGGCCTAATTTAGAATTAGTTTTCCTAAAATTCGATCTCTATTTATTCATCATCTTAAAAGAAAATATTATAGCAATTATTATTTTGAAATCTCATCTACATTCTTTCACCATTTAGGTTAAATTTAAGAAAAAATTTTCACCTAGAAATCTCATAAAAGTTCAATCATTTGTAATATTTCTTGAAATTTTATCTTTGGGTAATTATCAAATATTTTCACACAAAAAAATTTTTTTACTTATATTTTTAATTTTTATTTGGAAAAGGATACAATTCCTTTTATTAAAATTTTATCTAAATTATTCCACCATTTGAGTTAAATTTAAAAAAAAAATTTTCACTTAGAAATTTTCTAAAAATTAACAATTTATAATTTTTAAAAATTTCATCATTGGATGATTATAATTTATTTCTAAAATTTTATTTAAAGTTTTATTTTATATTTTAATTTAGGATAGCTCGAATAATTTTTTTCTAAAACCTTAATCATGCAAAAATATTTTTTAAAAAAACAAATAAAACAAAATAAGTAAAATAATTATATACCAAAAAAGGCTTGGCTTAGCTTGGCAAATGGCTCGGCTCCAAGAGCAGAAATCGACTGGAATGGCTGAGATTTGGCTTGGCTCAATGATGCAACTTCATGGCTCAGCTTTGAATGTTGCGAAACGGGTTGGTTCTCAAGTGTGGGCTTCAGATCCAAATCCAAGTTGAGAGGTGGGTTCTCTTCACTTAGTTAAAACGTAACGTTTCATGCTGCTATAAAAAGTAAAACTTTGCTTATTCTTTCATTTCTTCTGCCCAGCTTCTCTATTTTATTCTCATCTCTCTCTCTACAGGAATAGATAAACAATAATCCTATTTTTCAGATTTCGATCAGTAGCATTGTCAGCCGTAACGCACCGTTGCCGTCGGGTCACCAATGCAGCCCAAAATTTTATCATCGCTTCCTTGTCTCGGATATAGGCTAGGGTTTTCAAAAATCCTCCTTAAATGCCCCAGATCTAAAACTACAAGCCATGACTTTCCTTCACTGTTTCAGCCTCTTTGCACCGTCTGATCATGTGATTTTTTAGTATGTTGTTGTCCTTACAGCACTCTTTTTTCTCGTAAGATTTGATCATAAAAAATCCCAACGGCTGTCATCGACCACCCAAATACCATCATTGTTGCTGTCACTTCTGTCATTGGCATTCTGTTTTCTTCCTTGTTGTTTTTCCCATCTCCATGAACTATTAGAAGTTTCTAAAAAATCCTAAACTCAAGACCCCTGATCTGATCGTATATTTGGTTTCTTGATGCTTTTATGTTTTGAAAGCTATTGATTTATTGATGCTTTATGTTTGCTTTCTGTGTAATTTATGGTGTTTTTTGGCTTTTGCAAAGAGTTAAGCTCGACTGTCTCTTTAATAGTTTTTGGTCTTGGGTTTTTTGGCTTGTACTGACTTCACCTTTGTGTGCTTATTAGGGGCTATTTTGCGTGTTGTTAGTGATGATGCATGATGAATAGCTTGAAGAGCAGTATGGCAAGAAGGTTTGATTCAAAATGTTTCAAGTCTATTGAAATAGGAAATTTTCATTTGCCTTTTTCTATTGTATATGCATATTATGACTGAATCTCGTTAGTTGAAAGATTGGAACTTGTTGTATTTAAGGAATTCTATGTAGGTCGATTGTATGTGGTTTCTTCTACACTTTCTATCATGAAAAAAACTAAAATGGAAAAAAGAATGGTAGTGTTTGGCCTTTAGTTTCCCTGACTAGAGATGGTAGTGGGATGGTAGTGAAAGGTGAGGGTGGTGTCTAAACCGACTACTTGTTCTCCTCTTGTTTTATAGTGATTGTTGTGTGTTTCTCTGTTGCTTTCTCAGTAATTTTGTTTTTTGATTCGTGTCTTCTCTCCTTGATTTTGTGTAATTATAGCGCAAGTTAGGGGAATTTTCAGATTAAATCAAACTTAGCAATATGAAATTGAGGATTATCAATTAAACAAAGCCAATATTTTGATTTTTCCTTTTGATATTTATTATTTTTGTTTTGAAATAATCAGATAAATTAAAGATAATTAATAGATAAAGAAAAGATAATAAAAGAGAAATGATAGAATAAATCAGATAAATATATATATAGACAAATAAAATAAAAATAAAAATAATCATAAAAAAGAAGTATTACACTTTGGATAAACCCGAGCCCAATTGATTTTAGGCCTTTGTGTTTGATATTAAATTGAACCTAATTAGTTTAAACCCTAGACTAAATGGGGTGTTTACAGTTGCCCATTTTTACACATATTTTACATAACAAAAGTTATGCAAAGATATATACATCCATTATGTTTAGGTTCAAAAATAAAATTATTTAGACCTAGCTAAAGGTCAAAATGAAATGACTTAGATCAAGTCAAAAGTCGAACTGATGATTCAGGCAAAGTCGTAATTAGAAATATGACTTGGATTTAGCAGTAGTCAGAAAATGAGATAACTTGTTCTTAGCCAAAGTCAGAAATAGAATGACTTGATCTTAGCCAAAGTTGAAAAATAAAATGACTTGGTCTTACCCGAAGTCGAAAAAAAATGATATAATTTGGATTAAGCCAAAGGTTGAATGATTAAGATAATTAGACTGAGCTAAGGTTGAAGATAAAAGTGACCGGGCTAAACCAAGGATAAAAATTATCAAATTGAACTAAGGTTGAAAATGAAAATGACTAAACTGAACTAAAGTAAAAAATGAAATAATCAGACTAAACCATGGTTGAAGATGAAAATGATGAACTGAGCCAATGTCAAAAATGAAAATGATTGAACTGAACCAAAGTTGAAAATGAAAATGATTGGATTGAACCAAGGTTCCAAATAAAAATGATTAGACTAAACCAAGGTCGAAGATAAACATGATGGGATTGAGCTAAGGTCGAAAATAAAAATGATCATTCTAAGCCAAAGTCGAAAATGAAAAATGACTAAATTGAGCTAAGGTTAAAAATGAAAAAGATTGAGTTGAACCAATGTCAAAGATAAAAATGATTGGATTGAGTCAAAGTCGAAGATGAAAATGATCGGAGTAAACCAAGGTTGAAGATGGAAATGACTAGACTAAACCAAGGTCAAAATAAAAATGATTGGACTAAGCCAAAGTCAAAATATGAGATCAAATGAATTTGAAATTAACAACCATAGGTTTAATGATCATGCTTGAAGGTCTTATAAATCATATTCGAAAGGCTTTGAGATTATATCTTGAAGATTGACAAATTTTACTTATTTTTTGAGATAGAGGAATGTTTCTTGAAACTTTTCAATCAAGAGTTAAGGTTTTATTTTTTCTTAATCAAAGATTATCTTTTAAAAATTTTCCTCAATCGAAGGCATGTTGGTTCTAAATCCTTTAAAAAATTCTTATCCTTTCACTAATTCAAGCTTTTTGTTTACAATGAATGTTATAAATGCAATGTATGAGATGTCATGAATGCAATACATGAGATGTACTAAATGCACCCATAATTGTGTAAAAATATTCTTAGAAATCTTCTAGACTGGTTACCTTCACAATTTCTATCAACCATTCTATTAATCAAAATATCTTGAACTTTTCTTAAAATGCCTCTTTTTTCTTTTGAAAGTTCGATGAATCAACATTTTCACAAATTTGTTTCATCATGATATCTTCATTTTGCCCCTGTCACTATCGATTTTCTTTTCAAAGTAATGTAAAGATCTTTTTATGTATTTTCTTGTTTATTTTTCATAATTTCAATTTCATGAACAATGCAATTCATCACATATTTTCTTATTATGAGAAAGCAATAATGATGAGAAACAAAGTGGTTTAAAAAAAAGGATATTCAATAAAGGGTCACAAACAAGTTAATAATGTCAAAACATATTGCTAGGATAAGTGTTTGGATAGGATTTGAACCTTTAAAATAATGAATATTCAGACAATTTTTGACACCAATCCAAAGTTCTTTCTTAGAAACTCATTTTATTGACGCATTTGATCTCATTGGGCTTAAAATCCAAATCTTGCCCCCTAGCTTATTGGACTCTTGAATACTCTTAGGCTGTCTAATGCTTGCTTTTAGCCAATATATTTTTGTTTAGTTAAATTACCCTTTTAGGTTTTTAATTTCAGTCTTCCTCTTTCCACATTTTCATTTCTCTCTTTTTCACTTTTTATTTTTTATTTTTTCATTCTTTTTATTTTTTACTTTTTTCTTTGCTTTATTCTCCATTAGCATTCTATCGAATTCCATATGAATCTTTAAAATATAAAATCTCATTATCCATAAGCATGCTCTAGTTCAATATATAATTATTCAATTTCAGCATTCATATTTGATCGAAATGCACATTTAAAGCATGTAACTGAGGCTATGGTGAAGGGCTATAAAAAATGATAACACAGGCTTAAAAACATGTGTGAAAGGGTATAAACCAAATGATCATCTCTCATTACTTAAAGCACATTGGCATTTTACCCCATTCTTTACCAAGTGCCTTTATATTTTCTCTCTTTTTCATCTCATTTTTTCTTTTCAATTTTTCTTTTTAATAAGGATTCCCGCACAAGAGATTTTTTTTTTTATTTTTTATGCTTCAGTAATGATTTTTAACTTATTTTTTTTCTTATGAATAGATCTTTTTTTAAACTTTGCCTCCTGATGTGGAATGTGATTTTTGGTGAGTTTCTTTCAAAGAAATTATAATAAGCTTAAAAGGGATAGCAAATGGATAGTTTTATTATTTTTTATTTTTTTTAAAAAGGTAAAAAAAAGACGACCATTTCTCATCTTAAACTTGAATACTTTCTTTGAAGAACTTATACTAAATGAAAGCAAACTTTTGGATATAAGGGACCATATTCTTTTAAAATGACTTTACTCCTGTTTATAGCATGTCAACTTTAATTCACCCCAACATAATATGAATCTAAATCATCAATCTTATCAGTATGAATGAAATTTTCAAGATTGAACCCCAAATTATTGTCATAATTGTCTGAACATTCATTATCTAAAATTTAAGAATGAGTGACATATAAAGAGATATGCATAACAGTATGGATAAAAAAAAAAAAGAAGAATATGTAATGAAATGCACTTATCATTTTATTGAAATGCAAGGTAAATACACGATAAAGACATAAAAGACTGCCCCATAAATCATTACCTCAAATAGTTTTAAAATATATCCTCAAAATCATGCCTCTATATCATTGGGTAAACAGATTTCAGAATTGCTAGACCTTTCTTTATCGCTAAACTTGATCAACCCCTCATTGATGAGACATTGTTCTTTATGCTTCAAAGCAACATAATTTTTTGTTAAGTGACTTGTGATCTCATAATCGTAGTTACATTGAGCATTAGCATCATACCATTTTGGGTAGAGAGGTTTTTTTTATTCAACACAAACATGGACCAACAAATGATTTTTCACTAACTATGGTAGCAAGTCTATGTATATCATAGAAATGGGATTAAAAAAAGCCTTTTTTTATTTTTTTGTGATCCTCTCAAATTGGTGTTCTGATTATGAGGTTTTAGGATAGACTTTATAACAGGTGTAATGATGGGGTTGTAGTTATGAGTTGACGGGAAAGTATATGGATAAACAGATAGCATAACTGGTTGATAGAGGTAAGACGCTACATTTTTTACAGATGGATAATGGATTGGATACATTGATGGTAGGTATTGGAAGAAAACCTCTAAGGTGTTGATTGTCATAGCTCACAGCTTGCGCTTCATTTTTTTTTTTCTCGGTATTTCATTTTTTTTTATGTTGACTGACTCTCCTCTTTCTAGCTTTCCATTCTTTATGGTATTTTCAATAATCTTAGCCAAGATTACTATGTCAACAAAGTTCTTGCTGGCATTTTCTATTATTTTTTTGTAATATGGAGCCTTTAAGATACTGACAAATAGGATAGTAGTTTCTTTCTCAATAAGAAGTGATTAAACCTGAACAGTCATATCTCTCTACCTCTACGTATATTATTTAAAAGCTTTTATAGCCTTTTTCTCTATGTTATGTAAAAAAGATGGTCTGAAGCTAACTCTATGATGTGTTGGTACTGGATGATAAATGCTTTTATCAATTCTTTCCATAAAGTAATGTGAGTTTTATCTAATTAGATGTACCATCTAGCTGTAAAACTAGTAAGACTGTATTAGAACACATGTATTAATAGTTTTTCATTGCTTGTGTAAGTAATCATTTTTCGATAGTACATGATAACATGAGTTATCAAATACTTTGTTTCATCATACTTCTCAAACTTTGAGACCTAGAATTTTGGTGGGATTACTACATTTGGAACTAAGTAAAAGTCGACTGCATTTATTGAGCCATAAAAATCCATCTCCTCTACTGCTTGTAATCTTTTTTCTAGTAAGTTCATCTTTTGTTTAGCTTTTGAGCCCTCTAAAGTCTCAATCTCTTCAGCCTTAATTTTTCTTTCTCTTTCAGATCATCCAAGTTGGAGACTTGGATTGGCTTTGCAACCTTTCAATAGGGACAAGGTTTACAAAACTTTGGTAATGGCCCTGATTCGATGTAGATGGCATTCTCGGGTAAGTACACCCTGCAGGGAATGTAAATTGTTGTGGCAAAATGCCTTGTATGGACTAAGCCTAATATGGGTCATAACTAGAAGAATAAAAAGGATCAATAACATCCTGTGAAGAACGGTCTTATGGGCTAGCATATTTTTTTGTAGCTTTCCCTTTGTTTAACTTGTTTAGGGCTTTTAAAATTTTACTTAACTCTCCATCAAGTTTTTCTTAGGCCTTATCTATTTTTTAGAACAATTTGCATTTTTTTATTCCATTTGCATGGCTCGGGCTTTAATGTTGTATTGATGGTGGGTCATTTGAGTAGGGTTCTTAGATGGTCGAGCTATCTTTAAACCTTATATACCATAATTGGCATGGTTATGTTACTAAGTGTGTATGTAAAGAAGCTTAACATAACTTTTTAAAAAATCTTACTGTAGACATGGTCCAGGCCCGGATCAATTGGATCTGGTCCAAATAAGGCAAGATGGGCCCATTTTTTATTTTTATTTTCATTATTATTATATGATTTTTTTATTCTAGAAGAAACATTTTTGCCATGAATATGGGTGCTGGTAGAGTTTGAATTGGATTCAAAGATTAAATCTTAATCACAAATGAAATTGGGATTGATCAGAAACTCTTCTGATCAATCCCTATAAATAAACGCTGAAACATAGATCAGAATAGAGAGGAAACAGAAGAAAACAAAAGAAAAAAAGGGTTATAGAGGAAAAATAGTTTTATATTTTTTAAGAATTTTTTAAAATTTTGGTTTTTTTTATGGAAAATTTTTAGAAAAATTATAGAATTCGATCAATTTTTTAGTGAATTTTTTGACCAACTTTGAATTTTTCGACAATATGTTTTTTCAGATTTTGATAGAACATTCAATCGAAATCTAAATTTTTTTAGAGAAAAAGAAGAGAAAAAGAAAGGAAGAGAGAGAAAAAAGAAAGAAAATTTGAAAGAAGATCGGGTTTTAGCCTTTTATACCCTTACAAAATGACATTATTTTAGCGTTAAGTCCCCAGGATCCGCGTGTTTCTGCTTAGGCCAACCTGACCCAATTGTGACATGATTCGCTAACTCATGTGCTAGCTAATCCCTAGAGTCGAGCCGAGTTGCATCTTCCCAGCCAAACCTACGGGCTGCTTTTTGTTTTTGCAGCCGAGCCGTTTCAAATTTCCAGCCAAGTCACTTTCGAATTTTTTTGGTATTTTCTTATTTATTTTATTTTAAATATTTTATTTATGTATTTGTTTTTTTTTCCTTTAGTATTTTTTTTCTTTTCTATTAAATTAAATAAAACATAATAAAAATAAAATTTTGAGAATAAATATTAATTATCCAATGATGAAATTTATAAAAATTTCAAATGATAAATTTTTATAAAATTTTTAGGTGTAAAATTTTATCTAAATTTAGCCCAAATGGTAGAATAGTTTAGATAAAGATTCAATAACAATAATTAATGTTTATTTTCAAACAAAAAAATAAAAAAATAATTTTTTTAAAAAAAGTATTTTTGAGGAAAAGTTGAAAATATCAAATTTTCTTGAAAATATAAAAATAAAAAAGTTTTTAAAAAATCATTTTGATGAAAAGTTGAAAGTATCAATTTTCTTTGAAAACAAAATTTTCAAAAAAAAATATTTTTAAAGAAAAGTTAAAAGTATAAATTTTTCTTAAAAATAAAATTTCTAAAAAATATTTTTAAGGAAAAGTTGAAAGTATCAATTTTCCTTGAAAATAAAATTTCTAAAATAAAAATTTTCAAAAAGTATTTTGAAGAAAAGTTGAAAGTATCAATTTTTCTTAAAATTAAAATTTCAGAAAAAAAAACATTTTGAGGAAAAGTTGAAAGTACCAATTTTCTTTTAAAATAAAAATTATCAAGAAAAATATTTTTAAGAAAAAGTTGAAAGTATCAATTTTTCTTGAAATTACAATTTTAGAAAAAAAATATTTTAAGGAAAAGTTGAAAGTATCAATTTTTCTTGTATAAAAGCAATGAGTTTTTTTTATAAAATGAAAATAAAAGGGTTTATATCAAAAGTAAAATCATTATTCCTCTTTTATTTTATTTTATTTTTCCTTTCTTTTCTTGAAAAAAATTTTAGTGTTAAATAATTCGACGATGGAGCCTCTGCAAGTGAAATAATAGTTTTCTTGTATACTCTTGAGGTGAAGGAATTTTTTTAATTCTCTGCTAAAAGTATTGGAGTTAATTAAGAATAATTTTCAACAATAATTACTTGGTAAAATTTTTAAGGCTTATCAGATAACATAAAATTGAGTTGGTACCATCTTTCGATGGACGTTGTGAGGGTGCTATAACCTTCCTCACTCATAACTGAACTCCCGAACCTTGTTCTGGTTAATAGACTTGAACCTATTCTTTTAAGGACCCTTAGTCAAGCTTAGGTGTTCCTTAAAATGATAGATTCTTATGTGGTCAATCACACATAAACAAAAAAGATTGGTGGCGACTCTTCAAGTCAATATTTAGTGATAGGTCTTCGGATTTAGACGTTATGACAGTTTGGCTGCTCCATTGGGGATAGCTGAGAGTCAGGCCAGCAAATAAATTTGTGTTATCCAAAAAACCAAATAAAATTGAATTCGTTGTAAGGATTTTTTTTCTTTTCCATTCATTTTATTTATGTTGCAAACTATATCATTCATATGCATATGCATAACATGAGCTTTATACCCGAGCTCCGTCTCTTTAGGAAGGAGTAAAGTACTTATTGCTTTTGTGAGGTTTTAATGCCTCCACAGTGGCTAACGAAATACTCTCACTCAAATTGAACATTTTCTCTTAAAGCCTGTAATGGGTGAGGATTGTGGTGCTTTACTAGTCTGTGATGGACAATGATGTAAGGAATAATTTGAGAATATTTAGACTTTAACCTTGAACCAATTATAGTGAACTTTAAAAGCACCTAACCTATAGATAGAGCCATCTCTTTCCCTTTAAAATTAACCAAAAGCATAGGATTCATTCCTTTTATTATGTGTGATGTTTTAATTTATTAATTTATTTTTTTCTCTTTATTTGGTATACTAACTTTTTTTTTTATTCATTTTTGTATTGATTCATGCTTATATCATAGAGTTGCATAAAGAACATTTGCCTGAAAGACGGTATTCAACAACGAGTTTTTCATGACTTCAAGCAACGACTAGTTTACTCTTCATTTGTATTAGCTCCTTGTGAGTCACACAATGAAGTAAAGGTCTAGTAAAAAAAGATTCAACTAAAGAAGGGGATTGTTTACCAATCGGTTATGCTTCTACCTTATTTCAAGAGACATTTATCCTCATTAAATAAAATAATCTAGAGGATTTGATTGATATATGGAAGAATATGAGCCCATCAAGACAAGAGGAGTTTTGTCAGAGACATGGGCATATAACACACTTTCTTATAGTAAATGTCAAAAATCAACTAATTAGAGCTGCGGTGCAATTCTGGGATCTTGCATACACGTGTTTTATCTTCAATGAAGTTGATATGACACTAACCATTAAAGAATATTTGACTTTGTTAGATCGGCATCTCAAGGCTCTTGACAAGATATATGTCAAAAAACATAAATTAGAGTTTTATAAGAATTTAGCCCATCTTATGAGGAAGGACAAAGAGATTGTGGATTCTCATTTAAAGAAGAAACAAAAATAGGTTTGCTTACCTTGAAAGTTCTTTCATGATTTTCTAGTGTAACATGTCGATGAAAAATGGAGGTTAGACGTATTTGCCTTAGCCATATACAAAATGGTGATATTTTTAAAGGTTTTGGGTTATATTGAAATAGTAGTGATTGACTTTTTTGAAAGTGTGATTAATGGCTGTAACCCTTTAATGATAATATTAGCAGAGACTGTCAAATCTTTGAGTACTATTATCGAAATGAAGGGTATTTTACAGGTTGTATATAATTATTATACTTATGGATGAAAAGTCACTTCGAGTGGAGAAAATATGCTTTCTTGAAGCTTTATGTCTACAATCGAGCTTCAATCAAAGAATTCTATAAAAGTGGGTGGTTAGAACAAAAGTCTAAAAAAGAGTGGATAGCTTTCTTACAAAAACTGACAAGTATCAAAGTAAGATGGTTGGTCTTGTGGATAAATCATGAACCTATGCTATATTAGTGTGAAGATAACACTATGGTCCTATTTTTAGGTTTATGGGGAGCAACAAGTTATGTGCCACTTCTAGTAAGAAGGCAGTTTGGGGTAGAACAGTTCATTCCCATGACGTATAAGCTTCATCAATAAGATTTTTCTTACAGTGAGCCAAAAATATTTCAGAAGATGAATGAGGTGATTAAAGCATGGAAAAACCTCCGTAGAATGAGTCCTAGATCGTTCACTGATAAGGTCACTCATTGGTACTTGGTTTGGAGAGCAAGATAAACACAAAAAATTATATTCACTTATGAAAGCTTTCAACCACCAACAGGAAGAAAGCTTGAAGAGACACCATCGAAATTAGAGCTCGCGAAAAAAAAAATTCAAGTCCAAAAAGGATAAGTTAAAGCAAGAAATCCAGAAGCTTCAAGAGGAGAAAGATCAGTGGAAAGATAAAGCTGAAAAACATGAAGCTAAAGTTTGCAAGATCACTAGAAAACGTGATACAGCTGTTGAAGACTTAGTAGAGCTGCACTAAAAACTTAAAAGGTTATGTATGAGGGTAAAGGCCAAGAAGATAACAATCACTGAGCTGATAGATAAAAATGAGCGATTGAAGCAAGAATATGCTGAATTAGAAGAAAAAAGTACCCAAGTACAAAAAAAAAAAACATGTTGAACAACTACTTGAGCAGGTTAAGACAAAGGTTGAATGAGCAAGAAGACTATATTGCTGCATTTGTTAGAGAGCATAGAGAGTTATCATACCAAGTATGGTGTGGTAAAAGGGAAAACTTGAGAAGATAAAAGTATATTGAGTACTTAACAAACCAAATTTATAAAGGGGTTTGTAAGGTAAGAAAAATGGTCGAAGAGGTAGAGGCATTGAAACAAGTGGTGGCCTCAGTAGAAGAACATGGGTAGCATTTTTTGAACTTCATCGAGGAAGCTAAAGACAAGTATGAGTAGATCAAACAATTTTATGGTTATAACTCTAGGATGATAAATTCTATGTAAATGAAAGTTCTTTGGAATAAATGAGATCTTTTGGTTGAACACTATCTTAAGGCAAATGTTCTTTACATGTATACACCTTCATTCATTGTATTTTAATTCATTACATTAAATAAAATAACAATGAGATAGTTGTATAAACCTACTAATTATAAAATATGGTATTCAAGGTTTAAGGATAGCTCCATCTAACAAAAATCGCATCCACTGATATAACGTAAGAGCCAAAACTAGACAGATGGAGTAAAAAAACTCTCATCGACTTGAAAAAATAGAAAAGGCACAGGAAAAGCTTGAAAATAAGTTGAGTAAGATTTTTGATGCTTTCAACAAGTTAAACAAAGGAAAAAGAATAGAAAAAAATACAAGCCAACAGGACCTTCCATCATAAGAAGTGGTCGACCCTCTATATCTTTCTGATTTTGGTCCATAATAAGCCTAGTCCACACAGGATATATCACCACAGTAGTTCACGTATCCTGTATACACTGAAATGCCATCAGCTTCAAATTTAAGATATTACCATAGCTATATGAATCCAGTCTTTACTAAAAAAATAGTAAAACTGATCCAAGTTTTTGATCTAGATGACTTGAAAATGAAAGAGAAAAAAAAGGAAAAAATAGAATCTCAGGAAGATTTAAAGATTAGTATACTTGAACAAAGATTACGGGCTATGAAAGGAATTGGGTTTATGGTTCTATCGATGCTGCTGGACTTTGTTTAGTCCCAGATGTGGTTATTTCATCAAAATTTAAAGTACCAAAATTTAAAAAATATGATAGTACAAAGTGCCCAAAGACTCATATCATCATGTACTGTCGAAAGATGGTAGCTCATACCCATAATGAAAAACTATTAATACATATTTTTCAAGATAGCTTTATGGGCTCTGCTACTAAGTGGTATGTCCAGCTAGATAGAACTCGTATCCATTCTTGAAGCAATATGACCCATGACTTTATCAGTCAATATTAACATATTATGGATTTGGCTCCTGATCGTTTATCTTTACAGAACCTGGAGAAAAAAGGTAAATGAGTCTTTTAAGGAATACATCCAGAGGTGAAGGGATGTAGCTTTTCAAGTGCAACTTTCTTTAACTTAAAAAAAACTACAGTGTTGTTCGTCAGCACTCTGAAATCTCTTTATTATGAAAAGATGATAAGGAATGCAACCAAAAATTTCAACGACATGATGATTTTAAAAGAAATTATTGAGAGTGCCATCAAGAATGGCAAGTTAGAAGGAGGGTAGGCATTCATTAAAAGAGCCTCAAAGAAGAAAGAGACTAAAGCTCAAGCTGTGAGTTTTGATAGACAACAATTCAAGGGTTATCAACTCTACCTACCATAAGGATACCCTTCATATTTTCCTGCTGTGAATAACACTTCCCTTTACCTATATCAACCAATCCCACAATCATTTTACCCCTAAACATATCAACTTTCTTTTAGACCTTAAAATACCATATACAGTCCTAACACTCAACCTACCCCAAGACCTCAGACCCGTCCGGCTAGCCTAATGGATGGTTCACGGGAGCAACAAACTACTCGTGAAAAGCTTATGTTTGAGCCAATTCCTATAACTTATACAGAGTTATATCATGAGTTTTACAATAATCATCTTATTGCTTCTAGCAAATTAGAGCCACTCAAGCTACCTTACCCTAAGTAGTATGATCCCACAGCCCATTGTGACTATCACTACGAGATTACTGGCCATTTAACTAAAAATTACATTACCTTGAAACATAAAGTACAATGGCTGATCAAGGATGAAATGATTAGCTTTGATACAGGAGAGATACTACACCAAATGTCAGTGGTAATCTTTTACCTAATCATAATATAAATGCTCTAAGTAAGGAACAAGAGATCATTTGAAGAGAAAAATGACAGATATTAAGACACTTATTAGTTAACTATTTGATGTTTTATGAAGAGCTGACATGATACATCTAGTAGGTCCACATGGTTATTGTGAAACATATATAGTAGGAACTAGTTGTAAATATCATAGTGGAGTAATTTGTCACTCTATCAAAATTTATGAGCAATTTCTCTAAGAGGTATAAAAGCTTATGGATTCGTATCAGATGGAACTCTATGAAAAATGAAAGGTTTCAAAGAGTGTTAAGGTATTTATGACCAATAGGCCAGTAAAATTATTTCTAAAATCGATGATAATTCATTGTGGGAACAAGTTAAAGTCAGTTATAAACAAACTCATTCCCAAGCTAGTAACTTTTAAGGTCCCGACTCCATTCCCGTATAAGGATGACAAAGTTGTATCCTGAAAATATGACTGTGATATGGTAGTTCAGGGGTAAAAAAATATTTCTAAGTCTGACGTTGCTAACATAAGAGATGTAGAGAGCATTACCCGAAGTGAAAGATGCTAACTCTAGAAATGCTAAAAAAAGCTAGAAAAAAAAGACCAAGGTAGGTAAAGAATGAAATAACCCTGAAGCATAACCTGAAGAAGATCATTTGAAGCCAATGTCAGAAAAGAAAGCTTGTGAATTCTTAAAACTAATAAAACATAGTGAATATTCTGTGGTTGAATAGTTAAATAAAATGCAGTACTAATATCATTATTATCACTGCTATTGAATTTGAAATCATACCGAAATACCTTGCTAAAAGTGTTGAACCAGGCATATATAACACATAATGTGTTTGTTGAATATGTGAACCACTTAGTTGGAAACCTAGTCATGCCAAACTATATTTTATTCAGTGATGATGAGATCTCTCCAGAGAAAAGAGAAAGCGCTAAGGCTCTGCATATCACAGTCAAATGCAGAAGTCATATTATGGCCAAAGTCATTGTTGCTAATGGTTTCGCTATCAACGTCATGCCTATGTCAACTTTGACAAAGCTATCTATCGACTACTCTCATATAAAAGATAGTCAAATGGTTGTGCGGGCTTTTGATAATACTAAATGAAAAGTTTTAGGAGACATCGAGATGCCCTTACAAATTGGGTTGTACACTTTTAATGTGAAGTTTTAAGTGATAGATATCTCTTCATCTTATATCTATCTGTTAAGAATGTCATAGATTCACATGGTAGGTGCTGTGCCCTCTACCCTACACCAAAAGATCAAGTTTAATGTAGAAGGTCGATTGGTAGTGGTATTTAGGGAAGAAGACATGCTAGTGACGCTACCTTTGAATGCTTCATATGTGAAAACTATTAAAAAAGTAGAGGAATGTTCCTATCAATCTTTTAAACTAGTCAATTCTGTGGGTGAAGGATCTAAAAATCAACCCTTTTCAAAAATAGTGTTGAGTCAAGTCATCAATAAGGGCTGGTATCTAGGAGTAGGGCTGGGTAAGAACTTACAAGAAATAAGAGAGCCCTCAACAGTGATGAACAACAGTGAAAGGTTAGGCCTAGGCTATGAGCAGAAGAATGAGAGATCAAGAGAAGACTAACAGGTCAAACAGTAAGACTAATGATCATCCCATACTTGTATGAGACTTTCAACCCTGGAGGATTCATGTACCCAAACATAAAAGAAAATTATGAACAAAGTATGAAAGATGTATTTGTCCAGTTGACCATCTATGCTATTAAAAATGAAATGGGGCTTGAACAAGAAGGGTAGGTCTGCCCTTATACGCCAGATTATGAGCTGAACAATTGAAGTACCATTGAAATGCCTTTTACCCTTGAGACTAATTCAATATAATTGTACATCCTAATAGCTATTGTTCAAGGCATTGGGGTGATCTTTCTTGTTTGGATCATTTATCTTTTATTATTTTAATAAAAATTAGAAATGATGCATTTTCATTTTTTTTATGCCATCATTATTGTTATTTTTTTATTTTTTCAAACACATCTTGCCAACACATCCAATTTCATTTAATTTCAGGTCTTTAAATGAACAAGAAGAGAATTATGATAACGATCAAGAGGTCAATTTTGAGAATTCAATTAACACTGATGAACTTGACAATGAAGATGATTATGAAAAGTATGTTATACCTCTGATCTAATGAGATTGATTGAATAAGAAAGTAAGCCAATTGAGCCTTATTAGGAGATAACTGACTTGGTGAATCTATAAGATGAGAAAAATAAGAAAAAGGTCATAATTGGCATTTTACTTTCGTCAAAAGATAGGTAACATTTAAAAGATCTACTTTAAGAATTCATCGATGTGTTTGCTTGGTCTTACCAAGATATGTCAGGGTTGGGTACAGAGATAGTAGAGTATAAATTACCATTGAAGTCAGAATGTAAGCCAGTCCAGCAAAAATTAAGGTGAATAAAGCCTGAAATGCTGCTAAAAATAAAAAAAGAGATGAAAAAATAGTTTGATGTATGTTTTTTACAAGTAGCTAAGTATCCAGAGTGGGTAGCCAATATAATATCAATTTTTAAAAAAGATAAAAAGGTACAAATATGTGTAGACTATCGTGATTTGAATAGGGTTAGCCTAAAAGATAATTTTTTTACCTCATATTAACACACTGGTAGATAACACGATTAAGCATTCAATATTTTCCTTTATGGATAGGTTTTAAGGTATAATCAGATAAAAATAATTGTAGATGATATAGAAAAGACCACTTTCATGACCATTTGAATGATCTTTTACTATAAAGTCATATCTTTTGGGTTAAAAAATGCTAGGGTAACATACCAAAGAGCCATAGTGATGCTCTTTCATACCATGATGCATAAAGAGATTGAGGTGTAAGTGGATGATATGATTGTAAAATCTCATAAAAATGAAGATCATGTCACCAACCTCAAAAAGTTATTTGAGAGGTTGAAAAAATCCAACTCAAGTTGAACCCAGCCAAGTACACATTCGGGGTAAAATTAGAAAAATTGCTAGGCTTTGTGGTAAGTGAAAAGGGAATTGAAGTGGATCCAAACAAAATATGGATCATTCAAAATTTATCACCTCTGAGTATACCAAAAGAAGTTTGAGGTTTTCTGGGAAGGTTAAACTACATTTCGTGATTTATATCTTAGCTTACTTATAAATGTGATCTCATTTTTAAGCTTTTCTGCAAGAATAACCTTGAGGAATGGAATGAAGAATGCCAAATGGCTTTTGATGAAATTAAGCAATACTTGTCAATCCTCTAGTGTTGGTGCCATCTGTTCCAAGAAAACTTTTAATTTTATATCTGACAGTGTGTGAAAATTCAATGGGATGTATGTTTGGACAGCAAGATGAATATGGTTGAAAAAAGAGAGCTATTATTTTTTGAGTAAAAAATTCATAGAATATGAATCTAAGTATTCTTCTTTGGAAAAAATATGTTGTGTCGTAACGGTTTTGAGACTGCCAGACGTAAAGTGAGTTTTAAAATTGAAGTAAATAGAATGGAGTCGCCACCAATCTTTGTTAGGGTGTGATTGGCCACCCAAAAGTTTATCCTTTTAATAAAACCATAAAAATGGGTTTAAAGTTCATCAAAAAGATAAATTTTGGTTTACGAAAAATCAGGTTGGGTCCGAGAGTCGGTTAGCGTGGAGAATGATTAGCACCCCCACAACGCCCATAAATTGGTACCATTTAATTACGCGTTATTTTTGGTGTTGGATAAAAATGATTTTAATTTGAAATTTAACACTAATTCCCTTCCAAAAAAAAATAAAATTTTGCTAAAATATTTATTTAGAACTATTGAGAAAATCTTTAAGTTAAAGAATTATCTTAAAATTCTCCATCATCTAGGCAAAATTTAAAATAACTCTTTTCGCCTAAGATTTGACACAATAATCCTTAAAATGAAATAACAATCTTTATAGAAAATAATTGTTAGTGACTCTCCAACTTCTAGGCAGAGTACCAAAAATTATTTCTTTCGGAATGTTATTTTTAATTTATTTTATAATATCACAAAAAGATTTTTTTGTAGTATTATTCCTTTTTTTTTTACTATAAAATATTTTATCATTGAACAGCAAATTAAAGAGAGAATAATGCAATCAATTATCGATGATAACATGCTAACGTATGTATGCTAATGAATGTCATTTACAATGAAATGCAATTTAAGAGTTGGATTCTTAAGTATAATGAGACCACCCCGACTCTCCAACATCTAGGCAGAGCTTAAGTGCGACTGTTTATATTTAAGATCCCAATTTTATTATACTTTTTATTTATTAATTTTATTATTAATAAATTTAGAACACAATGTGAAAAACTTAATGAAATGGAGTTTCCTAAATACCCTATCATCTAGGCAGCATTCGATAACAAACCATCTCATGTGAGACTTCCACAAGTGTTCTTAAAGTTTTGAAATAAATTAAGGGTAAAATTTTAGGGTTTAAGTTTAGGGTTTGGGGTTTAATTAAAACGCGAATATCTCTAAAAATCTCCATCATCTAGGCGGACTTTCATAGCAAGTTCAAAATTTTTTTATAACTTTGGAAAACTAGTTAAAATTTTCTTATATATATATTTTTTATGAAAATTTAAATAATAATTCCCCAACATCTAGGCGAAATTATTTGTTTGAAGATGTATTTTTTTATTCCCTCCAACATCTAGGCATGGAAAATAAAAGGCTTATTTCATTATTATTACTATTTAAACATTTTTAAAGTATATTATTTTTTTATATTGTTTTCATTTTATTATTATTAATAATAATTAAATATTTATCCTAATAAATTTAAACATTTATGCATAAAAAATACTTAAAATAACAAAGATAATATTATATAAAAAAATAAAAAATTCAAAAAAATTTTTTTTTACCTGAACTGGACCGGTCAACGACGGTTTGACGGTTCGATTCGATCTGGGAGCGGTCTGGTTGGTTCAGCGATTCAGGTCGATCCAGAGAGCGGTTTGATTTGGTCTGGTCAAACCGGTTCAGAGCCGTTGAGAAGTCGGGCTAGCGGGTTAGTTGCGCGGACCCCGAGTCGGGTTCGGGTCAACGCGCGGATCCTCCTTGGTTTAAACGATGTCGTTTTGGCTATTGACAGTTTATATAAAAGTTAAAAATTTTTCTTTCCCTTATTCCTTTCACTCTTAAAAAAAAAAAACCTTCTTTTCTCTCATTTTTTTTCTCCAACCAAACGCAGAAGGCCGACCGACGTTCCTCTGTCGCTGCTGTCGTCGTTCGTCGATCACCGACCGTCGTTGACGGTGGTAAAAAAATTCCCAAAAAATACCAAAATGTTCCCCTCGACCTTCTGAGTTCAGATCTGCGGGGAGGACTGTTTGATTTTTTTTTATGATTTTTTTTGTCTTTTTTTTTGACAGAATCTCTCTCTTCTTCTTTTCTCTCCATTTTGGCTTCGCTAGGAGCTCTATTTATAGAGCTCCAGCCATACACGTTTAGAGGGAAAGGCATGGGACTCGATCACGGGATGTAAACACGAGCCTTGTGCCTCTTTTATTCATTTTTATCTTATCTGGCATTTGTCAACGGAAGGAGCAATTAGAGGGGTGGAGGGTAGGGTCTGGTGGCAGTGGCGCTGGGGACGGCACCACTGCCATCCTTAATTTTTTTTGTCTTATGTTATTTTTTTTTGGTATTTTTTGTTTTTTATTTTTTTTGTTTTGTATTTTGTATTATTTTTGGTATATTTTTTTTGTATTTCATATTTTGTAATATTATTGTTTTTATTTTTTTTTTAGATAAAAATTGATGTCTACAGCTACCCCTCTTTGCACATTACTGATAATCAGTAATAGAGCAAAGATAAAGACAACAATTTTGTCCAGAATCCAAACAGATTTTTTTTTTTAGGTCAGGTCAATTGATAAAGAAAATGACATTGTGTGTTGACAAACATAGAATCGATTAAGGCAACACCGAAAGTCGAATAATAAAGAAAGTGATCGGGACGACACTGCGAGTCAAGGAATAACAAGATCAGGATTGAACTTGGATTGAATCACAAGTAAAAAATGAGTAGACTGGGATTAAACCACGAGTCAGAAGATAACAACAACAATCGAGATTAAACTATGATTTTAAATTAAAGAGATCGGGATTGAATCCCGAATCGAAGAATAAAAAGATCAGGATTAAACCATGAATCAAATATTAACGATGATTGGGACTGAACCGCAAGTCGAGAGAATTAATGAAATGATCGGGATTAAACCACGAGCCAAAAATTAAAGAAGATCGGGACTAAACCGTAAGTCAAGAAATTAATGAAATAATCGGGATTAAACCACGAGTCAAAGATTAAAGATGACTGGGATTGAACCGTAAGTCAGAGAATGAAATGACCGGGATTAAATCATGAGTCAAAGATTAACGATGATTGGGATTGAACCGTAAGTCAGAGAAATAATGAAATGATCGAGATTAAACTGCGAGTCAAAGATTAAAGACGATTGGGAATGAACTTGGATTGAATCACAAGTCAGAGAATTAATGAAATGACTAGGATTAAATCACGAGTCAAAGATTAAAAATGACTGGGATTGAATCGCAAGTCAGAGAAATAATGAAATGACTGGGATTAAATCACGAGTCAAAGATTAAAGATGACTGAGACTAAACCGCAAGTCAAGAAATTAATGAAATGATCGGGATTAAACCACGAGTCAAAGATTAAAGATGACTGGGATTGAACCGTAAGTCAAGAAATTAATGAAATGATCGGGATTAAACCGTAAGTTAAAGATTAAAGATGACTGGGATTGAACCGTAAGTTAGAGAATTAATGAAATGACCGGGATTAAACCATGAGTCAAGGATTAAAGATGACTGGGATTGAATCGTAAGTTAGAGAATGAAATGATCGGGATTAAATCACGAGTCAAATATTAAAGATGACTAGGATTGAACCGTAAGTCAAAGAATTAATGAAATGATCGGGATTAAACCACGAGTCAAAGACTAAAGATGACTGGGATTGAACCGCAAGTTAGAGAATAAAATGATTGAGATTAAATCACGAGTTAAAGATTAAAGATGACTGGGATTGAACCACAAGTTAGAGAATTAATGAAATGATCGGGATTAAACCACGAGTCAAAGATTAAAGATGACTGGGATTGAACCGTAAGTTAGAGAATTAATGAAATGATCGAGATTAAATCGTGAGTCAAAGATTAAAGATGACTAGAATTGAACCGTAAGTCAGAGAAATAATGAAATGATCGGGGTTAAACCACGAGTCAAAGATTAAAGATGACTGAAATTGAACCGCAAGTCAAAAAAATAATGAAATGATCGGGTTAAACCACGAGTCAAAGATTAAATATGACTGAGATTGAACCGCAAGTCAAAAAATTATATAAGATTGAGCTGTGAGTTGAGAAATAAGAGATTGGGTACTTCATAGACCGACGGTTTCGATTTTAAAAAATGTGCTAACATACCATCTTCAAGGTTATCATTTTTTATTTGAGAAAGAAAAATGTTGATTCTTCTTGATATCTCGTAAAAGAACCTTCTATGCAACCTATCGAGAGGCATGTAATGCATGCAATGATTGTGATGAATGAAAAGACAAAAACGTCATCAACGAATTATATCATGCATTTCATCCAAGTTAATTCAACTTTTAATTCAATTCTTTCAAACTTTAAAAGTCGCTTTCAGTAATCTCGTCCTTTTGACTCTTTCAATTTTTGACCAGAAATCTCTGTCTCATGACGGACCCATCTGGCTTTTAGTCGCTCTAAAATCTCTTTTTTTTTTTTTATCTTTTTTCCTCTTTACCCTCAGTAATCAATCGATTTCTTTTCATTTTTTCTGCCCCCGTGTTGCTATTTTTGTCATCCTCATATTGCCTTCTCTTTTCGAGCGATGCATTGGTCTATTATGAACTTTATTAATCAGTATCTTAATTTTCAATGATAAATGCAATGATCTTAGGTTCAAAGTTGAGTGTGCAATACGATCAGTAATAAGATATTTCAGGTTTAGAAAGATAAGCTTTTCGAGACATAAAGAATAGTTGATTCAAAAGTATTTCAAAAATCAAATATCAATTCTCTAAATAATGAACATTTGGACGACTTCGGCCTATTCGGACCAGATATTTTTCCAAAAACCCGTTACATTTACGATCTTGTCACCTGTGATTTCATATGACTAATTTTTGCTCCATATTTGTGACTAATGAGAACTTACCCCCCAAAAATCATATCTTTTAATTCTGGTGATAATTCGTACGTTCGGTTCCCATCCTTTGTTCTTTGAAAAAACTTTCTTCGAATTTCATCTTCATTCAAGCCGCCTTTATAGGTTTTTAGCTTAAATGACCCCTTTTTGACTCAAACCGCCCTTTTCGGATTTTCAATCTGAATCACTTCCTTTCTCATTTTTTTTTTTCATTTTTTTATTTATTTTATTTATTTTATTTATTTTATTTTTTCATTTTTTCATTTTTTGTTTATTTTTTTGTTTTTTATTTTTTATATATTTTTAAGTAAAATATTTCTTGACAATGTCTGAATTTACAGGACTTGACAATTCATCTCCGTTCATTTCTGTAAGGATCAGAGCCCCATCAGAAAAAGCCTTTTTTACCATATATGGACCTTCTCAGTTGGGCGTCCATTTTCCTTTATTGTCATGCTAATATGATAAAATCCTTTTCAAAACCAATTCGCCCTCACGAAAGCATCGGGGTCGTATCCTTTTGTCATGTGCTCGCATGATTCTTCTTTGATACATTTATCCATAACTGAGTGCTGAGAGCCTTTTCTCTTCAATAAGATTTAGCTGTTCAAAACGATCTTGAACCCATTCTACCTCATCCAATTTTGTCTCCATCAACACCCTCAGAGAAGGAATTTCCATTTCAATTGGTAGTATAGCTTCCATCCCATATAGGCAAACAAAACAAAAGGTAACTTTTCATGCCAATCCTTATATATGTCAGTCATTTTCTCCAATATTCTCTTGATGTTCTTATTCGCAGCTTCCACTGCACCATTCATTTTTGGGCGATATGGTGCTGAATGATGATGCTTGATCTTGAACTGTGCACACAATTCTTTTATCATTTTATTGTTTAAATTGCTAGCATTATCTGAGATAATCTTTTTCGAGAGACTATATCGATATATTATCTCTCTTTTTATAAATCTACACACTACTGATCGCGTAATACTAGCATACGAAGCTGTTTCCACCTATTTTATGAAATAATTGATTACCACAAAGATAAATTGATGCCCATTTGAAGCTTTAGGGGTTATGGGTCCGATCACATCCATTCCCCACATGGAAAAAAGCCATGGTGGTGCCAAGACGTGCTATGGGACTGGAGGGGAATGAATTTTATCTGCATAAATTTGATATTTGTGGTACTTTCTAGCATAACTGATGCAATTATTTTCCATTGTAGACCAGTAATAACCAGTTCTCATGATCTGTTTGGCCATCAAATGCCCATTAGCATGTGTTCCACAAATTCTTTCGTGTATTTCTTTAAGTATCATTCTTGCTTCCACTACATCAACGCACCTTAGCAAAATCTGATCTCGACTCTTTTTATACAAGATTTTTCCATTAAGCATAAAACCTGCTGCTAATCTTTTAATGATCCTCTTATCATTTTTTGAAGCCTGTTCTGGGTAGTTTTGACACTTGATATACTGTACAAAATTATAGTACCATGGTTGTCGATCTACCTCTTCTTTTACATTTGAATAGTGAGCTGGTAAAACTTTTATTTATACTCTAATGGGCTGGATTCCCACACCATTATTTAACTTAAACATCACTGCCAAAGTGGCCAAGGCATCAGCAATCTGGTTTTCTTCTCGAGGAACATGCTGAAATTGAATCTTTTGAAAATGTTTCCTCAAGCCAGCTATGTGCTTTTGGTATAACACTAGTTTTAAGTCCCTGGTCTCCCATTCACCTTTTAGTTGATAAATTACCAAGGCAGAATCTCCATATACTTCTAGTGTTTCAATTTTCTTTTCAATGGCCATCTGTAACCCCATGACACATGCCTCATATTCAGCGATATTGTTTGTGCAATTGAAATCTAACCTTACGGTACATGGGTAATAATTTCCTTCTGGGGATATTAGCACTGCTCCAATGCCATGCCCCATTATATTGAATGCCCCGTCAAAAAACATTTTCCATACTTCTCTTATAGGCTTTTTATCTTCATTCTGTAAGATTGCCATTAAATCTTCATCTGAAAAGTCGAACTTCATAGGTTCATAATCTTCTGTAGTTTGATCAGCAAGAAAATCAACAATTGCACTCCTTTTTATGGATTTTTATGTCACGTACACAATATCATATTCTAAGAGCATGACCTGCCATCTTGTTAGCTTGCCTGATAAAGATGATTTTTCAAAAATGTACTTGAGAAGATCCAATTTTGATATTAGCCACGTTGTATGGTAGAGCATGTATTGTCTGAGTCTACGAGTAGTCCAAGCTAGGGCACAACATATTTTTTCTATTTAGGGGTACTTGATCTCGTACTCTGTAAACTTTTTACTCAAATAGTATATAGCATGCTCTTTCTTGTCAGTTTCATCTCTTTGTCCCAATACACATCCCATCGATTTTTTTTGAACCATTAGATATAAAATCAATGCTCTTCCTGTAACTGGTGGAACTAACATCGGTGGGCTTATTAAATGCTCTTTAATCTTTTTAAATGCATTTTGGCATTCTTCATCCCATTCACCAGGATTATTTTTACGAAGCAACCTAAAGATTGGATCACATTTCGAGGTAAGTTGAGATATGAAGCGAGAAATATAATTCAATCACCCCAAAAAGCCTTTCACCTCTTTTTACGTGCGTGGTGCTGATAATTCTTGAATGCTCAAATTTTGTCAGGATCTACTTTTATACCTCTTTCACTGACCATAAACCCTAACAATTTTCCAGATTTAACACCAAAGGTGCATTTGGTTGGATTCAGCTTGAGCTGGTATCTTCGTAATCTTTCAAAAAGCTTTTTGAGATTAACAACATGTCATCAATATATACCTCTATTTTCTTATGCATCATATCATGAAAGAGAGTGACCATTGCTCTTTGATATGTGGCACCAGCATTCTTTAGCCTAAAAGGCATAATTTTATAACAAAACGTGCCCCACATTATCACAAATGTAGTTTTTTTCATATCTTCACGAGCCATTTTGATCTGATTATAGCCAGAGAAACCGTCCATGAATGAAAAAATAGAGTGCTTAACAGTGTTATCCATAAGGGTATCAATATGTGGCAATGGAAAATTATCCTTCGGGTTAGCCTTATTTAAATCTCGATAGTCCACACACATTCTAATTTTTCCATCTTTCTTAGAAACTGAAGCTATATTGGCTACCCATTCAGGGTATTTGGCTACTTCTAAGAAACCGGCATCAAATTACTTTTTTACTTCTTCTTTTATCTTCAATAATATTTCTGGCTTCATACGTCTCAACCTCTGTTGTATTGGTTGACATTCTGGTTTTAAAGGTAGCCTATGCTCAACTACCTCTGTGCTAAGTCTCGACATATCTTGGTAAGACCATGCAAATACATCCATGTACTCTTATAACAGATTCACCAACTTTTGCTTCTCAATTGGTGATAGTGAAGTACCGATCCTGACTTCTTTCTTATTATCACCATCTCCCAAATTTAATGGGTCAGTTGATTCCTGGTGAGATTCTATAATTTTTTTCTCTTGTTCAATCCATTTTAACAAATCATGAGGTAAATCATAGTCTTCTGAATCAACATTGTTATCAAGATCGCTAATGTGAGTCAAATTTTCAAAATTAAACCCAGTGTTATTGCCTTGGTCATCCATAATATTCATTATTAGAAAACGTGAAAATGGGTATAATCACAAAAAGATATATATTAATCTTGGCAAGGGCAAAGAAAATGGAAAATAAGAATGAAAAATAGAGAACAAGGTATAAGTGAAATGCATTGCATTCATCATTTTATTAAGACAATGAAAATAAGCCCATACACTTAACCTCCACATGCTCTTAGGCAGAAGCAATTGGAATTTTTTAGTTTAAAGGTTCAAGGATAACAAAAACGGTACACCATTATTTGAGTCTCCTAAAAAGAAAAAAAGATCTCTTCATCTTGATCTGTTTCCATTTGAAGTCGTGAGAAAGCTTCCTCTAATCCCATTATCAGTCCTCCTTGTTCAACTCCTGTCGACCCAGGATGGATATGCCTGGCTGAATGAAAGGTTTCGTATAAATAAGGGAACACCATTTTCCCATCAATCGAATTTTATCCTTTAAGGCACGCCATTCTCTTTTCTTTCTTTTCCAACATTACATTCTTCTTATCAGCAACTGAAGGCTTGTAGCTTAATCTTCATCTTTTTTTATTTTTAAACGGGCATGGTGCTTTTGCAATCCCTTGTAAAGCTTTCCCTAAGCCTTGCCCGACTCTTCAACCCTTACTAGCAGTCTGCTTGATCACCATGTTCGTAGCTTTTGATAATTGAAGGATCGATAACCTTGACCCTTCTTTTACGTAAGTAGCGTTTACTACTTCAAAAGCTTTGAAAGAACATTCAATTACTTCTTCTGCTGTCTCAACGTAAGGAGTTGTTAAGGTCTTTGTTACCAACAAGTCCTTCTCACCATCCACACAGACTTGTTTTCCTTCTATGATGAATTTTACCTTCTGATGTAGTGATGAAGGTACAGTTCCAGTCGTATGAATCCAAGGTCTTTCAAGTAAACAACTATATGCTGGAGTTATGTCCATTACTTAAAATATAACATTGAAGGTACAAGGACTAATCTGTAATAAGATCTCTATATCACCAATTACCTCTCTTTGTGCCCCATCAAATGCTCTTACAATCATATGGCTATTTCATATGTGAGAAGGATCCACTGGAAGCTTTGACAATGTCGTCAGAGACATAACATTGATAGATGATCCATTATCAATCAGCACTTTGACCATAGTGTGAGACTTACACTTGACAGTAACATGCAAGGCCTTAACACTATCACGTCCCTCCGAAGGTATTTCATCATCATCGAAGGTGATAAAATTTGGAGCTATAATATTTCCAACCATATGATCAACCTTCTCAACAAAAATGTTGTGCTCGACATAAGGTTGGTTGAGCACTTTCAACAAAGCATTTCTATACGGCTCAGAGTTCAGTAGTAGTGATAGTAAGGAAATACGAGTTGGTAGTTTATTCAGTTGGTCAACCACACTATACTCACTGTGTTTGATGATCTTTAGAAATTCATAAGCTTTTTTTTCTGATATCGATTTGTTAATTTAGACTTTGGAGCTTACCACCGGTTGAGAATCTTAGCTTTCCCTTATGTCTTCTTCTTCTATCTTGTCTTTCCCTTTCCTAACCCTTTCTGACATTTCAAGAGTGTAAATTCGACCACTTCGGGTATGTTGGCGGTATTCTCCGTGCTTGGATTATTCGAGGTCATATTAGGCCCTTGTATCACTACATCATAATCATATCGCCATGGGACTGCTTTGTTGGTTTGATAAGGGAATGGACTAAGGACATGAATGGTCATTGATGTAATGGGAGAGAAGATAGTTTTCTCAATTAGAGGCTCTAATTTTTCATTATAGTAAATAGTGAGGGGTTTAGGGATAAAAGACTTGCTAGGATGCTCGTCACTCACTGTATTCACACTATTTCCATCATATTCATCATAAAATTCAATGATGGCTTTATCCATCAAGCTCTGTAATGTTTGCTTAAAGACCTCACAACTTTGGATCGAATGTCCAATTGTTCTCCCATGATATTTACAAAAATGGTTTGGGTCTTCATGACTGCCATTGTCATCTAAAAATAGTGGTTAAATCATGCCCGTCTTATACAAACAGTCATATACCCTTTCAAAAGGGGTCCTCACTTCATCCGTGCATCTTTTGATCTTTTCACATTTTTTTTTACTCACCATATTGATTTTCCCTTTGGTGTGATCAGGCAAAGGGTTTCCACTGACATTCGACTTGAATTTAGTATCAAAAGATAAAAGCATGTCATTTATCAAACCTTGCACCTTGTGTTTAAATGCCATGTAATTTTCAGTAGAGTGTCCTGTAACTTCGTAATGATAATCGCACTTGGTGTTAGGGTCATACCAACTTGGGTAAGGTGGTCTCAACGATTTTGCATAAGTAAGAGTGACAAGGTGGCCTCTCATTAACTAAAGGTACAAATCGGTGTAAGACATAGAAATTGGGTCAAAATGAGGTCTTTTTCGATTATTATTATTTTGTGAGTTTCTTTGATTGCTATTTGGGTGGGTCGATCAGGTAAACGGTCGAACTAGAGGTGTAGAGGTGTAATTGGATGATTGAGGGCTAAAACTTGGTCTGGGTAACGGTTGTTGGGGTGCTCGATAATGGTATAGTTGTTGAGAAACTTGGTTTGTGGTATAGTAGTAAGGGGGATATGGATTATACGGGATAAAAGGATGGTGTGAAGGATTTCTGCGAGTGACAGCATGTGTCTCCTGCTCTTTCTTCTTTAAAGTTACTGTCTTCTTTTCAGACCCTTTAATTTTATCACTTTTGATAGCGTTCTCTATCATCTCTCCTGAGATTACCATGTCAGAAAAGTTTTTCGTGGCATTCCCTACCAATCTATCATAATACGGGGCCTTCAATGTATTGACGAATAGCACGGTTATCTCTTTTTCTGTCAGTGGTAGTTGAACCTGGGCCACTGCATCCCTCCATCGATGTACGTATTCCTTGAAGATTTCCATCGATTTCTTCTCCATATTTTGCAATGACAGCCTATCAGGGGTTGTATCCAAGACGTGCTTATACTGGACAAAAAAAACTTTGGCCAAGTCTTTTCATGAATTGATCTTGCTTCAATCTAACTGCACATACCATTTAGCTGCTGAACCAGTCAAACTATCTTGGAAATAATGTATTAATAGTTTATCGTTATGGGTATGACCTGTCATCTTTTACAAAACATGGTAATATGAGTAGAATGACACTTTGTCTCATCATATTTTTCAAAATTTGAGGTCTTAAATTTGGGTGGGATAACCAAGTCAAGCACTAGGCTAAGCTCATTGGCGTCAATAACCCTATAAATGTCATTACCTTCAACCACTTTGAGCTTCTCTTCGAGTTGGTCATACTTATCTTAAATTTTTGAATTTATAACAGGTTTTGACATTTCATGAGACTTCTTTTGTTCAACAAGGTCGTCAAGATTTGGTACCAAGATGGGATCGACTGGGATGGGTCCCGAATTGGTATTCAAGTGGGTTGATCATTGATTTGCAGAATGATTGACATAGGGGTGAGGTTATGCACTTGGTGATTGAATGTGTATACCCTGAGAAACTTGAGCCTGAACCTGAGGAGGAGTGAATCCCGGAGGGTAAAATGGCTCTTCTATATTAACCTCATCTCTTGTCTTTAACGCATCAGTGACTCCTTTTCCCTTCATTGAACCAAGCAATAGTTGTCTTAATTCGGTCATTTGTGCTTCGATGCTTTGCTGTATTTCCATCACTCTTTCTTGTATTTTTTTATGCCCTTTCGACCCTTTCAAATCTAGCTGTATTCTCTTTTTCCATGGCTCGAGTTTGAAAATGAGTATTATATCTATGCGAAATCGATGAATTTTGGTTCCTTGGCTTTGCTATCCTTGAACCTTAGTTTATTAACCATGAATTAGATCGCATGATATAATGTCGTTGATATTATTGTTAGCATAAAAATGAATGCATGAAATGAATGAAATGCAAATTAGGGTACTGTCTTGGATCGATCGAAACAAAAAGAAACTTTCATTAACCATGAGAATCTTTATACATTATTCGATCATTCTTGCATTAAAGCCATAAAAACATTTTACTTGAGCATATTGCTCCCTAGCTTCATACAAAAAGTGCAATAATCTTTGACTGTGACCTTAGGTTGGTACAATTTCTCGTTCCAGTGCTTCCGCCTTTTCAACCATGTTGCTTACTTTTTGAACAGTCTTGTAGATTTGAGTAGTCAGATGTTCGATGTATTGCTGCCTCCCTAAACTTTTTGCTCTTCATATTTCTCAAGCATCTACCTCTATATTACAAGTACGAGCCCAATAATCTTCTCTATCTTGCCACTCAGTCAAAATCTTGTCTACGTGACTCTGATTGCTTGTCAATTGAAGTTCCAAGCTCATTAATTCATGCTCTAAAGCTTTTTTCTCACTTTGTAAATCGAAGTTCTTGCTTTGTTCCCTATTTAGTTTAGCTTTTCACTTTCTCTTTGATGCCTTGCTACCTTTTTAGAAGCTCCTGAAAGTTTTTCTTTCCATTCATGCTGTTCTTTAGTGAGTGTGGAGATTATTTCTTTGTTTTCTCGAGCTCTGTTCTTCCAATATTCCACCATGTCTCGTAGTTCTTTCATATCCTTCTTAGATCCCTTCAAAGGTCTATTATCCAATCTCAATTTCTTATTTTTTTGATGCAGATTTTGTAGATCTTCTTTCAATACTTTTCATTCTTTAGTCAACTTTTGTACTGTATCATCTCTTATCATCAAATCATATCTTAATTGGTTGACCTGATCCATCATAGCCATTTTTTCTTTCTCTAACCTTTTTTTTTCAATCTCAAACTCTCGTTGAGTGATATCAAAAGTTGATAATATTGGAATTGAAATAGGAGCTGGCAACTTCTCTAAAACATCGACTGGTAAAGGCTTAATTTCGTTAACCTTTTTTATCCTCCAGGTAAGGTAACCTTCTGTAACATTATCTGTAAATCTAGCTAGACTCATTCGATTGACTTGCTTCCATGCTTTGATGATTTCACGAACCTTTTTCACATAACTGGGTGTTCCATAATCGAATTCGAGTGAACTGAGTCCATGAGTCATAGGGATAAACTACCGTGAGTCATATTGTCTTTGAACCATAAGGGGTGCGTAACTCACTACCCTCCATATTCCTAAGAAAGGTACCCATGACTCGTCTCCACAACTATACAAAATAACCATCGAAAGCATCCATGGTGCCCTCCATGTTACATCATCGCTCGTGAGCTTCAGAAAGAATGCCAACCACTGACCTTTTGTCCAATCTTTCCTCCATTCTTTAGCAATAAACTCCTTGATAGGACTGAAATGCACGGAGAATGGCCGAAATGATGTCTTTTCTTTCCCTTAAAAATGGCTTCTAAGCCAGACAAAAAGTAACTGAGCACACCTCATAAATCGTCTTCACCTCTTCTTCGATAAAAATTAAGTGATCTAATAGTTTCTGCCAAAATAGTTGGTGAAAGATTTATACATTTATCTAATTGCTTAAAGAAATCAACCACTGATGCTTCTATATGTCCTAAAACCTTAGGGAATATCATCAGTCCATAGATGGCCAAAGCAAACACATCCAACCCTTGATCAGTGTCAAAATACTTTCTTATGTACTCGAGTAAAAAAGTTGATGGAATGGTCTCAACCCCATTCTTTTCTTTCTTGTGCTTGTCTATCTCTTCAACCTCCACTTGCATGATCTTAGCTAACTTTTTTCTATATCCGATAGTCTTATGCTCTTTCCAATAGATTTTATCTTGATTGGTAGACTCTATTCGGAGTAAAAAAAAATATTCTTGGATCGTGGGGGCCAAGTCTTCTTGGTTGAATACAAAGCATCGATAAGATGGATCTCAGAACTGTATTGCGGCTCTCATCAACTGTTCATCAACCTTTACTGACATAAGCAGTGCCACATCTCTGTATTTCTTGGAAAAAGATTTTTTTCTCTCTGTTCTCCACTGTTTCCAAATGGTTTCTAATTCTGATATATTATTCTGACTGAGATCTATATGCACTGACTGTGATAGCACCGATATGTGACCATCTACTAAGTAATCTTTTTCTTTTCTTTGAGTACCTTCTGAATGGCCCTTAACCTCTAAGTAGCTTTTACACACAGACGACACCCTTTAGGTTTTCTAAAAGTTTTTATTATTGAAGATTGGTCCAAAACAATACCCTCTAAAAATATGATACCTATATGATGCATGCAACAAAATTGAAGACCATAAAACAAATAAATAATGTAGATAAAATAAATAAATAGAAATGAGTAAATAAAAGAACAACCATACGTCATAACAGAATATACATAGTGTCTTAATTTAGGTAATTTTCTCGTAGAAGGGACAATATGGCTCTATCCTAAAGTTGAACCTTACGGCTCACTATATGCCAGGTTAAGCTTTACGCGTCTAAAGGTTCCCAGACTATTCTTCACATCATCGTCCATTATAGACTAGTAAGGCTCCCCGATCCTCACCCATTACAGGTTGCTAACGGAACGGGTTCAATCTAAGTGGAAATGTTTTGCTAGCAAATGCAGAGGTTATCACCTCACGAGAGCGTAGCTACTTCATTTTCTCTTAAAAGGGATAGTGCCCGGGTCTAGAGCTCATGCATGAATATGCAAAGTGTGTGCATAATATTGTATTAATTAAAATAACATGAATAAATCATAACCACAAAAATTAAAATAAATTAATAACTAACATACAATTTGTTTTATTCATTAACAAATATTTTTTTTTTTTGAAAAATCAAGTTGAAGGAAATTAAAAGAAATGTCAAATAAAACCAATTAAATCCAACAATTCTTAATAGCGCATAATTAAAAGTTTTGGCTTGACTCTCGAATTTTATCCCCAGTGGAGTCGCCAAGCTGTCGTAACAGTTTTGAGACCGTCAGACATAAAGTGAGTTTTAAAATTGAAGTAAATAGAATGGAGTCGCCACCAATCTTTGTTAGGGTGTGATTGACCACCCAAAAGCTTATCCTTTTAATAAAACTATAAAAACGGGTTTAAAGTTCATCAAAAAGATAAATTTTGGTTTACGAAAAATTAGGTTGGGTCCGGGAGTCGGTTACGCGTAGGGAAGGATTAGCACCCCCACAACGCCCATAAATTGGTACCATTTAATTACGCGTTATTTTTGGTGTTGGATAAAAATGATTTTAATTTAAAATTTAACACTAATTCCCTTAAAAAAAATAAAATTTTGCTAAAATATTTATTTAGAACTATTGAGAAAATCTTTAAGTTAAAGAATTATCTTAAAATTTTCCATCATCTAGGCAGAATTTAAAATAACTCTTTTTGCCTAAGATTTAACACAATAATCCTTAAAATGAAATAACAATCTTTATAGAAAATAATTGTTAGTGACTCTCCAACTTCTAGGCAGAGTACCAAGAATTATTTCTTTCAAAATGTTATTTTTAATTTATTTTATAATATCACAAAAAGATTTTTTTGTAGTATTATTCTTTTTTTTTACTATAAAATATTTTATCATCGAACAGTAAATTAAAGAGAGAATAATGCAATCAATTATCGATGATAACATGCTAACATATGTATGCTAATAAATGTCATTTACAATGAAATGCAATTTAAAAGTTAGATTCTTAAGTATAATGAGACCACCACGACTCTCCAACATCTAGGCAGAGCTTAGGTGCGACTGTTTATATTTAAGATCCCAATTTTATTATACTTTTTATTTATTAATTTTATTATTAATAAATTTAGAACATAGTGTGAAAAACTTAATGAAATGGAGTTTCTTAAATACCCCATCATCTAGGCAGCATTCGGGAACAAACTATCTCATATGAGACTTCCACAAGTGTTCTTAAAGTTTTGAAATAAATTAAGGGTAAAATTTTAGGGTTTAAGTTTAGGGTTTGGGGTTTAATTAAAACGCGAACATCTCTAAAAATCCCCATCATCTAGGCGGACTTTCAGAGCAAGTTCAAAATTTTTTTATAACTTTGGAAAACTAGTTAAAATTTTCTTAGATATATATTTTTTATGAAAATTTAAATAATAATTCCCCAACATCTAGGCGAAATTATTTGTTTGAAGATGTATTTTTTTAATCCTTCCAACATCTACGCAGAGAAAATAAAAGGCTTATTTCATTATTATTACTATTTAAATATTTTTAAAATATATTATTTTTTTATATTGTTTTCATTTTATTATTATTAATAACAATTAAATATTTATCCTAATAAATTTAAACATTTATGCATAAAAAATACTTAAAATAACAAAGATAATATTATATAAAAAATTAAAAAATTAAAAAAAAATTTATTTTACCTGAATCGGACCGGTCAACAGTCCAGTCAACGACAGTTCGACGGTTCGATTCGGTCTGGGAGCGGTCTGGTTGGTTCAGCGGTTCAGGTCGGTCCAGAGAGCAATTCGATTCGGTCTGGTCAAATCGATTCAGAGTCGTTGAGAAATCTGGTTAGCGGGTCGGTTGCGCGAACCTCGGGTCAGGTTCGGGTCAACGCGTGGATCCTTCTTGGTTTAAATGACGTCGTTTTGGGGCGTTTATTGAAACGACGTCGTTTTGGCTATTGACAGTTTATATAAAAGTTAAAATTTTTTCTTTCCCTCATTCCTTTCACTCTTCAGAAAAAAAAAACCTTCTTTTCTCTCTCATTTTTTTTCTTCTGCCAAACGCAGAAGGCCAGCCAACGTTCTTTCGTTGCTATCGTCGTCGTTCGCCGGTCACCGGTCATCGTTGACAGTGGTCGAAAAATTCTCAAAAAATATCAAAACATTCCCCTCGACCTCCTAAGTTCAGATCTAAGGTCCCTTTCACCAAAAAGCGTCCCCACTTCCTTAGATCTACTAGTGAAGTTTCGATCAGATCCCTTTTTCTTTTGTATTCTAGCTTTATATTTTTTTTAACTGACTTTGATTTTTCTTTGTGCAGGGGCTCTCGACGTTGGGTTTCTCCCTGCGGGAAGGACTATTTGATTTTTTTTATGCTTTTTTTTCTTTTTTTTTTTTACAGAATCTCCCCTTCTTTTTTTCTCCCTGTTTTGGCTTTGCTAGGAGCTCTATTTATAGAGCTCCACCATACGCGTTTGGAGGGAAAGGCATGGGGCTCGATCACGGGATGTAAACATGAGCCCTGTGCCTCTTTTATTCATTTCTGTCTTATCTGACATTTGTCAACGGAAGGAGTAATTAGAGGGGTGGAGGGTAGGGTCTGGTGGTAGTGGCGTCGGGGACGACACCACTGCCATCCTTAATTTTTTTTATCTTCTGTTCTATTTTTTTTTGTATTTTTGTTTTGTATTTGTATTATTTTTGGTATTTTTTTTTGTATTTCATATTTTGTAATATTATTGTTTTTATTTTATTTTTTTTGGGACAAAAATTGATGTCTACATGTTGTGCATTAGCTTAGACTGCCAAAAAATTTAGACAATACATGCTTTATCACACCATTTACCTTATAGCAAAACTAGATCCAATTAAATATATTTTTGAGAAGCCTTCTCTGTTTGGTAAAATTGCTAGGTGGCAAGTAATACTCTCGGAATATGATATCATATATGTAAGTTAAAAGATAATAAAATTGAGTGCTATAGTTGAATTTTTTACGAATCATGCTACTGAAGAATATGAACCAATGAGACTAAAGTTTCTCAATAAAGATTTGATGACTATTTCCCAATTAGAGAAGGGGAAGCATGAAGAAAAATGTTGGAAGATGTATTTTGATGAAGCTGCCAATGCTTTGGGACATGAAATTGGGGTAATTCTGATTTTTCCAGAAGAACAATATTACCTATAACAGCGAGGTTAATTTTTAATTACACAAATAACATCATTGAATATGAGGCATGTGTTATGAGTTTACAAGTTGCTATAGATAGAAAAGTTAAACATTAAAAGTGTTTGAGAACTCAGCTCTAGTTATATATCAATTGAAAGAAAAATGAGAGACGAGAGATTCAAAACTCATTCCATATCATAAGTATATGTTAGAGTTGATAAAACAGTTTGAAGATATCCAGTTTGATCATTTACCTCGAGAAGAGAATCTGATTACCTATGCCCTGGTTACTTTGGCTGTAATGATCCAAATTAGTGATAATACTGACATTTAGCCTATCAAGTTAGATGTCAAGGATATGCCAACTCATTGTTCCAATTTAAAATAAGAGGAATATGAGAAGTCTTGATTTTATGATATATTATAGTACATTAAGAATTGACAATACTCAATCCAAGCAACGAAAAATAATAAAAAGGTAATTCCAAGATTAGTTATAAGCTTTTTTTTGGATGGGGATGTCCTATATAAAAAGAGCATTGATCAAGTATTGCTGAGGTGTGTAAATAAGATCGAAGTAAACAAAATCATTGAAGAGGTGCATGATGAAATATGTGAAACACATGTCAATGGACATATGATGACAAGACAGATCATAAGAGTAGGGTACTACTGGTTGACAATAAAGAATGATTGCATTAACTATGCTAAAAAATATCACAAATGCCATATCTATGTTGATAAGATCCATGTTCCACCATCTACTTTACATGTTTTGGCACCACCTTAACTATTCTCAATGTGAGGCATGGATGTCATTGGTCATATTACCCCAAAGGCTTTTAATGGGCATAAGTTTATTTTCATGATGATAGATTACTTCACGAAATGGGTAGAGGTAGCATCATTTGTAAATGTAACATGATTTGTGGTTTGTAAGTTCATAAAAAGAGAGATCATTTATAGATATAACTTTCGAAGAGAATCATTTCAGATAATGTTAAGAATCTGAATAACAAGATGATGCAAGAAATATGTGCCCAATACAAGATCAAGCATCATAACTCAGTGTCATACCGTCTAAAAATGAATGGGGCAGTTGAGGCAACTAATAAAAATATAAAAAAAAATTCTTGAAAAGATGATTGAGACCTATAAAGATTGACATGAGAAGTTGTCATTTGCACTGCATGCATATTAAACGTCAGTGCGCACTTCTACTAGGATAATTTTATTTTCTTTGATTTATAAGATGAAAACTGTATTGCCAGTAGAAGTAGAGATTCCATCCTTGAGGGTTCAAAAAGAAATTGAATTGAAAAAGGCTAAATAGATTCGAGAACACTATGAACAGTTAAATTTCATAAAAAAAAGAGATTGATAGCATTGTACCATGGTCAACTATATCAAAGAAGAATTATGAGGGTTTATGACAAAAAGTTTAACCTCGTTATTTTTGAAAGAGAGAGTTAGTCTTAAAAAGAATTCTTTCAAATCAGCATGACAATAGAGAAAAATAGATTTCGAATTAAGAAGGACCATATGTGGTGAAACGAGCTTTCTCGGGTGGAGCGTTTATACTGACTGAGATGGATATAAATGATTTACCCCATCCTATAAATTTTGATGTTGTGAAAAAGTACTATGCTTAAAAAAATAAAAAAAAAAAAAGAGAAAAGAAAAGAAAAAATGAAAAAAAAAGACTCAAGGTGAAAACTCCAAGAGGGTGGTTTGAGTCATAAGGAGTTTATATAAGTTGAAAACCTGATAAAGCAACTTAGGTAAGGAGAATATAGCATCAAATTTGAAAATTCATTTGCATTGAGGCTAGTAAAGTTTGAGGAGCTTTAAGTTGTTAAGTGCATCGGATGGTTGAGTTTTCAGAAAGACTTCAAGATGTGTTATCATAATTGTCCGATTGTTTATTTTTGGACATTGTCTCCCCATACCTATATTTGTAATTCTTTCTTAGCCAAAGTTTGCCAGTATTTTTCCTAATAAAAGACATTATACTTCGTTCTTGGTGTGTCTCTTCTGTTGACTATTTTCTAACCATTCTTATTCTTTTCTCTTTAATACCTTACAATGGAAGAAATGTGTGAATACATTCTTACTTTTTGATATTGAAATAATGATTGATAAATGAATAATAGCATGAAAGATTTCTACATTACATTAGAGAGGTCAAGAGTGATAAGGGCAATTTTAAGATGTTCAGTTCATGATAATGATAGTGAATTTGGAAAAGGATTTCTTGCAGAAAAAATGTGAGAATTAAATGAAAGAGATGATTGAGAGTTACGCTGACTTGATTTTTGAATAATAAAGGGTTTGAGGCCCAAGAAAAGAGCTTGAGAAACTTGAGTACCATAACTAAATGGGAATTAATTAGCTAGCATTTGCATAGCATGCGTTGCATTTCGCATAGCATATACTGCATTTAAGAAAGTATAGTGCATAAATTCAAAATGCAATGGTATTTCAGGATCCCACATAGAAAAGATAGATGTGAAGACTTTTTGATGTAAAAGTTTCAAATTTGAGAAAAAGCTTGAGATGTAAGATTCTAATCCTTGAAAAAGGATATCTATTGGTATCAGGATCGATTTGTAAGACCTTTGGGCATAATCTCCTAAAATTTCTTTAAACATGATCTTTGACTCCTCTAGAATTGATTGTCAAGAAGCTTTGTTTATTTTTTTCAAAAGTTGTTAAGCCTCTGATTAGAGGAGCTTTGTTTATTTTTTCGAAGTTGTTAAACTTTTGATTAAATGAGCTTTATTTATTTTTCAAAGTCGTTGAGCCTTTGTTTAGAGGAGCTTCATTTATTTTTTCAAAGTTTTGTTACCTCTATTCAGATGAGCCATTTATTTTTTCAAAGTTTTATTACCTCTATTTAGAGGAGTAATTTATTTTCTAAAGTTGTTGAACCTCTATTTAGAAGAGCATTTATGTTTTTCAAAGTCGTTGAGCCTTTGCTTAAAGGAGTTTTGATCAAAATTTTAACAAAAAAAATAAAAAAAAGTAAAAAAAAAAGTGTCGAGTTAAGTCTTGAATGGGTGTCTGCGTTTTTGCACAATTCCTATTTCATAGAGAATGTGCAAAGATGGGCAACTGTAGACACCCAATATGGTTCAAGCCCGGATCAATTGGGTCTAGTCCAAATGGGGTAAGATGGGCCCATTTTTTATTTTTATTTTCATTATTTATTTATTTATTTATTTTATATGATTTTTTATTCTAGAAGAAACATTTTTATCGTGAATTTGGGGGTGGTAGAGTTTGAATTAGATTCAAAGATTGAATTCCAATCACAAATGGAATTGAGAATGATCAGAAACTCTTATGATCAATCCCTATAAATAAATGCTGAAACACATATCAGAACAGAGAGGAAACAGAAGAAAACAAAAGCAAAAGAAAGGTTCTAGAGGAAAAAATAGTTTTATATTTTTTAGGAAATTTTCAAAATTTTGGTTTTCTTTTTGAAAAATTTTTAGAAAAATTCCAAAATTTGATCAATTTTTCGGCTAATTTTTTGGCTAACTTTGAATTTTTCGGTGAGAGTTTCCAATTTTCGACGTGTTTTTCCAGATTCTGATAGAACATTTAACCGAAATCTAAATTTTTTTTAGAGAGAAAAAGGAAAAAAAAAAAGTAAGAGAGAGAAAAAGAAAGGAAAATATGAAGGAAGATCGGGTGTCAGCCTTTTATACTCTTGCAAAATGACACTGTTTTAGCGTTAATAAATCCCTAGGATCCGCGCGTTTCTCCTTGGGCCAACCCAACCTGATCGCAATCCAATTTGCTAACTCGCGTGCCAACTAATCCCTAGAGTCGGGCTGAACCGAGCCGCATCTTCTCAGTCGAGCCCACGAGCCACTTTTTGTTTCTGCAGCCAAGCCGTTTTTAGATTTTTTTTTTTTGGTATTTTCTTATTTATCTTATTTAAGTATTTTATTTATGCATTTGTTTTTTTTCCTTTAGTATTTTTTTCTTTTCTATTAAATTAAATAAAACATAATAAAAATAAAATTTTGGGAATAAATATTAATTATCCAATGATGGAATTTATAGAAATTTCAAATGGTAAATTTTTATAAAATTTTTAGGTGTGAAATTTTGTCTAAATTTAGCCCAAATGGTAAAATAATTTAGATAAAGTTTCAATAACAATAATTAATGTTTATTTCCAAACCAAAAAAATAAAAAAAAATTTTTTAAAAAAGGTGTTTTTGAGGAAAAGTTGAAAGTATCAATTTTCCTTGAAAATAAAATTTTCAAAAATATATTTTTAAGGAAAAATTGAAAGTATCAATTTTTCTTGAAAATAAAATTTCTAAAATAAAATTTTTCAAAAAGTATTTTGAAGAAAAGTTGAAAGTATCAATTTTTCTTGAAATTAAAATTTCAAAAAAAAAAATATTTTGAGGAAAAGTTGGAAGTACCAATTTTTCTTAAAAATAAAAATTATCAAGAAAAACATTTTTAAGGAAAAATTGAAAGTATCAATTTTTCTTAAAATTAAAATTTCAGAATAAAAAATATTTTAAGGAAAAGTTGAAAATATCAATTTTTCTTAAAATAAAAACCTCCAAATGCTTTAAGAAAAAGTTAAAAGTATCATTTTTTCTTATGTAAAAGCAACGAGTTTTTTTTATAAAATGAAAATAAAAGGGTTTATATCAAAAGTTGAATCATTATTCCTTATTTATTTTATTTTATTTTTCTTTTCTTTTCTTGAAAAAAATTTTAGTGTTAAATAATCTGACAATGTAGCCTTTGTAAGTGAAATAATAGTTTTCTTGTATACTCTTGAAGTGAGGGAATTTTCTTAATTCTTTGCCAAAAGTATTGGAGTTAATTAAGAATAATTTTCAATAATAATTACTTGGTAAAATTTTTAAGGCTTATCGGATAACATAAAATTGAGCTGGTACCATCTTTCGATAGGCATCACTCGTAACCGAACTCCTAAACTTTGTTCTGGTTAATAGACCTGAACATATTCTTTTAGGGACCCTTAGTCAAGCTTAGGTGTTCTTTGAAATGATAGATTTCTTATGTGGTCAATCGCACCTAAACAAAAAAGATTGGTGACGACTCCTCAAGTTAATATTTAGCGATAGGTCCTTGGATCTAGATATTATAATATCTATATGCAAGAATGAATGAATGCTTTGAATGCTTGACACAACAAACTATAATACATAAACACATGAATGTATGCACAATAATGCATAAATACATGTACTGATGTTTATCACATTATGCTACATGGATAAATACATATGTTAGTGATGCTGGATTAGAATACAATATACAACATACAATAACATAACAATAAATAAAGATCAAGTAACATTTTTCATAAAGTTGATATAAACGAAGCTCAAAAGGTCCACTTATATGTCTTAACTAGGGTTACATTCTAATGATGGGTAAATAGGACTTTAACCTAAAACATGTGGTTTGGGTTAAATCTAAAGGTTCCTAAATTATTCTTACATCATTGTTTATTACAGACTAATAAGACATTCAAATCCTCACCTATCACAAGCTACCAATGAAAATGATTCAATTTAAGTGGGAGTATTTCACTAGTCATTACAAAGATTATCATCTCACGATAGCGTACATACTTTACTCTTTCCTAAAAAGTACAAAGCCTAAATATAGAGCTCATGTAATACACATGCATGTGATAGTATGTGGAAAATAATACATATATCTTTATTCGTAATTTTCACAAGCCAAGTCAAAGAATAAAAAAATGAAAATAAATGTAAAAAATGATAAGCAATTTAAGACCAACCAAACCAAAAATTAGGATAATTCAAAAATAATTAATGGCTTGAGTCTCAGAGTCTTCAGTGGAGTTACAAACTATTATAGATCCGTAAACTTATAGCTATACACAACTTAAAGAGTTGCCATTAATATTTTATTAAAGTGTGATTGGTCATCCAAGTGAATATATCCCTTTTCAAATAACTTAAGCTTGATTAAGGGTCCTTAAGGAATAAGCTTTGGTATACTAATGAGAATAAAGTTTAGAAGTTCAGTTACATATAGAAAAGGTTATAGCACTTCCACACGCCTATCCAAAGGACGATACCATTTTATTTTAAATTATCTTAAAGGTATATGGTTTTAACGATTTTAAATTTTAATATTTAAATATTAAAAATAATTTTTACGATTATCAATCTGACAAAATTCTTAAAAATACTTTCTCACTTCAAAAGTTTTCAAGAATTTTATTTGTTTTTTTAAAGACACTTTATCGTAGGAAAAACTTAATCATTTATTTATTTTTGTTAAAATTTTATTTTATTAAAAATATATTTAATCCTTTCACCATTTGGGCCCAAATTAGAAATATTTTCTCACTTTAAAATATTTTCTCATTTAAAAATTTCTTAGATAATCATCAATTTATGATTACTAAGAATTTCATCCTTAGAGCTTTTTTTTTTTTAATTTCATTTCTAAATTTTTTACCACTTGGGCCTAATTTAGAAATATTTTTCCTAAAATTCAATCCATCATCTTAAAAAATAAGATTATAACAATTATTTTTCTAAAGTTTCATCTAAATTCTTTCATAATTTGGGTTGAATTTAGGAAAAACTTTTCACCTAGAAATCTCATAAAAGTTTAGTTATTTGTGATTTTTTTTTTGAAATTTCATCCTTGGGTAATTATCAAATATTTTCATACAAAATTTTTTTTAAGTTATATTTTTAATTTTTATTCAAAAAAGGATACAATTTCTTTTATTGAAATTTTGTCTAAATTATTCTAATATTTGAATTAAATTTAAAAAAATTTCTTACCTATAAATTTTTTAGAAATTAGCCATTTATAATTTATAAAAACTTTTTCGTCGGATGATTATAATTTATTTCCAAGATTTTATTTAAAGTTTTATTTTATATTTTAATTTAGGATAACTTCTTAATAAATTTTTTTCTAAAAGCTTAATCATGCAAAAATATTTAATAAATAAATAAATAAAATAAATATATATATATATATAAAATGACTCGATTTGGCTTGGCAAATGACTCGACTTTAAGAGCAGAAATCAACTAGAATGGCTCGAACTTGGCTTAGCTTAATGGTACAATTTCACGGCTCAACGTTGAATTTTGTGAAATAGATGGTTCTCAAATGCGGGCTCCAGATCCAAAATCGGGTTGACACACGGATTTTTTTCACTTAGTTGAAACACAATGTTTCATGCTCGTTATAAAAGCTAAATTTACTTTTTCTTTCATTTCTTCTATTCAGCTTTCCTCTTTAACTTTATTTTCCTCCCCATCTACAAGAAACAGATAAACAATAATCCTATTTTTTATATTTCGATCAATAGTGTCATCGTCATGCACAATCGCAGTTTGATCACCAATGCAGCCCAAAATTTCACATTCGCTTCCTCTTCACTTTTTCATCTCGGATATAGGCTTGAGCTTTTGAAAATCCTTTTTAAATGCCCCAAATTTAAAGTTACAAGCCGTGACTTTCCTCCACTGTTTCTGTTAGAAAAATAGGGTCCAGCCCTATGTAAGTGATTTTGGACCAAGTAAAGGCCATGGGCCTTGATCTTTCATTTTACATAAAATCCTAGCTACTTAATAAAAAAGAAGTGGGGTTGTTTTAAGGGGGTGTCAAAAACTAAGTAGAGAAAGAAGAAAAGCCAAAAAAGTAGAGAAAAAAAGAAGAAAAGAGAGTTGGTTGAACGAAAGTCGATCTATGATCCGATTGAGTTGAAACCTTGTCAAGAGGTTTATGATTCAGAGTTTTACATTCTGAACGGTGACAATCAGGTTTAAAACTCCCTAGAAACAAATCCAGGGTGTATTTGTTGAGTCACTTATTTGGTGAAATTTCTTCAATTATTTCTCTAGTTGTTGATTAGCTCTAGTTTTAGTTAAAGAAGAACTTTGTATACCTATTATTTGATAGTAAAGATTTTTTTGATGGTCTATAGTTTTTTTCCCTCTACACTGGAGGGTTTTTCACGTAAATGTTGGTGTGTGCTTTATTTTTCTTATGTTTTTTTATTATTGATTGTCTATTACTTCTGTATTGTTATGATTATTACTTCAGGCGCAACAAGTGGTATCAGAGCGAGAGTTATTTTGAGACATCGATACAGAAGTAATCCAGAATAGAAGTAAATTATGTTTGAAATCATGAAGGGTGATACAGGTTCTATGATAAAATTGACAGCATCAAATTATTTAATTTGAAAACCTATGATAAAGGATCATCTATACTGTAAATATTTGTATGAGCCAGTATTGGATGATTCGACTAAACCAGCAGATATGAAAGATGAAAGCTGAAAGAAGCTAGGTAGAAAGACGCTGGCTACAATCAAAAAATAAGTTGATATCAACGTGTTTCATCATGTAGCGCAGGAGTCAGATGCTCACATTGTTTGAAAAAAATTGGCAGATTGTATGAGAGAAAAATAGGTATGAATAAAGTTATACTTGTTTAAAAGCTTACAACTTTACGGTACAGGGATAAATGATCTATTATAGAGTACTTGAATGATTTTTAAGATATATTTAATCGGATGACTACTATGGAGCTTAAGATGGATGATGAAATGAATGTGTTATTTCTTTTGGGTTCATTGTCAAACAATTGAAATACTTTAGTTATGATTATTCTTAATCCAACTCCTGATTATAAGGTGACATTGAAGATAGTAAAGGACAGTATGTTTAATTAAAAAGCAAGATGAAAAGATGTAGACCCTGAAAATCAAGCACTAGTCACAGAGAACAGAGGTAAAAACATCGACAGAGTCAAGACTCAAAAGGTTATGGTAAGTCTAAACATAGATCTAAGTCTAGAGGTAAAGTAAAATATTTCTATTGTGGTAAGGTAAGTCATGTAAAATGAAACTGTAAAATCTTGAAACAAGAGCAAAAAGATGAAAAAGATAAGAGTTCAGATGATGGTAATGTTACAGTAGTGAATTCAACTAATGATTCAGTTACTTTGATTTGTACACATGGTGATTGTAATCATGTTAGTAATCCCGACATTGAGTGAATAGTTGACACAAGAGCAATATATCATTGTGTTTCTAAGAGAGAGTTATTTACAACTTATAAAGTAAGAGACTTTGGTTGTACCAAGATGAAAAATAAGAGTGTGTCGTAGATTGTTAGGATTAGTGATATTATTGTACAAATTAGTATAAGCTGCATGTTGACTTTAAAAGATGTCAGACACATTTCAGATATGAGAATGAACTTGTTTACTATTAATGTCCTTGATAAAGAGGGATATGAAAGTCAATAAAAGAATGGACAGTGGAAGTTTCTCAAAGGATCTATGGTAGTTGTAAGGAGAAAACTATGCTGCACAATGTATAAGACATGGATACAATTGAACGGTAAATAGGTAAATGCCGTTGAAGATGATGCTTCAGTAAACTTATGGCACAGAAGGCTAACACACATGAGTGAAAAGGGGTTATAAGTTTTGACAAGGCAGTCTCTTATTCTTTTGACCAAATGTATGTCTCTCGATTCATGTGATTATTTTTTGTTTGGTAAGCATCATAGAGTTTCTTTTCGTAAAAGTTCTTAGAAAAAAAATAGATTGGAATTAATTTATTCTGATGTATGTGGTCCTATTGAGGTTGAGTCATTAGGTGGTAGCAGATATTTTGTTACTTTTATTGATAATGCTTCATGTAAGACTTGGATGCATATGTTGAAATACAAAAGTCAGGTACTGTAGTATTTTTAAAAATTTCATGCCATGGTTGAAAGGATGACAGGGTTTTACCTTTGAAGTGTATTTGAACTGATAATGGTGGAGAATACACATCTAAAGGCTTTGAAGAGTATTGTTCAAAACATGGGATCAGGCATGAGATGACAGAACCTGAAACACCGTAGCATAATGGTATAGCTGAAAGAATGAATTGTGAAAAAAGTTAGATGTATGTTGAAGATAGCAAAATTACCAAAACCATTCTAAGGTGAAGCAATCAACATAGCTTGTTATTTACTTAACAGGTCACCATCAATTCTTTTGGGCTTTGATATTTCAGAAAGAGTGTGGATAGAGAAAAATACTTCATACTCTCACTTGAAAGTTTTTTAGTGTAAAGCATTCATGCATGTGCCAAAAGAGTAAAGATCAAAGCTTGACAGTAAAGTCACATAGTGTGTGTTTGTAGGATATGATAATGAGGAATTTGGCTGCAGGGTATGAGATCCAGTAAAGAGAAAGACAGTTAGAAGCAGAGATATGATCTTTCATAAAAAAAGAAATCATAGTAGACCTTGAGAAAAATGAAAAGACTACACGGGTTACTGGTGAGTGTAATGTTTCAACACCGATAAGGATTTCACAGGAAAGAGCCATAGATGGTGAAAATGAGTAAGAAACAGAACTTAAGGATATGAATGAGCTAGCCACAGTTGGTGATAAGTCAGATGCAATTAGTTTTGAGCAGGAAGAGCAATCCTCTCTACCTGAAAGTATTGAGCAATGGGAGCTACCTTCGACATCAAGTGATGCAGAGTCTTAGCCCAAGAGATCTATTAGAGAGCGCAGACCATCTATCAAGTATCCAAGTTTAAATTTTATTTTAGTTATCAATGAAGGGGAGCTAGAAAGCTTTCAAGATGTACAGGTTATTTCGGATAAAAAGTATTGGTTAAAAGTAATGAAAGAAAAGATAGAGTCATTATGAAAGAATGATACTTATGATCTTGTTAAACTTTCAAAAGAAAAGAGGCCATTAAAGAATAAATAGGTGTTCAAGTTAAAAAAAGATGGTGACAACCTAGTGAGGTACAAAACTCGATTGATAGTAAAAGATTTTTCTCAGAAATCAGGCATCAATTTTGATGAGATCTTTGCTCCAGTTGTAAAGATGAGTTCTATTCGAGTGGTACTGAGATTAGCAACTAGTTTGAATCTTGAGCTTGAGCAACTTGATGTTAAAATTACATTTTTGCATGGTGATTTATAGGAGGACATTTATATGAATCAGCCTGAGGGTTTTGAAGTGAAAGAGAAAGAGCACTTAGTTTACAAATTGAAAAAAAGCTTGTATGGCTTGAAACAAGCTCCGTAACAGTGATACAAGAAGTTTGATTCTTTTATGATGAGTCATAGCTATAAAAGAACAGCAGCAATTTTTGTGTGTATGTTAAATAATTTTCTAATGGTAACTTCATTATCTTATTATTATATGTTGATATTATGTTGATTGTAGGACAAGATGCTAGTATGGTTTGTAGGTTGAAAGAATAATTGTCTAAGTTTTTTGATATGAAAGATTTAGGTCCAACAAAGCAGATTCTTGGTATGGACAATATCTAAGATAGGAAAGCTGAAAAGCTATGGTTATCACAGGAAAAGTATGTTGAACGAGTGCTTGATAGATTCAACATGCAACATGCTAAATCAGTTAGCAGTCCACTTGTCAATCATTTTTATCTAAGTAAAAAATTTTATCCAGTGTCTAAGAAAGAGCAATTAGCTATGTCTAGTATTCCTTATTCTTCTGCAATCGGTTCTTTAATGTATCTTATAGTTTGTATAAAGCCTGACATTGCTCATGCAGTTGGTATAGTGAACAAATTTTTTTCTAATCCGGAGAAGGTTCACTGAAAAGCAGTAAAATATATTTTTAGATATTTGAAGGGTACCTCAAAAATATGCTTGACTTATGAAGTTTCACAACCAGTTCTAGAAGGGTTTATGATACTGACATGGCAAACGATCCTGATGGTAGGAAATCTACTTCAGGGTATTTGTTCACTTTTGTATGAAGAGTTGTATCTTGGTAATCTAAGTTACAGAAGTGTATTACTTTTTCAACTATAGAGGCTAAGTATATTGTAGCAACTGAAGCATGTAAAGAAATGCTTTAGATGAAATATTTTCTTTTTAAATTGATGTTAAATCAAAAAGAGTATGTGATATTTTGTGATAGTCAGAGTGCTTTAGATTTGAGTAAAAATATCATGTACCATGTTAAAATAAAGCACATTGATGTTAGATATCATTGGTTACGTTTAGTGATTGAAGAACAGTAGATGCTATTGAAAAAAGTTCATATTGATAAGAATGTAGCAGATATGTTGACTAAGATACTTCTTAGGAAAAAGCTTGAGCTTTGCAGTAACTTGGTCGAAATGAGGTCCTTAGCCAAGGTAAGTTTCAAATGAAACTGTTATGGTGATGAATCTCCTTCTAATGGGGCTGGAAGGGGAGATTGTTAGGAAAATGAGGTTTAGCCCCATGTAAGTGGTTTTAGACCAAGTAAAGGCCATGGGTCTTGATTTTTTATTTTACACAGAGCCCTAGCTAGTTAATAAAAAAAATGTGAGGTTGTTTTAAGGGGGTGTCAAAAACCAAATAGAGAAAGAAAAAAGCCAAAAAAAGTAAAAAAAAAAAAGAAGGGAGAGTTGGTTGAACGGAAGTCGATCCGTGGTCCGATTGAGTTAGAACCTTGTCAAGAGGTTTATGATTCAGAGTTCTACATTCTGAACGGTGAAAATCGAGTTTGAAGCTCTCTAGGAACAAATCCAGAGTGTATTTGTTGAGTCACTTATTTGGTGAGATTTCTCTTATTATTTCTCTAGTTGTTGATTAGCTCTAGTTTTAGTTAGAGAAAAACTTTGTATACCTATTATTTGATAGTGAAGATTTTTTTGATGGTCCGTAGTTTTTTTCTCTTTATACTGAAAGATTTTTCACGTAAATCTTGATGTGTGCTTTATTTTTTTATGTTTTTTTATTATTGATTGTTGTCTATTGCTTATATATTGTTGTGATTATTGCTTCAGGCGCAACAGTTTCAACCTCTTTATGTCATCTGATCAAACGTATTTTTCAGTATGTTGTCATCCTCACAACACTTTTCTTCCTCGTAGGTTTAATCACAAAAAATCCCAATAACTGTCATCGACCACCTAAGTGTTGCCACTGTTGCTGCCACTTCTGTCATTGGCATTCCATTTTCTTCCTTGTTGTTTTTCCTATCTCTATGAATTATTGGAAGTTTTTCAAAAATCTTGAACCCGAGACCCCTGATCTGATCATATATTTGGTTTCTTGATGCTTTTTGTTTTGAAAGCTATTGATTTCTTGATGCTTTGTGTTTGTTTTCTGTGTAATTTGTGGTGTTTTTTAGGTTTTGCAAGAAGTTAAGCTTGATTGTCTCTTTGATGGCTTTTGGTCTTGGGCTTTTTGGCTTGTACTGATTTCACCTTAGTGCACTTATTGGGGACTATTTTATGTGTTGTTGGTGGTGATGCACGATAAATGGCTTAAAGAGCAGTATAGCAGGAAAGTTTGATTTAAAATGTTTTAAGTCTATTGAAACATGAATTTTTCATTTACATTTTTCTATTGTATCTGTGTATTGCGACTGAATCTCGTTGGCTAAAATATTGAAACTTATTGTATTTAAGGAATTCTATCTAGGTCGATTGTATCTAGTTTCCCCTACATTTCCTATCATGAAAAAAAAAAAAACTGAAATGGAAAAAGGAATGGTAGTGTTTGGCCTTTTAGTTTCCCTGACTGGTGATGATAGTGGGATAGCAATGAAGGGTGAGGGTGATGTCTAAATTGGCTACTCATTCTCCTCTTGTTTTCTAGTGATTGCTATGTGTTTCTTTGTTACTTTCTCAATAATTTTGCTTTTTGATCCGTGTCTTTTCTCCTTGATTTTGTGTGTAATTATAGGGCAAGTTTGGAGAATTTCAGATTAAATCAAACTCAGCAATTTGAAATTGAAGATTATCAATTCAACAAAGCCAATCTTTTTAATTTTTTTCTTTTGATCTTTTATTATTTTTGTTTTGAAATAATCAAATAAATTAAAAAGAATTAACAAATAAAGAAAAGATAATAGAATAAATCATATATATATATATAGACAAATAAAACAAAAATAAAACAAATCATAAAAAAAGAACTATTGGACTTTGGATAAACCCGAGCCCAATTGATTTTGAGCTTTTGTGATTGAAATTAAATTGAACCCGATTAATATAGACCTTAGATTAAATAGGATGTCTACACTTGTGAAAATGATTTTTGTTGGTTGTTTCAATACTATATGCGGGGATTATAGTGAAATGCATCTCAATGATCAATGAGAAACTTGCACATGAATTCTGTTCTAATTAATGTGGCATCTATGAAAATGACAATTAGGTGAAGATTTTTTGGACTGATTATCTGCATATATTCATGATCAACTTTGGTGGGCGAAAGCATAAGGCTGTCTGCCCCAAAGGCCCAAACAAAGGAATAGAGTAAAATGATGAATTTTTAACTCTATTTGATTGACACTTGTGTGTATTTCTGGTTTTTTTTTTTTTTTTAACAAAAATAAAAAATAAAAAAAATTGGAAATAGTAAGTAAAAAAATGAATTTGAAATTTTTAAAAAAGTGCGGAATGTGCCATAAAATGACAAACACTTGATTAAAAAAAACAATTTAACATCTTTAGCTAAGATCATGTTCACATTATTTTTAGTAATGATATGACATTATTTATTAAAATTGAATTGACCAAAACTGCTTCCCATTGATAATGATGATGATAATTCTATTGCCGTCTGAAAAGATAGGGGAGGTTTTTTGTTTGGCTTGAAATCTGTAATATTGTCAAACCCCACTTAAACTGAGTGACACAATTATGACACGAAGAATAATTTTTCACATGGAAGGCATAATTCCGGCTCCAAGAACTTAATCATATTCATAGATATCATGCCATGGCCCCGGCCAAGTGGATATGCCCATGCCCATGTGGCTTAACTGTGGCCTCTGGCACCCACAATCACAGCATCATTGTAGCCATGTTCCACCCCACCAACAAATCTGCCCATATGTAAGCCAATGAGGCTCTCCATCTGTGATCTGTTGACCATGGGGCCATATTGCCTTAACTTTGCGCCACAATGCAGCCGCCGGTAATTTCTCAACTGTTTCTGCCTCCCTCAAAGGTCATTAGTCCCTTCCAACCAACAAGTCAAAATTTGGGGTTCCCCTCCAAGTGTTTAATATTGTGGGGTATCGTTTATCTCGTTCTTTGATTGAACAACAACAAGGAAGTCACCATTGTGGGGTGTGACATGGGTCTCCCATTTCACTACTTTTAAACGCAAGCAATGATCTTTGCTTCTGAAAGCTTTCACCCCAACAAGTCATTTAGAGAAAACCAAAAGAGAGAAGAGAAAGAGTGTTCTAGTGGGGCAAGCCAAAGCTTTTGCTTTAGTTAAAGTCGGTGGATTTGTTTTTACTTTGACAAAGGAAATAAAAAATTTTCAAAATCAAACAAAAAGTATTATATTAGTTCAATTGCCATGGAATTTACGTATGTATTATTTTATTTTTGAAAATTACATTTATAATTAAATATTACATTTATATAATTAATTATTATATTATTAAATAATCAATTAATAAATTATAATTTAATTAAACAATCAAATTCACACACAATAAAACTTAAATCTAAAATCTTAAGATTTTAGCACTTATTTCTTATCACTATTCAAGTCCTGATTAGTATGTTCATATTATTTTTAATTAAATAAATATAAAAATAATGTAAAATTTTAAAAAATTGATAGTTTTGTTTTCCAATGCCAAATGATTCTATCTTTATAAAAAATTAAACTCTTTTTTTTTTTTCAAAATTTACAAACTCAGCCCCAACTCTTTGCCCCTCATCATCAAATGATTCTTCCCTTTTTATTATTTTATTTTTGCTTTTTCCGGTTGAGGTAATATTCCACGTTATATCATAACCATTTTTTTCCAATAGAAAAAACGTGGGATAAGTTAAAAGCAAAAATGCTTCCTACTCCTTTTCCACACGGTGGGATAATACTTTTGTACTATAATAAAGGGGAATTTTTCAAATCCCAAATGCCAAAGAATAATAATAATTAGACTCAAGTTGGAATCCCTTTTTCTTTCAATTATATCCCTAAAAAATCACATATTTTTTTATCAAATTATTTTTTCAAATACTCTTTATATCCTTTACTTTTAAATCATATGTGAAAAAAAATTTTATTATCAAATAAGTTTCGGTTTAACGGTAAAAAAGATGCTTTATAATTTTAAGATTTTAAGTTTAAATCTTACTGTATATAAATTTGATTCAATTTTATATTGGATTTATCTAATTATGTTTTAATTTATTAATTGATTTAATTATTTTTAATTATGTTTTAATTTATCAATTGATTTAATTATTTTTAATATATGATATAATACTTGATTATAATTATAATTTTTTTATACTTATAATTTTATACTCCTTATGTCTTAAATTGATCGAGTTGTATTGATTTTTACAAAATTTAAGAAAAACATTTTGATATTTATATATTAATATTAAAATTAAAATTTTTTTATAATATTAAAGTTTCATGATTTTTAATGTCAAAAATAAAAAAAAAAACTATAAAAATAATTTTAAACCATAAAAAGTAAGAATTCTAAATATTAAAAAAATATTATTTTGAGACATAAAAAAAATGAACAAAAAATTAGTATGAGGGAATAAAAATATTCTTAATATCCTGATTTTTCTTGATAATAACATCTAAACTCTTTTATAACACTTACTACTTATTTAAGTTAAGAGAGATATTACATAAGTTAGATTTCAAGTTAAAATCTTCGAGATGGTGGGAAATTTATTTTTGTGTTATTCATTATGCGACTAAACATTCTTATCTTATAAAATATATAAGCATAAATATAACAAAGTTTTTCAATTAAAATAAAATAATCATTTAAATATGTATTGTTTTATTATAATTAATTAAGTTTTTAAATATCTATTTAATTTATTGAATTTTAATTAAATAAAAATTAATTAATCATCAATGCCTAGTTTCGTTTAATTAAATATTTAATTGTGTGGAATTAAAAATAAATATTAAAGAATTTAATTGAATAAAAAATACATATTTAAAGACTTAATTGAATAAAAATATATAATTGAGGTATCAATTGATAATAATAAAATTTGAATAATTATTTAATTTTTATTGAAGAGTTTTTTATATTTAAGTCAAATATATATTTAATATTTAATAAGAGTGGTGAGAATTCTTATGGTAACATGTAGAAACTCTATAGCATACAATAATTGCAATGGAAAATTTTTTAAAAAAATTCCCAAATTCTTACTTGCCATCTTTTACGCTCCATAATCATCATGCCCATGATATCAAATCATTGGTGGTCCCGACTTGTCCCTTAAAATCTCAATATATCTCAACAAGCCATGTGTCAACTTTAATCTGATAATTAATTAAATGTCAATTTTTATTTTTTATTTAATTTTATTATGATTTAAATTTTAATTATTAAAATTAAGCTAAAATAATAAAAAATCATATATTCTATTAATTTATTTAAATAAAATTTTTTATTTTTATTATACTTAAATAATTATTTTTTCTTATTTTGAGCACCTAAATCAAATAGATCACACGATAAAAAAAATATTTTACTTGTACTAAAAAAAAAATTGAACCTAGCGGATAGATGGGATTTTGGGTCATGCTGATTAATTTTTAAAGTAAAGTAGTGGATTTTTTATAAAAAAAAAAATAATGAATGTGTAATTATTTACAATCATACCCCTCCAAAGTGAAGGTTGGGCTGGGGGATACCACTTTTAATTAATTGGTTAATTAATTTATAAATTATTATAGATAATTGTTTATCTTTTTTCTCAACTTTGTCAAAGTCAATGTCTACCTACTAAGGTCCAAAAATAATGGCTAATAATCTGATTGCTTTTGGTATTCAGCCATTCAATCTATGGATAGATCACATTTTCCAAATTCCATTACACGTATCTTTTACTCTATGAAATTAGGCTTTATTCCCACTTTCTTTTCCACTTTCTTTATTTTGAAAAGTTGAGATTTATATTAGGATTACAATTTGAGTTTAAATTATATTAAGATCATTTTAAAAAGTAAAATTTTAAGTTAAAAAAAAAGGGTCTACCACATATTTTATTAAAAACATTTCCTAATTTTAAAATTTTAAATTTAATTAACATGGTTATAATGTTGTCTCGTGTTCATTTAATTATTACAAAATTTTCTTTATTTTTTAATATATCGTTATTATATAAAACATGTACATATGTCAAACAAGTTTTTGGAATTTAAAAATTCAACCCATGCATACTTTTTTTATTTTTTTTTTTGTAAATTATTATCTTTGTTTTTATGTAACATGTGAGTCCATTCGTGGGCGTTGAATCTCTATTTTTTTTTTTTAAAAAAAAGAAAGTGCCATCCAATCATGTGTTATCTCTATATATCTCTCATCGTATAATTTAAAATTATATTTATAAAAAAAAAGAAACTATTAATTAAATAGGTTGAGAGCTTAGATTACATTTAATGATTCAAAAAAAAAAATCTATCTAATTTGAATGTATATACAATTTCCCTTTCAAAAAAATTGCATGAATTTTCTATTTTATTTTTCCTTTTCAAACACATCATAATTAATGTAGTAATATTTTCATTTTTCCTATGCATCAATAATGTATGAGAAAGTGTACCTAGCTTGGCAGGGGCCTAAGCCCATGGATGGAAGCTATTGTAGTTGGTTGGATAATTAAGCTTTATAGTGTGTGAAGGGAAAATGCATGGCAAATGCCAACCAGACCATTCCTCTTTTTTTTCCTTTTTCTTTTTCTTTTTGAATTCATTCATTCAATAGGAAAATGAGCCAATTAATTCTTCTTTTTTCTAGAATCATTTTTATACCCAAAAGATAAATATTTTTTTAATATTCAAATCTTCATTTCATATGTCATTAGGATGCTAATGAATATTGAAACTCAAGATCAATTTGAGTCACCATGAGTTCAAATTATGATTTATAACTGAAACAATAATTTTTTACTTAAATTTGTATATAAAAAAGAAATGGAAATATAAAAAAAAAAACACCTAATGTTTTTTTTTTAAAATTCCTTCATTCAAGATTTATACACAAAACCAAATTGAGACCTAAGAATTCAACTGTTCTTTTTCCTGTCCACCTTCTTTTTTATTTCTATGACTTTCTTTTTGTTGACTAGCTCTTTCCAAGCAATGATAAATTAATAATATGGTCTATGTTGTTGCACCCATTCAAGGATTGCTTATACTCTAATCTATATTTTTTCAAAGAATTTTCCTCTCCTTTTTCCATTGTGGATAATGGTAATTCATGAATAGACTAAAGTGTTATTTGGTTGTTAGGTTGGCTATTTCCTTTTAGTTTTCTAAAGCAAAATACTTAAAACATGCATGTTTCTTTTTTTTTTTTAGCATATATATAAAAATTATTTCAAACACTGCTAATAAGATATATTTATGCATATTAAAAAATTAAAAAATTAATAAAAATATTTTAAAATACAAAATAAATCATACATTATAAAATTAAGAGATAAAGGTGAATTTTGGCACTGTAATATGGATTAATATTGAATTTTGTTAATTTATTATTCAATTTTATTGATTTTTGGAGAAAAAAAAAACTGAATCTATAAATTCGACAAAATATCTTATTAATGCAAAACGGCGGATCTTTCATTAGCGTCGGCTGACTCGGCTTTTAAAATATACGCAGTCACCGTACACATACGGACACACCAAAATTCAGCCTAATCCGAATATCAACAAAGAAAAAGCATAATCTAACTGACGAATCAGAGAACAGAATAGCTTGCCAAATTCCTATTGGTTAGTTAAAATAATAATATTATTACAACTTTTTGATCCAAAGTGTTAAATCTGATAAGCTGAAAATTAATTTTTTTTAAAAAAAATATTAAACTATAGAGAAAACAAGTGCACCGCACCTTTCTGATAAATGGCTGGTCCAGGGGACACCATCAAAGTCCCTGAATGAAAGCAAAATTCCCATAATTTTTATGTCAATTATTTTTAAAAAAATGTTTTTTTTGGGGGGGTGTTTAGCCAGTAACAACTAACAAAAGGTTGATCTCGTGATATATGGATTTGTTTTGTTTTGTATTATTTTAGAGTTTTAATCATGTTTAATGGGTGACCTAACTTCTAATCAGTATAGCCGACAAAGCATTATTGGGAAGTGCTTAAACAATGTATTGGAGAGGACTGGAGGGCAGTAGCAGTAGGCCCCAAACTTTCCACATCAACTTTCTAGTTAAGCAAAGATCCGGATTCTTGCTCATGGATCATATTCTGGCACCATTATAAACTCTTTGAAACTCCCCAATGGTGTCTACCTACTTTTCCTTTCTTTTCTTTTCTTTTCCCTGTACAACAAACAAGAAAACAAAGAAACTACCACACATGATCATTCAAGCTATAAGAGATAGTGGGTATCCTTTTCTAATCTCCACATTCATAATAAGCAAGGGAAAAACTGCCCACCAGCTTCTTTATTTAAAAAAAAAAAAAAGAATGGATCAAGCGCAATATTTGGTAAGCAAGGTGACATGATACCAATCTCTAACCAGTTCAACCAGGCATGGAGTGGGAGACAGTTCATGTGGTCTGTTGTAAAGGGAACTTGTTCATATCCAATAATGTATTGTCCTCTCTTGATATCATAATTTTCAAATTAAGGCAGCCGGTTTTAATAATTACCCAAATTAATGCAACTATCACTATACATTATCAACCTTTTCTTCTGTGAAAAGAAATTTTATAGCATAAGTGATCTTTGAATGGATTCAAAAACATAGCCCATATATAGTTTGGGAAAGATTGAACAAAAAATAATAAATAAAAAGAAGAAAAATACAATTAAGGATGTTTGGGAAATAAGTAAAAAAACAAAGCAAAAGTTGGCTAATAATTTTGAAGCATGTAAAGTAAAACAATATACGTACACAAAAAGCAGCCACTGTTGGAAAAAAAGAAAAAGTGATAGTAGAGTAGTCGTAATAGTTAAATTTGGTACGTTAACGGATGGTGAAGTGCTGACGGATCATTCTCTTGATGTGTTTACCATCGCCATGTGAATTGTGGGATTTCTATAGCTTTGAGAGAGAGAGAGAGGAGAGAGAGAGAGAGAGAGAGAGAGAGAGAGAGAGAGAGAGCGAGATTGCCTTGTTTATTTGTTAATATAATGGAGATAATTGTGGTGGGGTGCAAATGGTCAACCTTTGTATAGAGAGAGAGAGAGAGGAGGAGGAGCATTCATAATTTCTCATACCCAGATTCGTTTCTATACTCAATTAATTCCTTTGATTAATAATCATAGCCACCCACCCACTCAACTCTCCCCTTTAAAAAGTCTTAGTCATTCTCTTCCCTTCTTAAGACCCTTTTGCACCCTCATATCTTTCAAACCGCTCCCCCTTTCTTCTTCCCCTCTCTCTTTCTCTCTTTCATTTATTTCCTTCTTCAGCTCGCATACATATTAAAATAAACTGACCAACTTCATTGGTAAACAAAAAATTTCAGCTTTATGGGTCTTGATGATGCGTGTAATACAGGCCTTGTTCTAAGGTTAGGCTTCTCCTCGACCCTGGAAACTCCATCTAAGGCCAACAATCAAACGCCCAAGAATTCATCATGTCTCAAGTTTGAACAAACAGCTACGGCAGCGACTAGTTTTGAACCATTCCTGACGCTGGGGCTTTCGGGTGAGAGTTACCAAGTTACTGCTAGCAAAAAGATTGATGGTTATCTTCATCGCCATGAGGAACCTGTCGCCGGTGATTTGTATCGTCAAGCTTCTTCTCATAGTGCTATTTCTTCGTTTTCTAGTGGTAGGGTCAAGAGGGAGAGAGACCTTAGCAGCGAAGAAGTAGAGGTAGAGAAGAATTCCTCTAGAATCAGTGATGAAGATGAAGACGGTGTTAATGCAAGAAAGAAACTTAGGCTCTCCAAAGAACAATCTGCTCTTCTCGAGGAAAGCTTCAAACAGCATAGCACTCTCAATCCTGTAAGCTGTCTCCCTCTCCAATTCTTTTATCTGATATATTTATCTCAATCAGTTTGATCAATTAGTTGTTTTATCATAGTAATTTACTGATTAATCTTTTCATTTTATGCTAACAGAAGCAAAAGCAAGCTTTAGCAAGGCAGTTAAACCTGAGGCCTAGACAAGTTGAAGTATGGTTTCAGAACAGGAGAGCCAGGTAAACTGATCATCTTTTATGATCCTTACGATTAAAACCATAATCCAGAAATGTTTTTTTACAACAAATTAAACAGTAACATAACTGGGAAAATTTCCCAAAAGACGCACGAAAAGAAAAAGCTTCTTTGTACCCCAAAAGAAACATTATCAACAACATTTTCAGCTCAAAGTAAACCTGTGCATAAAGCACAAGGAACATGTACTTCAAAGCAGCAGGCTTTCGTTGATATATGTAGAAAGTTTTTGCCTTTACTTTTTAATTATCGAACAAATCATGAAAATTTTTGCTTTCTTCTCGAACAGAACAAAGCTTAAGCAAACAGAGGTGGACTGTGAGTTCTTGAAGAAGTGTTGTGAGACCCTGACAGAGGAGAACAGGAGACTACAAAGGGAGCTACAAGAACTCAAGGCACTGAAACTGGCTCAACCCTTTTACATGCACATGCCAGCAGCTACTCTCACCATGTGCCCATCTTGCGAAAGAATTGGTGGCGTTGGCGATGGCAATTCCAAGAACCCATTTTCAATGGCTTCAAAGCCTCATTTCTATAATCCCTTCACCAATCCTTCTGCAGCATGTTGATTAAGTTTGTTAGATCAAACTTAGTAGCAAAAGAAAGGAAAACAAAAATAGACCCACAACCCCTCTATTTTTTGGTTAAAGGGCTTTTAGTGAATTAAAATTAGTGTAATTAATTACTTTGTAGAAAAAAATCAATAGTATAATTACTGATCAATCTCCTCATCTTTTTAAATATATGTTTGTAAATGATAATAATTAGAAAGATATAGTATCTATGAAGGGATTGCTGTTAGTATTTATTATTGATTCTTTTGTTCCTTGTCTAATGATAGACTTCTTGTTTTTTGATCATTTCCCCTTAAATTTTTATTGATAGCTTTGATCACATGGATATGGATATGGATGAAAGTGATTAAAAAAAAGATGATTTAAAATTTGTCTGATGAGTGATGACACAATTTGACTTTTTTTTTTTTCAATATCTAGAAAAAATCTCCCCAATATTTGTACAAGGTTCTTGATAAAAAATAGAAGAAAATAATGGTTGTTTACATTGTCTTTCCTTTTAAGCTTTTTCAAATACTAAGAAGTTAGAAATCTTGTTGGACATGTAAGTTGAAAATCAACCATGTGTTTTACATACACACTTGCTCATAAACTTCTTCTTACACACTTGTCAAAAAAAAAAAATTCTAGCAAGTTTCTGCTATTACAATAAAAAAATTCCTAGTAGTAATAAATAAATATCTATCTATGTATCTTTGTTGAATAGATTTGTAGTATAAAAAATTAAGTAATTCTTGAATGAATAGTACAAATGGGTCATCCCACTTTCATGGTGTAATAGTGTCCACCTTTTTGGGTGTCTCAAATGAAGAAGAAATTGTGATAATGATAAATCAGTTGGAGGTTATGATTAAGTGAGAGAGGAAAAGGGTGTGGGGAGAAGGAGGTTAGCTCACGTGTATCTGTCTTTAATTCGGTTGTCTTCATACATGAGAGGAGAGCAGAGAAAGGCTACAAAGCAAGAGATAGCCAAGAAAAATAAAAAATGGGTGGTGAGAGGCGTGTAGACAAAGAATGGAATGGATGATTCACTCAAAAGCAAAAAAAAAAAAAGAGGAAAAATTGTAGGGCTACCCATAATCTCGAGAGATGCCCTCTCTTTAAGGGAACTGGTGGGTCATACACCACGTGATGTCCCAAGGGCTCACCCCTTTCCTTTTTTTTCTCACAATCTCATTATGGAGATTTTCCATGGGGGTCAGACATACGACCCTTAAAGACCCCCCCTCCTTTCCCTTAGCTTCTTCTCCTGCCCCTCAATTCTCAAATTCCCTTTTGATTAAAATTCCAAATCTAATCCCAAAAGCTAGATATTCCACCTTAGAATAATGGAACCTATTAGGTTTCATTATTAATCAAGTGGAGGGTCTTGAGTCATGGGGTTCTTGCAACTTTGCAAGTAATACATGTATACGTTATAGGCAAGCTATCGTGATTGGTGTGGACAGTAACATGAATGATAAGAAATTTCTGATCATTTTATTAAAAAAAATACTATTTTTTTTTCTTTCGTTCTTTCAATTGATGGCCTGAAATTTTGGTTGGACCAATAAAATGATGAGAGCACTTTCCTGGAAAAGAGGGTGACTTTCCAGGAAACTACTCTCGCCCCCTCATTCTCATCATCATCATTATCATCATCATTTTCGTCACCAATTTTTTACCATTGCCATCATCATTTTATGAACTCTCCAACCCTCTTTTGAACTTCAAACATAAAATATAATTATTCATTATTCATTGACGTTTGCTAAAGGATTATTATTTGTTATGCCTACTACTTTTGGCTCTTTTCTTGTATGGGGTGATGAATATACAATTGGAGAAAGAACAAATTCTAGAGTGGTAAAATTGACATATCTCCTTTAAATTAATAAAAAGTTTTTCAATTAATAATAATTAAATAATAATCTCCACTTTTACATAATTAAAGGTTTTGCCTTACGTGTGTGCCAACGTAATTATACCCCAAAGGAAACACCAAAAAAGACATTTGTCTTGTGTTGGCTAATTTGTCGGTCCATGAACCCAATTTTTTTATACCAAAGAGTTATATATGGCATTATGGGACAGATCTTTGCATTATTTCATTTGTATTTTTTTCCGTCTATTAAGGTTTGATAGCAACTAAGCTGGTTTTTAATGCAAACAAGATCCGGTTATAATGAAACAGCAAAGGATATATATATATATATATGTATATGAACTTACGTGTTGTTTTTTTATTGAATGAGACTTCCCTCCAATTATGGATAGTTTGATTGCAATTTCTTGCCTGCACCAATCAAGCTTTTATCAGCCATTTTCAAAAAACAAAAGACTTTGTCAAGATCAAATTATTTATATTTAGTCTGGTTACTTGGAAAAAAAAAAGGTGTCAAATGATGAATTGTGTAGCTTTTTGGACTTGGATTGGACTTTTGAATATATAAATGACTTTAACCATAAACTGATTTAGTAGTTGATTTGATTAATTAGGGCCAGATCTTAATTAGAGTTAGGCAGGGATTAGCTTATGATATTATTGATTAAACTAGCTAGACTATGACTCCTCGGTGAAAATTGGGATGGATCAGCTCTTTTAAATAAAGATCAGTTGTTGAGTGTTTGAACTTTTAATTTCAGTGATTATGGTTTAATTTTTGACTAATTCAAATTTAAAAAAAGCAAAAATTATATTTGAAGGCTAAAATGACTTACTGCCAAACTTAGTGAAATTCCTATTTATGGAGTATAAGATTGCAAAATAAAGTCGAAAGGAAATGGGAGAAGGTCCATGTTGCTTCTACAATGATATCCTACTTCAATTAATTCTAGAGATAAGAAATCAAAACCCAATCAACAACATGTGATTTGTTGCCTTTCTTACTTAAATTAACTCTAGAGATGAGAAATCAAAACCCAATGATATCAACAACATGTGGTTTGTTTCCTTTCTTCAAGACATGAAGGGATTTGCTTTTGAAAGGCTCCATCTAACTATTTTAAATGTAGTAAGTTCGTCGGCAGGTATCTATTTCCATTGTGTTCTCTTTCAAACTTACTTATTTTGTAAATTTACAATCGTTTTAACTAAAAAAATTATACTTAAAACTATAGTGGCATATCTTAAATCCGAAATTTAATTAATTCATGCAATCATGATAACATTTAATAAATTTGGAATTTAAATATAAATACATGTAATTTCTTTTTCTATTATCATTCTATGACTTCTTTTCTAAAATAAGTGGCGAATCTTAAACAAGAGATGATTGGAATACGTAAGTTTGGCCCATGTTTTTTATTGGTAGTCATTGGTTTTCACAGCAAAAAGATTACTACTGTTTTCCCAACTAAAAAAAATAAAATAAAATCCTTTGTTGTTGATGTAATAAGGTATCTTTTGAGGACTATCTCTTCCTTTTTGGGCACTTTCAAGGGGTCATTTCTCTTACTATCAAAGGGAATTAAGGACACCATAAAGAAAAAAAACACATGATGACTAGCCATTTTTCAATTATATACACGTATGATTGTTGTAGAAGATTACAGACTGAAAGCTGTCGTCGTTTGAAAATGGAAGCTATGTGGACAATTTTACAAGACTGTTAAATTTGTGTTTCCCGTTTCTTAACTGTGTTTCGAGCTTGAAAGCTGTAAAACCTTGAAAAATCACATGTTAGCTGCCAGAGAAAATGTATCTTTTGGTCATGTAATTCATTAATAAGCTTTTTGTAGACCTTGTATCACATGTTGTTCTATGATGTCGGCTGCATTTTTGTCTCAAATTGATAAATTTTCAAAATTTAATCATGATAGTGCTATAATTTTTCTTTGTCTAAATATATTCTTTACAATTATATCACATTCAATATGGGCAGGAGTGTTTGTGTCAACTGTCAATGAAATTTTCATGTTCCACATAAACCGTAAAAGAAGTTAATCAGAGAAGCTAACTCAGTCGTTCAAACTTAACCCAATTTTTCTTGCATTAAGAATGGAAAACATGCACTGAGGAAATGAGAAAATCAAAATCAAATAGAGATCAGCATGGCATGTGAACATTCCAAATCAAGTCATGAATATGGGGTCCCTGTAAAATTTAGTTCAACAAGCTGACCCCATCAAGCACATGACAGCGAGAAGACTGGTAGGGAACTGTGGCGTTGCCATGTTTCATATTTATCAAAGCCATTATCCAAAGGGAAACCAAATCACATATGAATAACATTAGGATGGCCCCAAAAGGACGACAATCCCCCCATTAAAAGATAATTAAACAAAAAAAAAAAAAATAGTGTAAACAAAAGAAAGAAAACTTGATAAGGCAGTTTGTCAAACCTTCGACTAAGACCTTTTATGGTTCTGTAGTCTTAATAGATAGTTTCAATCAGATCTAATCAGGAATTCACGCCTGAAACGCTTTCTATTTATCCAATTATCTTTGATGGGTCCCCGTAATCTTTTTAGCTTTTTCAGCTTTGTTTTCTGGTAATCGAAATAGTTAAATGGGTGAGAATTGAGGTTAGACAATTCAAAACACTAAATCATGGCATGGATTTAGTATTAGGACAGGAATGATATCACCGTCATGTAAGTTGGAACCTACTATGGGGCCAGGAAATTTCTTCTTTGACTGGTTTTTTTGGTTTTTCAAACTATTTTGGCCCAATGTAAAAAGGAAAGTTGCAATGTAAATGAAAAGAAAAAATAATGGTTTGGAAAAAGGATGTTTAAAGGAAATTAGATTTGGGGTAGATTCCTAACACGATTCTTGGTCAAAATATCAAACATAGCTTTTAGAAAGAACCAATAATTAAGCTGATAAAATCTTTTGAATTATGACCAGTAAGCTCTGAAAGCCCCATGCATGTGCTTCTTGACTCTCTTTTTTTTTTTTTCTTTTTTGCCCCTCCATTTCTAATGTCTTCCCTTGTTTATACACAGAATTTCTACTTTGTTTCGTATATATAGGCATTTTACGAATTTTGGAAAACATCTAATAAAGTATTTCTAATAGAAAGGAAAATATTAGTGGATTTGGTTTCGGCTTAGCAAGAATCACAAGGTCATGCCGCCCAATTCTTCTTTTTCCCATCATCAAACGGGCTTGACACTTAAAACTTGGGCCATGGCTCGAAACTAGTTTATTTGGATATAAAAAGAGCATATATCACTTTTTCTTTTTAATTATTTTATTTTCTTTAATGTCTCAACTTATGTTTAAAATTGATAGCATTGGCAACATTCAAGCACATAAAATATGACAAGTGATAAATCTTATTCTGTTTGTAAGTTGTTTCACATGTAGCAATTTTCTTTTTTAATGAAAATAATTTTAAGGCTTTTAAATACATATACTTTCTTTTTCAATAAATCCTTAGAAAATTATGAAATTATTAGTCAATCATTATATTTAATTTAAATATTTTTTCTCTTAAAAATACTTTTAAGATACTCCTTAATATAATTGTTTATTGAACAATACATATCTTTCACATGTCACAACGAGAAGTGAGTATTTATTAATTGAAATATATAAATATATATTATCGTCGATCTTGTATAAGAAGAAGACTGAAGGAGATGGTACAATGATAATTTTTTTGAGCATGAATATATAAACGGAAACCTTATCTGTTGAAGATTGATTTAAAAGAGGTCCAAATGGATAAGTTAGAACAAATCATTTCTTAGAGATAGAAGTGTGTGTAACATTAAAACCAGCAATAAATTAGAACAAATCATAAAACCAGCATTAGATGAAAGTATATGTAACATTAAAAATGAAAAGAGCAAAAGGATAAAGCTTATATATAATATAATAAATATAATATAATATAACAACTTAAAACAAGGCTATGGTTGATAAATTTAATTATTCAGGCGTGTGTTTCAGGTGCTTTCTGTAAAGATACCATCTGTTCTTGAGATTGGTGTAACTGTTGGGAGCTCAGAGCTTGTCGGACAAATTAAAAAACTGGAGTAGGTCCAGTAGGATAAGAAAGATATGGTTCTTTAGAATCTGTCCACTGGCTTTCCATTCAAGGTTAAATGGTAGCCAAGTACAACAGTAACTACTGTCCCAAAAAACTTGTGGACAAGACGAACCAGACATTGAAAAGTAGATTCAAAACATCCGTGGATCACCCAAATTCAGGCTTCTTCTGATAACTCATTTTGCTTAAATTTCCTGATAGTTAAATAGGTTCATTCAATATTCCTTCAGGGATCTAAAACAAGATTTCAAGCTGCTTTTTTTTTTTTCTTGTAGTATGCCAGTCTACCTTCATCAAGAATCAGAAGCTTCCTTCGGCAGCTATTAATATGGTTACTGAAGATCTTTTCCAGACATTTTGTTGTGGTCAAGCCATGGTTCATCGGGTTTTAATCAGCTGACAACTGAGCTCAAGTTTTGTTGAATGGTGATGAGTATGGGTGCATTTACATTTCTAGTGGTTCTGCTGATTCTTGCAAATTTGGGAGCCGTAGCCGCGGCCGCTCGTGAACTTTACAAATTCTCTCAGATTGATTCATTCTGCAAAAATTTTTGCAATAACACTTTTGAGGACAAGAGAGGTATCCCTACAGGAGCAAATCCTCTGCATAACAGGTAGAGAAGCAAGAAATTAAGTTCCAAGACAGCTTCAACTTTAATTTTTTTTTCAATTTCTTGCAGATGTTGCTCATTGAAATATGAATATTAATTTATTCTAGCAACAAATTAGATGGTTTGTCAAAACGAAAATGACCAAAAAAAAAAAATTGGAAAGATGCTTATACTATTATTGTTATTATTATTATTATTATTATTATTATTATTATTATTATGTTTTAAAATGTAGTGCTGGTCCGACATGTGGTTGCATGAGTTGTCTTTGTTTTTTTTTGGGTTGTTGTAGCATGCTTATGATAAGCATGGCGTGTCTTTATTCAATTATTATATTATTTTCGTACATCAATCATAATGTCCCTACGAATGAAACTGGGTAAAGTAATTATCCGTTTGTTGCTTTCTTTGTTTTTTTTTTTTTGACCAAAGTTGGTTTCTTCGTTGAGCTAATCCCATTTTAATCTACTGCAAACCTTCCCTTCGAATTGAAATGATGACAAGGATACGATTTCAAAATATGACTTCAATTAACTATACAAACTCAAGCCATTTGCTTTTATAACTAGATAAATCTCATTCGTGTTTGAAGAAAGGTTAGAATTTATATTTGATATATTTATATATATATATATGTGCTTAATTTAAAACACTATTTAAGATTTGACTTAGTGTTTATTAATCATCATTATAATTTAAAGAATTAAGGTTCAATACACGAATTCTTGCTTTCTCTTATAACTTCATATGTATAAAAATTATTATTGTTATATTTTAATTATCCAATCAATATCTAATCCGTTAATACAGTATCTGTTTAATTTGGTAATCACTTCAACTAATTAAATATTTAATTAAAATTAAATAAATGATCACATCAACATAAATTAAATATAAAAAATAAAATCATACCACATATATCTCATTTTAAACCCTTTACTCTATCTGCTCCCTTATATTCTTCCTCTTATTCTTTTTACCTTCTCTTATATATAATATTTTACAGACTTAATATTAAAAATGCATCCCAAAATCTTACTTTCCTTAATCTTTAACCTTCTTTCTATTAAAAATTATCTTAGCTTCCAAGTCAGTTATGCATACAATCAGTCTTCCAGTAAATATCTGGTCATTAAACTTAGAAAACCATAAACAACTATGATATTTTTTAAAGTTTATAATTTTAATATATATTAACATGGATTTTAGTTCACACAATATAATTTTCATATTTAATAAAAACACAAGAATATTCAAGTAATTTCAACAATGAGAACTATATACGTTAGTTATTTTTAATAATAAATTAAAAAGTTATATCCAATAATCAGACAAAAACTAAAATATTCCTGAGCTGGTGAGACCACACCACCATAATTAGTTGCTCAATTCTCATCAAAGTAGGGTTTGTTTTTAATTTTTAAATATTTAAGGTAACTATATAATTAATTATATAAAATTACATGCGGATGCCATGCACTTTTCTTCTCATCAATGAAGCATGCCGATGATGAAAACAAAGAGCAAACAAACCTAAGCTAACTACTAAACTAGAGAATTTATATTATTTTATCTTATCTGCTAATTATTTCATCAATTCACGCGTGCTTATAGACAATAGAGAGATAAGAAGCTTTGCAAATTATTAAATAATTAACAGTATGTGAATTATAATTAATTAATATTTGTTTGCATGCAAATGCGTAAAAACAAATATGTTATGAATATTTCATTATATGCTTGTCTGGTTTTGGTTGGGGCCTTTCTGATGTTTCTTTTGACATGTCTCATTTCGTTTTGTCAGGGTATTACTTAGATGTTAATCCTTATCAACCTGACCAGTCGCATAGCTAGCTGGGACAAATATTATACTACTTATTATTGCTTATAAGTATTGTATAGTCAAGCATGTCAATTTACTTGTATTTAATGAAGACTTCGATATTTTATTTAAATAAAAATAGATATACATATCAAAATTTGGGGATAAAAATGACGATGTATATAAATTTAAAATATTAAATGGACAAGAGATGAGGACAAAGACGATAATATAGCATTTGTTTCGTATATGATATATTTAAATATATTTAATAAACGTATAAAATTAACATACATGTAGTGAATAGAATATAAAATTCAACGATTAAATTAGTAAAATATAGAAGGATATGGAACTAAATTAGTTTTACTCTTGATAAGTAGATCCATCTTTTATATATATATATATATATATTGAATTTGAATAAATTTTTAAGTAAAAATATTTTGATTAAAATAATAAAAAAAACTCTTAAACTTTATTATTTTATTTAAATAAATTTTTATACTTTTGTTGTATCCAAATAAATTCTTAATTTTTAATTTTTATCTAACTAAGCCATTAATTTTTAATTTATATACAAATAAGTATTTAACTTTTAATTTTTACTTAAATAAACCCTTAACATTAATTAATCTTTCGTTTGAAGTAAGAGTTTATATGAGTATAAATAAAAAATAAAATAAAAGCTTATGTGAGTATAATAAAAATATAATAGTTTATTTTAAAAAATGGAATAGTTCAAAAAAATTATTTTAATATTTTAACCAAAATTTTTTTAATTAAATTTAAGTGAATCTCGAGTAAGCTAATTAAATTTTGATGGGAATCAAGTTTTCTCCTCCAATTCGAGTAATTAAAAGTAATTTTGTATTTGTCTGTCAACTTATGACATCGACTCAAAAAAGTTACTAATTATTCAAAAGCAAATAATAAGGAATAAATGATTAAAATCTAATATGAATTTGAATTTAATAATTGGCTAAAATACTTGAAAAATCCTTGAACAATTTTTTTATATAAATCTTTATACTTTTATTATATTCAAACAAACCCTTATTATTTGATTTCTATCATAATAAATTCTTATTTCAAACTAAATATTAATTTATGTTAAGAACTTATTTAAATACAAATTAAAGGTTAATGGTTTATTTATATACAAATTAAATATTAAAAATTTATTTAGGTATAATAAAAATATAAGAAACTATCTAAGTAAAATGATAAAATTCAATGACTTTTATTATTTTAGTCTTATTTGTTTTATATAAAAGGGTAAATTATTTCCATTGTCCTAAAGTTTGAAGTGCTTATAGTTTTATTTTTTAAATTTTAAAAATTAAAATATTAACCCCTATACTTTGCCAGTGGTAATGAAACAATCATTGCTTTTGTCAAATCGTTGGTCTAATTAAAAAGATAAAAAAAAATTACAAAGTAGGATAATAGATAGATAATATTATAAGTTTAAAGTTAAGAGATAAAATGATTATAAAAAAATAAAAGTTTGATAAAATTTATTTTTTTGATATTAATTTTTATGTATTTTTATTATTATAATTTTTGTGATGCTAATTTTTAAATTAATTAATAATTTTTTTAAAAAAATTTATTAAGTTGTAATTAAATTTATTCATAAATTAAGTTGTTAATAAAAGCTACAAGTGAAGCTCGATCTGAATTAAGTTTTAAATATTATTTTTAAAACTTAAATTCTACTTGATTAAATTATTATTTTGTTAATAAAATATTTTATTTAATTTGTATTTTAAAATATATTTAAAAATATTAAAATATTTAATATTTTAAATATTTTAATTTTTAATAGTAAAATAGTTCTATTCGAGTTTTTAATGGGTGAGTCAAACTAAGTATTAAACAAGACTTTTAATAAGTGGTAGTTTGAAATTTGGCTCGGTTTATGAAAATCTTTAGTTGTCAAATAATTAAATTTATTATTTTTAATTAATAAGTGGTGGTTTGAAATTTATAATACTTTATTAAAAATTGTATATTAATATTTTATAACTAAAAAACTTGAAGAAATATTTTATGATAACAAAATATTATAAAATAAATGACAAATACACGATGAAATATTTTATGATGATTTATAATCTAGATGTGTGTTTTAAACAAACTATAAATAAATTTAAAGAAAAAAAAGTAATTTTATTTTTAAGATACAAAGTTATTTTTTCTATCCTAAAATTGAATAAAAAATTATTAAAAATTTAAGGGTAAAAAAGTAATTTTATTTTTATATAATTATTAAAATTACTAATATTAAGTAAAAAAATATTTTATCATATATTTTTAATAATTTTAGCATTTAATTATTCAACTAACGGATTTATTGATAAAAAGATCGTTTCATTACGATCAAGGGACCAATATATTAATTTTTAAAATTTAAAAACCTAAACCATATTCACTTCCAACTTTGAGGATGTAGAAGTAATTTATTCCATATATAATGTACATTAAAAATACACGAGTTTATAGTTAAAAAAAATATACATGAATGCACACACGCTTTTATAATACGCACCGTTCTGAAGAAAACTGTGGTACTATTACTAGTAGTAGTAATCTAATACTTTCCCGCTCAAACCAGACACAAAACCAAACGGCAAAAGGTACCAAAGAGGAGACAAAGCAGAAACGCCTGCAACCGCCGCTACAAACGCTGCTTAAGTACTCGTCACCATAACAGCACCTTAGCCAAACAATAGCGCAGCGTCTTACATTCTTTCTTCTTCCTAGAGAAAGAGGCAGATGGTAATTTCATTTTCTTTCAGCTTATTCTTATTTCTGCTTTTTTTACTCCATCTTCATAATTTCTGACGAAGTGTTTGTGAAAATGTCTGAACGAATTTGGGCTCCTATACTTTGTGGTGTTTACACAAGATGTAGAAATAAGATAATTGATATTTTGGATTTCTAGAAATAACGGACTTTTAAATTTTGTTAAAATTTTTGCTTCAAATTTTTGTACCCTTTTTCTGCGTACAGGAAGTTAATGAAGAGGCTAGATGTAAAGAGTTGGCTAAGTTGTCCTCATTTTACCACGCCGTTTACTCAGAGGTCACTTATACATTTTTTTTTCTTTTTATTTGTTCTAATGTAAAGCATTTTATGGGTTTTGTTTGATTTACCGTGATGTTATTTTATTTATACAGATAGAAGAGGTTGGATGGGAGCATTTGGTGAGGTTGGGCGGAGATCTAACTTTCCTTAGCTTCCGTGTTCTGTAAGTAACTTTTGATTATATTCACTATCTACTCAATATCAATTTCTAGAGGAATGGAAAAGCTTTTGGTTTTTTGGATTATGATCTATGTCATAATGTCTGGAATTAATCGTGTCAAATAAATAATAGATGGACTTACAAGTAGAAATGGTGTTAAAGTGTGCTATTAATTCCATGATTTCTTTGGTTTAAGTAGATAATTAGGGCTTCAGAGCACAATTGACGGGAACAGTTTAAATTCCTTGTTGGAGGGTGTTATTTAACTTATGAGAGTTAGGGAATCTAAATTGGATTTTCAGTTTAACTGAAAGAGTAAAGTCCATTTGCAGTTGCTGAATCTGGAATCAGGTGAGTGCTGAGTGATTAAGCATAGCTTTTGTGGGCAAGTGCTAGTGCAATTGCCTGTTATAAGTCATGATAGTCCTTTGAGTTTTTGAAAACAAATGGAATATTGATTTTCTTAAGATAGTGAAAAATGTTATGTAATGAACCTGTAATTACTAGCTGTTTTGTACTCCTTTATTGTTATCAATGTTATAATCATGTATTTTTTATATCTTTAATATGTGCTTGACACATCAATGGCTGTATCTATATCTTGAAGACTTGGATATATTTTCTCGAAATTGACAAATAATTGATATTGGTGTCATAAAATCGTGAATACACCATATGATCTCTATATGACTTTTCAAGATATTTCTATTGTTGGAATTTCAGTATTGATATTGTAAAACTTGATCTTTTTATCTTATATTTGATGTCCGTATCGTATTTATTACTAGTTGCTTATCCTTCTTACACATTTCGGTGCTAGAGATAAGAAGGGAAGAGCACATGTCATGGAAATTCAGTTGGATAAAGCCTATCCTAGAGTTCCACCAATGGTTTCAGTGGTTTGTCATCAATCTTTTTGGTCCTAATTCTTCCAATGGAGGCCTAGATGTCTTTTATACTTACTCTGTTCTGTCCTCAGGATGCCCCCTATATCTTCAATTTAGAATGGTCGATGAACTCAAGACTGAAAAAGTTGGTACAACAGTTTGAGGAGGTACTTGTTTCAACGTTTCTGAACCACATACAGTTCCATTTTGCTTCAAATCACTTTTTGGTGCTAAGGCCTATTTAACTATTTGGTAATAGTAGTACTTAGGAGTTTTCCCTTTGCATCCAGCATCTGGAGAAGCTTCAAGGATTCTGGTCTACTTTGGATCAGATTGACAGGTCTCTTCAGATTGTTGATTCAAAGCAGGCATCACGTGCCATGTCTTATCGCCAAATTCACATAGGTAAGCCATTATTTCATCACATCTTCTTATGTATGCTAGTTTGTTCTTGCCCCCCTCTGTTATTGTTGCACACATGGTTTAACTATTTGCTCCTCAGGAAATGATTGCTCCATCATATTGTCCATTGATATCAATGACCCTAGATCATTGCCAGAGTAAGAATTCATATGAAATTGTATTAAAAGCTGCTAGCAAGTTGCTTTTTGTTCAGTATTAGTAACGAATTTTTGAGTTGTGGTAGGTGCCGTTTTATGGGTTCGGGTACTATTGTGAACTCTTTGAAAAAGACATGGAAAAGAAATATCAGTAGATGGTATGCCCTTGACTCTCATCTTAGGTTTTAGCTTTTGCAATTGTGAAGTGAATGTGTGGTTAACAGTGGAGAAAAAATTACAGATACATTCGCATAATTTTCTGCATGCAATCTGTTAATTCCTTATCTACTAACAGAGTATAGCTCAATTAAATTCTTGAAGGCTTCCATCTAATTTCGTACTACTAGGCTGGAAGCTTATAAAATCATGTTGGATAAGGAATAGGTTTCATTCCATTGTAGTAATTTTTATTTCTTGTGTTTTAAAAGAGAGAGCTATTCCTTTCCCTTTCACTTTCTCTCTCTCTCTCTCTCAAGTGCTGTAATAGTAGAATTGTTGAACCTCTTTTGAAGAAGTTAATATTTTTTATAAAAATTGCATTTAATTGATATAGTTATTATATTTACATATTCTGATTAATTGTGTAGGATAAGGGATAAACCCTTTTCAGAAAATCTTGAGTGTCTTCTGAAGACTGAATTACCAAGGCCTGTCGATGAAGAGGAAAACAATCATCTAGTTGAATGTGGAATCTGTTATGCTCAATATCTCCCCATTGGTAATGCTTTACATGCTTTAGATGTTTCTGAACTATTGTTTGCAGACTTGACCATCAAATGTTCATGTAGGCGATGAGCTTGGACCTAATAGTGGAAATGCAACTGATTACACTTGCGAGAATAACAGTTGCAGTAAGGCTTTCCACAGCACGTGCCTAGTGGACTGGTTGCGTTCTATCACAACAACAAGGCAGTATGTCGAGCTCTTAGTGTGCTTGTATCTTTTAATCTAGTTCATGTGGGAGTGTAATTTTATTTCCTATTCGCTATGTGTTGTGATCAGTTGAACATTGATTGCTTGTGGAATTTCCTGCTTCTGTCATATGGCTACCAATACCCGTATGATCAATCATGCAAACAAGTTGGGTCACTTAATCCTTGTTCATGTCCTTGTTTTTGTCTTATTAATCTAGTACACATAGTGCCCTTGCATAGAGGTAGGATCCTCCGTTACTGACCTCATATCCACTGTTACTGACCTCATATTCTTCAGTTTCAACTAGGTACTTGGCACTACCTCTGATCAAGGGACCTACATGAAAGTTGAAGGGGCAATATAAGATGGATGTAATGTGGATATATTCTGGGATTTGGATGCATCTACTATGTTTACCAAGCTTTTAAAGGCACAAATACATAATCCAAAACATTGTCTGATAAATTCGTGGAGCTACTTTCACCAGTTAGGTTGAATGGTGTTAAGGTTTGATAAGTTGATGACATAGAGCATTTTTGCTTTTTCTTTGGTGTCGTTTTACAGATGACTCTTTCAGTTACATGATTCAGGGTATCGTGTTTTCATACATTGTAAGTTGGATTGGCTTTGGATGTACTTCATTGCTTGTGCCTACCCCTGATTTTAATTAGCTGATAAGCAGAGTCATATTATGTTATTATATGTTTTCGCCCTTCCAAATGCTCAAACAAGTCCAAATTTATCTAAACATTTTGATGTGTGAGATTATCTGCAATTAGTTTTTGCAAAAATATTATCTAAAACTGATCTTCAATGGTGTTGAAAGGCTAAACTAGCACTAGGGGTCTTTTTCATCTCATATCATACCATCATGGCGACTTGGTTGCTTGACTTATGGTTGTGAATGCTTGTGTTGCAGGTCATTCAATGTTCTGTTTGGGCATTGCCCGTACTGTTCAGAGCCAATTGCAGTCAAAATCAAGAATTAGGGATCTAATTAGTCCTAATAAAAGATCCCGAGCTGATTCATCCTGTCCAGAGAACCTTTCATTGAGGAGAAGAGGCCTATAAATTTCTTAACCGCCATAGCAGCAAAACTTCTGAAGTCATACACTGTAGACGCTGAAAGATTAAAGCTTTTGTGCACGCAGCCTCTGAAAATCCTTTCCATTTTGCTAAAAGGTCTAACCTTTGCTGAAATCAAAAGCATTAAAATAAGACTAACACAGCATCCAATGTATATTTATGCCCGCTTGTACGCTACTGTTTCATTTACTGTGACTTGTGACCAACAATTATTGGTGGCTTCCCCGTCATTATGTTTAGTCCTGACCTTATGTTAGGCCCTATTGACTTTGATAAGAAGTGTTTCATTTGATTTGTGGTCCTTCCTGGAATTTAGATTCTTTGTTGCCAATTAATTCAGTTCTTTGGCTTTGTTGCCAATTCATTCAAACGAGTGTTTTTTTTGGGCATATTAAGCAGTTTTTTTTTTTTTTTTTTTCACATTTTCTCTGCATATCGACTGCCTGACAGCTCTCGGTGGAAACTTAGGCGCCTAAGTCAAGTGCGCATATGACTAATTCACATTGGGGATTCTTTTATGGGAACTGAGACACGTTTTGGAGAACAATTTCCATCTCTGCACTTGATTTTTTTGAAAGCATGTTAAAATCTGATAGAATGGAATGGAGTTGCTGAAGATATTGCTGCTTCACAGGATGGTCCCTGCTCTCTAGTTTTAATGGCAGCCCCGAGGCAGTCGATTGGGGGGTCGTATCATGATTTATACGGGCTGGGACCCTAAACTGTAAGTCCTAGTAAATACACCTAAAAAATGAATATAGTTGGCACTGCCCAAGTTGTTTATTTACTTGAGGATGTTAGCAGCTCAAATGACTCCTTGAATGACCAAAGGGTGGGGATTTAACTCGTCTTTTTCTCTACCCATTTTTTTTCATCTTCTTGACCAACGGCACTCGATTTTTTTTTTTTCTTGCTTGATCCGTGTGTCATTAACGCAAAACTCAATCAGCAGCTATATCTTTGGCCAGCTCTTTCAAGTATGGAATCCTCTCTTTCTCGAATTAATGACAAACATAAAGGCCATAATTTCGACCTCACATAGAAATGAGCACCTTCCAAACAAATAATATGATCGAGATCGATGACTAACCTTCAGCCTGGGACTCTGAATGTGGTGCACATGCCTAACCAAGAACCTGCTTTTATGCATTTCCGGGACCAAATGAATCCAATACTGGCCAAACATTGAAGTGAAAAACATTACATCAAGGGGGGGAGGACATTGACATATCAATTCAAAGCAAATATCTCAAACACTAGTGAATTTCAAACGTTCTGTCATTTCCTTCCAATAAATATATTTTGTTGACATATCAATTCAAAGCAAATATTTCAAACACTAGTGAATTTCCAGCGTCCTGTCATTTCCTTCCAATAAATATATTTTGTTGTTTTGCATCAATATTAAGAACACATACTTGAAAATTGAGAATTGGATGGTACAATAATGAAAAAAAAATAAAAACATAAAAGAAAATTAATAAATTATCCTTTTGATGAAAGCTTTTATTGGCACAAAATAATATGCACCAAAGACAGACAATAATACATGTCTACAAATAGAAATTGACTTTGCCCATTCCTGGAATCCCACCTTTCACTTCACAATTATATGCACACAAGAATAACTTATTTCACTTTATAATCCCAATTTTTGCATGGCTCTCTTATACGAAGGGAGGCATGTACGTAAAGTATGACATGAAACGTATGGTATATTAATATTCTGGGCAGTGGAGTTGGATATGGAACTTTGGATAGGATTTCAGATGCCGGCCATGCACTCTGGCGGGGTAACCGGGTAACGGGACTTGTCGGTACAGTAATCGTAGATCATATGATTCATACGAACCCACCTGTATCTTCTGGCTTCCATGGCATTGAGGGATTGATAAGCAGTGCCCTCCCACCAGTTCCTAGGGTTTGAGGCACAGTCTGCTGGCCCTGGCACGGGACATCCTTCAATGTCAAAGTCCTTGTAGTAAGCTAAGAAAGGAGCTTTGCTCCAATCAATTTTCTCCAGGCCTCCCCTTGTTGCCCAATCATCAGCTTCCCACAGTGTGGAATACACTCCCATAGGCTGGAGCTTTGGATATGGGATATTTCTAGCTTCATTGTTCTTGTAAACTCTGATTGGCACTTCATCAACATAGAACCTGTAAAAACACCCCACTAAAATTTCACAACCCATTAATAATAACCATTTGTCAATTTAATACAACTAATACTTGGATATCATTAATTAAAATCATCCCAACTAATCATGCTTGACTTTATATGTAAAACTTTATAGCGTCTTATAAAATGTTGATATAATAAGTTGAGAGATCTTTTTTTCTTTTTTTCTGTCGCTTTCCTCCTCTCATTCCACTACTACCATATGCAAGTATCGGCTATGTTTCTGATTTCTATAGCTGTTGAACTTACACAATCTGACGATGGTTCCACATGATTGTATAAGTATGGAAATCTGCAGCGGGATCAAACCACAGGTTAACCCTTTGTTCCCTGTCACCCTTTCCATGAGCATAGATATTGGTTTGGACAGTATAAGGCTGCCCGCTTCGGTTTCCCAAGAACTCGAAATCTAGCTCATCTCTCACAGTATCTGTATCAGAATTCATCTGCAATCCGAATTAAAATGAAAACCAATCAGTACCGTTAAATAATTACTTATTTTCAGTTTTTAAAAATAGAGAAGTATTAATTGAAGATTATATAGCCTACATAAAAGGCCGTGACCGTTCCGGCAGAGTCACCAGTGATGAGCTTGATCTTCATGCTGACACGTCCGAACAAATACTGCCTTTTGGAAGCAAATCCACAGCCTGGCCAAAAAAAAAAAAAAAGAAAGAAAAAGAATTGAATAAGAAAGATTATTAAGGGTAACATATAGTATTAGTTGATCATGAATATTATCCAGTGTAAGATTTCTAAAAGAAAAAGTTTTGCATAAAATATAGTAAGTGACCCACGAAAAGTGTAACCTGAATTTTGGTCTAGAACAAGTTGGATGGCCCTCCCTCCATCGATTTGTCTAATATGAGAATCGGACCAAGTGACTCTAAAATCTTCAAGAAAAGTGGCTGGTCGCCCCGAAACAGAGAGGAAAGCTGTAAGAATATAAGAGAAAAGAAAAAGAAAAGCATTTCTTAAAGCCATGGTAATCAGGCATTAACAAGGAAAAAGAAAGATAAGAGAATTATTATTCTCAAGTTTGATTTAGAGATGAAATGGAAGTGCAGTGTATATATAGGTGGGAGACTAAAGAGAGGGGGTTGATGTAAACTACTGCAGTCAAATGGAAAGTGCCATTACCAGATTAGCTTTCCATCCAGCTAATGGCAAGCCGTCATTAGGCCCTACCCAACTGTTTCTATTTTGCCTTTAAGAACCTGATGTAATTTCTTTTGGTACAAAGGAAGAGGCAATATGAGGATACGTGATGAAGTCTAAGATTTAATATCAAAATTTAACGATTAATATCACTTCTTAAAACTAGTCGCATTAATCAACCAAATTAAGTTCAAGATTCAACTTCATCTAATTCATAACTTATGCTTCTAGTCCATAATTTTTCCTTATCATCACATCCTGTGTTTTCATTCCCAAACCCAATTACCTTATTTTCCTTATTAGCTAGCTTTCTTCCTTATGATTAATCATGATCAATAATCGTACCTATCCTGTATCATTTGCCAATATTATGATGTCACTGTATTCTTCTAACTAATGAAATCGATTTGGCATGAACCCAACATACATAAAATCTAGACAAGCACTGAAGCTATACCAAGCTGTGCATAAAAATTTTGGTCAGCTAGCCTTGGACTTAAAGCCATAGCTATTCTCATCCAATCATCCTTCTCTAATTATATATCTATGGACACCCGACAGATGGTGACTGAAATCGAACGGCCGATTGGTCGGATCCGCCCGGTTCATGCTCCACCATCAATTTTTTGGGTTCTCATCTTTCTTTTAATTGCATGGTAAGAAATTTTTTTTTTCTTTTTATCGTTTTATGGTTGCGGTTTATGAAAATCTAGTCGTAAAACGACAGGCACGCAGCGTGATAAGAGAATAATTTTAAAAAATGCGATTAAAAAAACTTTTTGGCATTGGAAGTTCATTAAAACTTTAATATTCACACGTTGCCACGCGGCATGGACGACCTCAACTGACGATGCTTTTGTAAGAGTGTTCTTGAATATGCCATAATAACCAATAAAAGAACAATGAAACCATGAGAATTAAACCTTCGGAGCATAGCGGATTTTTAATAGGAAAAGCCCTGCAATTAGTTGGAGGGTAAGTCTTGTACTTATTTATGAGAAAATTAATTTAATTTGATGGTCAGTTGCACCTGTTACATGGTTTTATGGTTAAAATATTTACTGTTTCTGCAATAAATTTGGCTTCTTAATTTGTTTCATTAAAATGAATAATTAATTTATTGTATGATGCTAGATTTAATTTGCTAAAATTTAAAATATGAAGTAGTTCTTCAAAATGATCAGGTTCCTAATTAAAGCTAGGCAGCTTTTTTTTTTTTTAATTAAAAAAAAAAAACCACGATTTGCTGCCCTACAAACACCTGCATTATATTATTACATGGTATGCCTTTTAAAATAGGGAGAGATTTAGATAAAATTTTTTAGGGGAAGTTTGAAAAAATTTTTATTAAAAATAATAAAATAAAATTTAAAATTATTGATTGAAAGTTTTTGTTATATAAATCAAATATATAAAATTTGAAAAAATTAAATAAATTTTGATATATTTTTTACTAGGTATTTTTACTAAAAATTTTGATAGAATTTTCATCAACTAATAAATAATAATCAAATTTTTATTATGGACTATACTTTTAATAATTGTTTTTATATATTATTGATATCTTCATTAAACTCTATCAATTTATAAATTTTGATTTGAATATTTTTAATAAAAAATTTCACGAATTGCAATTAATTTTTTATTTAAGTCTTACCCCTTGAAATATATAACCTAACGTTTTTAAAATTAAGAAAACTAGGTGATGGTTTGAAAATAAAGCTAATTAATATCCTTGACTATCTCTCTCTTGTACATGGTTTTTTTTTTTTTTTTTAACTTCTTCCAAGGTTTTTTTTAAAGCAATATACAAGGTTATGAATTTGTAAGTTGTAACCCTAGCTAGCTAATTGAAAGCTTCAAGAAATGCTCATGAAGTAAAATAAGAAGAAAAATGCATACAAATATAAAGACAATAAATTTGATGGCACAAAAATATTATCAAGCTCTTCCAAACGAAGCTCATAAAAAAATTTCATTGTCAAACTCAAAACTAAGGTCAATCTTCTAAAACATTAATGACAAATCAAATAATGCAAATTAGTTTTGCCAGTTCTGCTCCAATAATGCAATGAATCTAACTATCACTTGATTATGGAAATACCGGTTCAATTATTTCGAGATAAAACCTTGGTTAGACAGAAGGTTTAATATCTTTGTTTTTTGCCGGTAATTGAGCATGCATTCTGGATTTGACAAAGCAACAACAAGAAGAGGTATATTACAGGCAGGTAATGGCAATTAAGGTTCTCATCTTCCCTTTTCGTTATCACATAATTTAATTTGGACCTTTCTGATAATGATTACATGCAAAAGTTTAATGTCATAATTTGAAATTCAAGTACATGTAGCTGTTTGGAAATGCCCTTGACCTTAACTCACATAATAATAATAATAATAATAATAATAATAATAATAATAATCGATAAGTTAACCACAATCATGAGTCAATTATTTTTTAGACCATGATTTTCTGTATACATAATTTTTTTTATAATACCTTTCAAATTTTGTTTAAATTTAATTTTTTTTGAACGATTTTAAAGATATATTCTCTCATATTGATTTGATACATTTAGAATTTTACTCTTATTAAAATTCTCCCCCACAAGGATTGAAATTTGATTGACAAAAGAAGAGAGCTCTTTCCCTTACTGATTGGACTAACTTCTCGTGGATTATATATATAATTTTGGATTGTATAAAATATAGTCATTTAATTTCCTAGCACATTAACCTTATTCGTCCATCCTAAGATTTAAATCAATCCAAAAGAATTATCTTTAGTATACCTAGATAGGTTAAATTTGTTCAATTTTAACAAATTATAGCTGGTAAATAATAGAATGAATTGAGATTGGCTGCTCCCTCCCTGTTTTTACCGATTCGGTAATTTTTCTTATATAGAAATAGTTTGACAAGGTCTTAATTGTATATCGTTACTTCACTGTAGTTTACATAAGTGATGGAATTAGCATTTAAGAAGATATAGATAGAATTAGGTTGCTGGGGGTCCAGGCACCCAACAAATGCACGTAAGAGTGGAAGGCATGCATTTTGCGAATCTTAATTGATCAATTTGAAAGGTATGATGTCAACATCGGCCAGTCTACATTTTTCAATGGTAGTAATTGATCGATGCATGGTTGCATTCAAGTATCAGTTCATAAGTTTTACCGACATTTAGACTTGATAATCTATTAATAATACTTCTTAATTACTTGTTATAGTTATAAGAGAAATATCTTTTTATTTTTTATTGTTCGGTCACTCAAAAATATATATGTAACAATTTTTATAAATATTTATTTTTGTTGAATAATCAAATGATTGAATTACCATATTACAATTTATATAACAAAATTCAAATTCAAGACCATCAATTTTGAAATCAAATATATTCCAATTTCATATGAACCTAAAATAATGAGAGCCGAAGGAAGATCACTGGCATTGTCCGACAAGAAAATAATAGAAGAACCTCATAGCTTCTATTATATTATGAACGGTGGCTTGATTTGAATGCTTGCCTTATTGCATTGGCCAATATGTCTTCCCCCTATATGTTATTTTCCAATTAAAATGGAGACATGACAAAATGGTTACCCACGTGCTAATGGATAACAAAAAGATCTCCACCATTTATTTATTTATTTATTGAAAGAAAGGATAATTATGTTGTAATTGTATTGGCATTATCATGATGTACGTACAATAAATACCTTTGGATGATTAGATATATATTGTCTTAAACGATTGTTCTGTGTTTTATTTTATTTTATTTACATTTATATTAATTAATTAATTAACAAATGACTCACGGTATAAGGTTTTTCCCTGTGAGTCATCCAATGTTTAATTTCAGTTTTTTTTTTTTTCTTGTCTATCAATTCATGGCAATGTTAATCATTCTTAACCTAAATAAGTGAATTTCTCTTAATTAATTATTGTTAATTTTGCTAACTAATTCATTAGGTTTATTTAAATCATGTGGCTTATGCAAATCACACCATTTTAACCTTTTTATTTATTTATTTGGATCACTAATTAATTAGGAGTATTATCAAATACAAGATCTTTCGGTATTAATTTAGATAACATGTACGCTAATAAGATCTTTAAAATTGGAAGTTCAAGATGACTTAAGCTAATAATAACCTCTTAAGATGAATTAAAAGTATATAAAAATTGAAGCATTAAAGATGGATTAAAATTTTCAAAAAAAAAAATCATATTTTTTAATAGAAACAAAAATCTATATTTTTTATAAGTTTCTTTTTTCTTGCATAATCTATTTCCTACAAAAAATTATAGAGAGGATTTATTAATTTTTAATTATCTAATTACTGGACACTTATTTATTACTTTAGGGGTTTGGTGGGATAATGATAGGACTGATGATATGCTTTGACACCGTCACAATCAGAATGTTGTGGAATATAAAAAATGCAGCTCGATCACACATAAAAGAGTACTTAATTGAAAATTTTTTTGAAGAGAAATCAAATCAGGCATAATTTAAACAAAAAATAAAATAAAATCAGTCTTAGTTTTCAAACTAGGAATGGGTTGATTCGTTTGAGTTATTAGGACAAAGTCATGTAAAAGTACAATGCTCTTCATTCCAATGAATGAATCAGTAAGGCATACCCTTTTCTCTTCTTGGTAAAAATAATTCTACAAAATTCTTCAGAGTCATGTAATTAAACCAAGAAGTATATCAATTTACACCAAAATCTTCTTCATCAAGAAAGTGTTTGATACGAAGTGATCTATCTAAAAATTATGATAATTTGCATTCAATAATTATATCATTTTATTTAGTAATAATTTAAAAAATTTATGTAACAGTTATTTTAAATCACTGGAGTGATAAAATCTCTACCATGAGATGTAATATGATTTTTAATCTAAAGGATGGAAAAGTTTTATTACCATGAGAAAGTAATTTTTAATATTAATTTTTGATTAATTTATCTTGATTAAAAATGTACTTAACTTTTTTTAGAAAGCTGAATAGTAAAAAGTTTCAAAAAAATATTTTTTAATAACTTGTTTTAAAAAATATTTTTTATTATAATCAAATAAATACTTATTGATTATAAAAACAATAAAATTATTTAATGATTTTTTAAAAAATTATTTTTCATCAAAATCGATTTATGTTTTATAGTTTTTTATAAAAAAATTTAACTGTTTTATAAATTATCGATTCAATAAGCAATAAATTTTTTACTTTTTTTTTGTATGGTTATTTTGGATATTTTATATTCTATGATTTATTTTTTAATATAATACCAAATAAAATTATTTAAGATCAATAGTGATTTATAATATTATATCATAGTAATCTAAGATCACCAGTAATCAAATCACTTTAGTCATTTTATCACCATAGTAATTAAATCATTATGCTGATCTTGTAAATGATACTAAGCATTACCCAATCTTTTATTTAAATCTTTTCACAATACACCAAAATCTTCTTCATTTGATAAATCAAAATTTTAAATTATCTAAAAAAATAAAATCTTTTTTTATTTCCACCACACATGCTCAATTCCACCGCTACTTATCTCCTCTAAAATCAAATAAAGGTTGACAGAAATGATTATTTATCTGAATTTCTTGCATAAATAAAAGGAAAAACCAGGATTCAAGCGCTTGATGAGTTTAATAGAGAAAACGAAAGTAAAATATGTTAATTAAAATTGATTAATCTGTGATTAACCTCCGGCGGTTCATTAATTTTGGATTTGAGATTGAGCTGAGCTGATGATGCCATTGATCATAGTTTCTGCATCAAATTGGAAAAATACGCAATCAAAAGAACTTAAAAGGTTAAAATTTGGGCGTAGGCCCATACCAATTGATGGCATTTTTAGCCCATTTTCAATTGGGCTGAAATGGACCCAAACATGATCCATAGAAGAAGCCCTGCCCTTGTTTTATTTTATTAAAATTATAAAAGATAATGCATCCACTAAAAAAAAGCTACGTTGGTAAGAGAAATTATCAATAGTAAAATTTTTTAATTTTATAAGCAAGGTTAATAGTGTGATGTACACCTTTTATTATACATTTTAAAAAATATTAATTTAAAAGAAAGTGAGATATATATCTTCTGTATAGTCACACATGCACAATTCTTTTCTCTCTTCATAATATATTTTTTTGGCTAATCTAAAAGTAGAATTTTTTTTTATCAATCTGAAAGTAAATTTTTAAATGCATTAAATCATATGAAAAATTATTTCCTTAAAATCTTTCCAAAAATAAAAAAATAATAATAAATCTAAACAAAACCTGAGGACGGCCTTAAACGTATTGAAAGAAACTTCGTAATCCTATAGATTAAGGAGTTGTGTATGAAGTAATCTATAGCATAAAAAACTTCATGAGATGAACCCTGCATTTCAACGTTATTAGACTTTAAAATATTTCGAAATTAGTCTAATGAAGTATTAGTATTTTTGTGTAATTAAGGAGGTTAAAGTCTAACTTCAAGGTGAGATTTACGTAAAATTCTTTAAAATAAGTTATCAATTCACTCTTAAAATGATTAAATAAAAAACTTAATTTAAAAAAATTAAGTATTTAAGTATTATATAAGTAAGATATATAAAATTTTAAATAATTTTAATATGTTTTTATGCTTTATTTTAGTATTTTTATTAAAATTCTGATAAAATTGTATGCTTCAATAAATTTTGATCAAATTTTATGGTAAACATTATTTTTAATGATTTTTTTTTACATATTATATATATATTATTGAATTTTATCAATTTATCAATTTTAATTTTTAAATTTAATTGATTTTAAGGAGAAATATGAATTTATCCTAAAGAACCTCACCTAAAATTTTTCTCTTACTTCAATCCATTTTTCTGTTTTATAAGTACGAAAAAAAAATTATATATACCAATTTTTTTTTTGTGAATGTAAAAAGTTGAATTTCTACTCATTTATTAATTTTATTTTTTTAATAAACCCTATTAATGTTGATTAATAATGTAAAATGAAACAATATGATTACAATTTCATCAATTCATCATCAATAGAACACACCACATATAAGCCTCCTACATTCTGTGATAGACATTAATTATGGGGAAATACTTTTAATTATGGACTATTTTATTCTACCAAATAAATATAAATCCAAACACAAAATAACTAATGTTTCATAATTATCTATAAATAATTAGCACTTATAAAAGGAAAAAAAAGTAAATCCAAGAAGTTGCTTGATGGACAAAAGAAATAAAAAGATTAAAATATATCGTAGGTTCCTATATTTTTTTATTTTAAAAATTTTAATTATTTTAATATTATTTAAAAGAATTTAGTAGTATTATTTTTTTAAAGATTTTAATTCAATTATTAACAATATATATGAATTAAATTATTTAAAAATAATATTATAAAAATTAAATTTATTAAAAAATAATATTATAAGGATTAAATTTCTTTAAATAATATTATAAGATTAAATTTTTAAAAATAAAAAAAATAAAAGCCTATGACACATTTTAACCGAAATAAAAATAACCATGACATTCACATTGCTCGTTTATTCATGGGGACCAGAAAAAAACTATAGAAAAGAAATAGGAAAAAACCAATCAAAGAAGGAAGGAAAAGAAGAAAACCACATCCGATTGGGCACAAGACATGAGCCCCATCCCACGTGATTGAAAGAATCATGATTGAAGACAAGAGAGATACGAGAAGAGAGTATATATGTTCTCTCTTGTCTCAGTGAAAGAAGAGGAAAAAAAAAAAGATATGGAGTAATGAGGTGGAACTGCTCAGAAACCAACCACCCACCACAAAAAACCCCAATAAGAACAAAACTATTGTAATTTTTAATAGTAATATATCAAAGGAAAGCTAAAACCCAATTTCCCACAGGTGTTATTTCATGTCAGTTTGTGGGAACTTGGTGGCGTTTCTGGTGTTTCTTTGGCCGTTTTGGTTCCTAGTTGTCTTTCTGTTTTTTGAATTCCCTTCACTTCTCAAAGGCTTCTGGCTTTTCTGTCGTTGCCGCTATCTGCTGCGCGGTTTTGTTTGTTTCTCTTTATTCTAATAAACTCGCCTGTGTTTGAAAATCTTGGTTGGACATGTAGCTTAAGGGGGTCGGAGTGGGCTCAAGAAACGAGGTTAATAAGGTTCTGCCCTTTTCTGGGTTCTTTTCCTTTCCTTCTTTTTCTTTGATTTCTGCATAACTTATTTGTCCTTCCACGTTCCATCATTTCAACAGATAGCGAGATATCGCTTATATTATGCTGTCAATTTATTCACCGAAGCCACTTTCTTGGTCTGTAAGAAAGTGACTTCAACCTCTTTATCCCACTTTGCACAATTTGCTTTCCAAACTTCCTTCTTTTTTCTATTCAGCTCTTCTCCCTACCCTCTTTGGCTTCCTTCTGTTTTTTTTTTTCTCTTCATAAAAAAAAAATGGTTTGTAGTCACAGTTTCATATTTTGCTGGAGACCTTGCTACTTTTCCCTTCTTTTTCTCTTGGTTCTAAGCACAAGCCAAGTGAGATACAAAGCTGAAGGTAATCAATCATCTGTTTCATCACAACCAATAAGTTTTGAAAAGTTTTAATTACTTGGCACAATTTCGAAGTGAATTTTCTTGTTCCTATTTGTTTTTGCAGGTAGACCAAATCCCAAATCTGATAGCTTTTCCAAGGTGAGCTTACAGTTTGTTCTGATTATTATACAATGGATGCTGAGAATGTTTCTTTTGTCTTCTTACTTTGGATAGAAAGTAAATGAAGAAAAGGCGATATTGAAAGCTCAGATAGGTTCAAGGCCGCCAAAGTGTGAGAGAAGGTGCAGCTCATGCGGGCCCTGTGAAGCCATTCAAGTGCCTACAAATCCCCAAGTCGGAAATGGTAACAGCAATTCTTCAACATTAATCTCTGATGTTGCCTACACAAGAGGAGATGACAGCTCTAACTACAAGCCCATGAGTTGGAAATGCAAGTGTGGGAACTTCATCTTCAACCCCTGAAATATATTATATAGTTGCCAGAACAGAATTTTAGGTTCTTGAATAATACCATTTTTTGGACCATGTAAATCTGTGTAAGAGAATATTAGTATTTTTTTTTTTGCTCAAATCTTTTATTCTCTTGCTTGTGAGAATCAGATATTCGATGATGCTGCACCTTCTTACTAGTACTATTCTTCTTTTTTCTGCTCCAAGATATGTTGTAATTTCTTGATTATCAAAATGTTTAACAGTACTTATATATACTACTAGCTTGTATAATTGTATTAATCCTTAATCATAATCATAATCAGTTCAGTTAGTACATCAGATTCTCCTTGGACCGTACATTTGTGCCCGTATACGATTTTGTATATAAGCACAGAGATACGATTTCTTGGGCAAATCGTTATGACGTCTGAGTATAATCATATTTTTGTGAAGTGAAAAAGTTTCCCAAAAGCTACAAGGGGTCGGGTGTAGAAATGAGGGAAAACCAGAGAGAAAAAGGTTTTGCTTAAAATGTAGACAATGATTCGGCTTGTACAGTTTTTTTTTTGGGTCAGGATTTGGCTTGTACAGTTTCATCACCAGTCATTATAGATAATCCAAAGAGGAGAGGGTGAAACAACATGAAGATGATAAAAGAATATAAAAATTATATAATTTTAAGTTTTAACAAATATACATATATATATATAAATTTGATAAAATAAAAAAATATAATATAAATATATAAATTATCGACATTTTACATTATATTAATATACAAATTATCGGATTTGTGCCTTCATTTCCCATCTTCTCAAGAATTGTTGTTTTGCCTTCCAAAATATATAAATAAGAAATTCAGAAATTGAAGTGATCATAGTAAAAAAAGTAGATTTATAATTCTATTTAGATAAAAGGGTCAAAAATTTTTTGAATTAAAATTCATTAATCATCTAAATTTTATTTTTTTAATTAATTAAATCTTAAGATATTTATTTTCATTAACTGAACCTTTGTTAGAGAAAAAATAATTAGTTGTTTCCGTTCAACTAAGTGTTTAATTGAATGAAAATATATCTATAAAAATTCAATTAAATAAAATTAAATGTTTAAAAATTTAATGGATAGAAATTCAAGGTTTAATTGATTGTAATAAAATATTAATTACTTAAATAATTATTAAATTTTTGTTTGAGATTTTTTTTTTTAACCCGTATGCCTTCTGCTTAAAAACAGTTGACTTCTCACTAGCAGGGCGCTCTAAGCTCGAGTCTCAAACTCTATGGCAGATTCCGGTTGTTTTTGGTCATCTTCCCATTATTTCTTGGCGTGGAAGAAAATACATGATAACACTTTTAAGAGATCACCAGGATTGTCAAAAGTGGTCTTATCAACAAAGCCAAAATATGGCTCTTAATCAAATTAAGTTTTCGATATACGAATTTAATTAAGCTGAGATTGCTTCCAATTAAGTTCCCAAAGATCTTTCACTTGGGAACTACTAATCCTTCAGAAGGATAAAAGCTTTTGCTTCTCATGGCTTCAATCAATGAATTCTCAAAGATGAGAATATTAATAATCCATGCCATGCCAGCTAACTAATTATGAGCAAAAATCAAGCAAAAAAGGTCTTTCATTTGAAGGAGTAAATCCTCAAGAACATGTATTAGGAAAGATACCTGCTTTTACGTAAGAAGAAATGAAAAGATAGAAGAGAAAAGAAAGGAGACTGTATTCTTTTAAAAAAGAAATGTAAGATGAAAGTTGATGGGATATTTCATTGCCATATTTCCATCTATGGTCTATCTCTTTCTCTAGTTTGCCATATTATTGTACTACAAAACTCATGAATCTTTCAAGTAGACATGACTAAACAAGACCACCTTCCCATACGTACGAATTTATGTTGTTTAAATCAATTAAATAAATAGTTCGCTAACAAATTCCTGAACGACAGCAGCTAAGAGAAAGGCAGACACAGCTGCTAGAACCGAAAGTCGTGGGGTCATGCCTACTTAAGGTGTATACTGTATACAATCTGGTCAGTTTTCACCTCCTTACTTCTCAGTAAAAAATAAAATTTCTGATCTTTTCATGTTTAAGAATTCAGAATAGCATGTAAAAAAAAGGGCGCACACACGCACACTACAGTTGGACTTGGGACCAAGTTCATATCTAACACATTAATAATAGTAGCATTTGTCTTCCGAGAAATTGTTTGCTTCAATTACAGTATATATTTATCCAGAATGGTTGATTTTCTAATTTTGATTTTGTATTCAACCAGTTGGGTATTATTAATAGTTAATTTTGTTAGTATTTTTCTTAAATGTATTAAAAATTTTGAAAATAACCATTTTTGATTATTTTTGTAAGTTTCATAACGTGTTAACAATCTGCACAAAGTTGCAGGGTGGTCATGATGGGAAGACAAAAACTGTTAGACCAAATGGATTTGTCGCCATTCAACAGCATTTGTTTTATTCTTAACTTTATTCTTTAGCTTTTGCTATAGATTGTGTAATTATAAAGCTTTTGCTATAGATTGTGTAATTATAGACCTTTTCATGAGATAGAGTTTTTCATTATGTTTATAAATGCCCTACATATCACAAAATAATTAACGGAAGTTGCTTGAATTTGTAAGATTTTTTTTTTTTTTGTTATTTGCTCTTTGTATAAAGAAACAAGTATCAATTATTGAGTTAAAGAATACAATAAAAAGAAAGGATAATCAGACCTAATTGTTTTGTGCAATGAAGGCATTCAGTCACTGAAGCCCTTGGTCCTTTGCCTACGCTTCAGTTTCAGGCTCTGAAGTCTGAACTATACAAACAGGAAAATTTTTCATTTTCGGAAATTGCAGGATTTTAGATCCAAAGTTAGAAACAGAAACTGATATAGCAAAGCTACAGCAGCACATCTATGAATCAAGCAGCTGAGCCTAGATCTGTTGGACAACTATGATTTCTAAACTGTCATAGCTAATAATTCTTTCAGTTTTTGTTAGTAAAAACATTGATGATCCCTGGCTGACAAATAACTCTCTCAGATAATTAAAAAACTTAACAGTTCTGCCAAAAAGTTTAAATGATTTATCAAATAACTATCCAATTTTAAATAGAAATAAGTGATCCCATTCTTTTTTGAACTGAATAGGGACAAATAACATATGCCATCTGTTTCAGTCTTGGGTTATCCATAAAGCTCCGCAATTTTTATCCATTGAGAAAGAATATGAAGGTACATTTGGTGCATCAGAGACATGGGGCACCATCTCCTCCATGTTCTCAAAGCCTAAAAATAAAAAGTCCAAAGCTTAAAGAGAATGTTTGGTGCAAGACAACAGAAAAAAAAAAAGAAAAAAAGAAAAAAGAAAGAGCTGATTCCCAAAACCTCTCTTTTTCTACCAAGTTTTTTGTGCTTGTATGCCTGCAGGCATTGAAATTTCTCTATCCCCACTTAACTCATGGACAAAATAACTGAAACTTTTCAGAAACAGCAACAGGGCCACGAGTCACCCTTACGATTCCCAGATGATGTGGATAGGCTCCAGGAATCAGAATGGGATTCTCCAGTAAACAGAGAATTCTATGTTAGGACATTTTCCAGGGGCCATTTGAAATTGGGTTTTTTTTTTTCTCAACCAAATTGACCTTGGGAAAGATTGATTGAAGATAAGATTCCACAAATTGGGCTGAATATTTAACAGAAACAAGGCATACTGTACCATGCACCAATTGCTTGCTGTATTTATTCGAACAGGGAACATCCGTTTATCAGGTATAGTAACAATGATTTTTGGTCCACCCATTAATCTAAACTTGCAAAGCAAATGATATTGACGTACTCTTCACTTCTATCAATCAGCCAATAGCTATTTGAGCAGTAGTGCCCTCTTCTTATAAGAAAAAATAAAAGAGCAATATATTTAGGTAATCTCCTGAAATACGAGAGAACAAATGAAATTCTTGAGCCATATCCAATAATCATAGCATTTAAACATCTATCTTTTTAAGTTAAAACACCATAAAACGTGAGGAACATAAAGAAATAGGATAAGTCCACATATAAAGATCAGCATAAAACTAAGCCCGTCAAGATTGAAGAACGAATGGTTCCCCAATCAGCTGGAAAATATCCTCCTAGTTATACCCGCAATTTAAAATAACACCAATATTGGGAGAATGACCATTAAGATCCAATCTACTATAATTATTCATCCTAGAGACTGGTATTAAGCTACACCAGTATCAGAACATTGTAAGTAAAAGCATTGTCTCCACCTTACCTCACAAAATTTAATTCAAGACTGCCAAACATGGGTAACAAGAGGCAGTATGCATTAGTAGTGAAAGCAAATCACCTAATTGCTGAGGAAAAGAGGAAGATGCAAAACTAAGAAAACTTTTTTGATGTATTCAAAGCAGTAGACACCGTTGCAAAAAGGTTCAATGAGTGAATCCAATGGACAACAATGTTCCCTTACATATTTGGTCTCATGAGCAGCTCTGCAATGCTTGATTTGATCTAAGACTTTGAAATCATTTCATTGCTAGCAGAATTGGAGTATTATTATAAGTACTAAATACCAAAATCATCCAAATTCTTCATTCACCAGGTAAAAACAACATAAACTAGCTATTATTTCCTATACAACAGAGTAAGCTCAAAGGTTAAAAACACGTTATTCAACAACTTTGCTACTAATGCGAAAACGCCCCTTATTGTTCCTATATCAAAATAGGACATGCTTATTTTTTAAGAGAACGAGTAAGGTTTACTCTAACACCAGCCCAATATTCATGATACCAATTGCTAACCATATAAATTAACTATGAAAGCTCACAAAAAAATTTTGCTAGGATAACAGATGAAATCCAGGATTAAGTGACACAATATCCGCTCTGCTTAATCAACTCTAGCAGGCAGGCAATATTCGTTTGACATGCAATCCGTATCCAAAACAATCTCACCAATATTCAAAACATGATCAATGCTGCGCCCATTGAATCTGCTTAATATCAATCCCTTCCTTTACCATCTCATAAAGCGGACTCATTTCCCTCAATTTCTCAACCTGTTTCACAGTAAGCTCAACTGCCCTCTCAATCTCCTCCTCTGTAGTAAACCTCCCAATCCCAAACCTAATTGAAGTAAGTGCCATATCCTCACCCACACCCAATGCTCTCAACACATAAGAAGGCTCCAAACTTGCACTAGTACAAGCACTCTCACTAGACACTGCCACTTCTTTCAACCCCATCAACGAACTCTCCCCTTCCACATATGCAAAGGACAAGTTCAAATTACCAACATACCTCATATCCATACTCCCATTCACCACCACCCCATCAATCTTCTTCCTAATCCCATTCAACAACCTCTCTTGCAAACCTTTAATTCTCTTCTCATCATACTCCATTTCCTTCATCGCCAACTCAACGCAGCCCCCATCCCAACAACAAGGGGAGTAGGCACAGTCCCACTCCTTATCCCTCTCTCTTCCCCACCTCCATTCATTTGCGGCTCAACTCTCATCCGCGGCCGCCTTCTCAAATACAAAGCCCCAACTCCTTTAGGTCCATAAATCTTATGCCCACTTAAACTCATTAAACTAACATTCCATTTCTCCACATCAATCTTAATCTTCCCTAAAGCTCGAGCAGCATCACTGTGAAAAGGGACATTAAACTCTTTACAAATTTTACCAATTTCCGCAACGATTGAACAACCCCAATTTCATTATAACAGCCATAACAGAAACTAACCCAGTATCGGGACGGATTTCTTTTCTTAATCTATCCAAATCAATAAGCCTATCATACCCAACAGGCAAATAAGTTACCTCAAAACCTTCCTGTTGAAGATGCCGGCGAGAATCCAAAACGCATTTGTGCTCCGTTTGCGTCGTGATGGTGTGGCGCTTCTTGTCTTTGTAGAAATGCATGAAGCCTTTGATTGAGATGTTGTTCGATTCGGTGGCGCCGGAAGTCAAGCCGATTTCTTTCCGGGAAGCTCCAATAAGGGCGGCTACTTGTGAGCGGGCGGTTTCAACGGCGGTTTCCGATTCCCAACCGTGGAGGTGAGTGCGGGAGTGAGGATTGCCATAACGTGAGAGGTAAAACGGAAGCATCGAATCCAAAACCCTAGGGTCCACTGGTGAAGTCGCTTGCATGTCGCGTTAAAGCGAACGGCCCGCGATTTTCACGCCTTTCATGGTAATTCCTGTTGGGTCCTCATACTCTGGTGGGGAAACCACCGAGGCCGCGGTGTAGAAGCGGCGTAAATGTTTGTTGGTTTGGTTTTGGTTTGGCTTTGGCGAAGAAGCTTCGAGGCCATTTTTTTCCTTTCTTCTTGGGACCTTTTACCCCTTTTTCTTGCGGCGTCACAGTGAAGAAAAAGAAGCTTCCGTGCGGGTTAAGGGGGTTTTGATAAAACTACTGATCACCCACTTTCAATATCTCGTGTCGACACGTGGCAAGTTGTCTGCCGTCTTAATTCTTAAGCACAGAAGTGAATTCTTTTAGTTTAATGATGATGTTTCGATTAGGAGTTTATAATACTTACCACCTCCAGATGTTGAGTTATCTTCCGAAACGATAGCGATTGAATCGGCCAACTTTCATAAAACGACGTGGTTTAATTGTTATATGCAGTCACGCGCTATTAGGAGAGTGAACACAAAAAGTAAGAATGAGAATTGCAGAGATTCATTTGCTTGAGATTGATCGTATTAAGAAGCACGATATGTACGTGTTTGAAACACTGTTTTTCCATTACCAGATCCGATCCCACCACCGACACCATAGCTTTAAATCTTGAAATCAAGTCTTTTCTTTTTTTATTTAGTCCAAATTCCTGGAAATATAACCATTCTCGGAATTCCCACTTTAAGAAATAAAAAAGTTTCCTTTGTTAGTTTCTTTGTGATCATTTGGATTCTGGGTAAGTCTCTATCAAAGCTGTTTTAATTTAATTTTCAAGTGTTGTAAATGGGTTTTCTTTGAAACGCAAGTGGTTGATCTGCTTCTTGTAATGCATTTTATTTCTTTAATACTACTTTTACCTTTTTTTTTTTTTTTATAGAAAAACTGGATGAAAAACGTGATTGGGTTTCATTGTTCTTTGATATTAGTGATTCAATGAGCCAAATAGTGGAGTTTTCAAAGTTTTAATCTATTTTTTAAAGTTTTTTTGTGTCCTTTTTACCTAAAAAGACAAAAGAGTTGAATTTTATGTCTTGGTTAAAAAGTTAAATGCACTGGATTCTGGTGTCATTGATGCACTGATTTTTGTTATTGTAAGTTTTAAGGTTTGATCTCTACTTGTTCAAATGGTGTCGTTGATGTCTTCAACAATATTTTATCATCATTCTTCTTCTTCTTCTTTATGTTCTCTCTTTCCTTCGGATGAGATCAGTTATAATTTTTAGTATTGGTGTGTTCAGCTATATTCTCTTATGGAAAGCGGAAAGTTGAATTGAATATCTATGCTTTATTCATTTATGACTTGTGAAAGCTTGTGAATTTTGTGTTTTGTTCATGGTAAAAACTAGCATTAGAGGTTTAGTTCATGGGATGATCTGGATTTTCATTGAATATATTTTGTTTTAAGAATAGAAACATTGTCTGTTTGGCTTTTCGCATTCATTTGTTATTGTTTTATATTGAACTTCTTGTTGATGAAATGTTGTAGCCTTGTAAGGTTGAGTTATATAACTATATCTAATTATACATGTTTTGAAGAAATCTGATGTTTTGTGGTGTCTTTCCGGCAGGTTAGTTGAAGGAAGTTCATCATGTTCAGGCTTTCACCTTGTCGGAACCAAAGATCCAAAGGGTTCAAGGTAAAGCATGCTCTACAAATATGTCTTCTGGTTGGTGTTTGCCTCTGGCTGCTTTACCAAGTTAGGCACTCTAGTGAGAAGCAAACAGTTGATGAGAAATCTGGGAATGAAGTCATAAAGCTGGGGAGAAAGGACCTTCCTCAAGCAGAGGAAACAACTGTCGAGGATACAAGGCAGGAGAAGGAAGAAAGCAAGAATGAAGAAGAAGAAGAGAACAAGGCTGAGGAAACTGAAAATGAAGCAAGAGCGAATGGGGATGATGATGCAATGCGTGAGCATGAAAACAAAAAACGTGAACACGAAACTGAGATTAGAGAAGTTTCAATAGATGGAGAGAAGGAACATGAAGAAAGTAGGAACAATGATAGCGAAGAGAAGGAGACTAAAGTGAAGGAAAGTGGAAACATGGAGAGTGACGAGAATGTTAGCGAGGAGACACAAGAGATCAATAATGAAGAGAAAGAAAACACCGGGGAGAGTTATGAAAAGGAAAATAAACAGATTGGGGAAGAGATTTACGAAATGGGAAGCGGCAAGAAAGAGACAGAAAAGAGTGAAAGTGAGATAGAGAATTCAGGTACTTCAGATGATCGGGTCCGGGATGGAGTTGACAGGAAAAATGAAGAAGCAAGAGAAAAACATTACAAGGGGGATGATGCTTCCAGCGAAGTAGCCCATGATACCCAAAATGTAGCTGTTGGGAGTGAGACAAGTGGTTCAGAAAATTCCAATGAGTCAGAGCAGTTGGAAAACAAAGATACAAATGAATTTGACCAGAAGAACAAAACAGATAGCAGTGAAGCACATCATGATGAGTCAAATGTGCAAGAAAATGAAAAAACTGAAAACAATCTAGAGAATGATAATGAGAACAATCAGGCTGAGTCAAAAGAAGATTCCAATCCTGATTTCGTGACATCTACAGAATCGAATGAGCACCAGAATGGGACCGATCATAAAACACCCGATACAACTCAGAATGAAAGTGATGTAGTACAACAATCTGAGCAATCTGACTCAGGTGGCAATGCCGAGCAATCGGATTCAAATTCAACTCCAACTTCAACTGAGAATGGGGATGGAGCTAATGGAGGTTCTACAAGCTCTACCAGTAACTCTGAATCTGTTGAATCGAATGGACAGACTGAGAACCCCAATGCATGGACAGGATCTAACAGCAATTCTGCACATTCAGTTTCAAGCCTAACTGATAACAGAGTTCAGAGTGAAGAATCCAACAATAATTCTGCAGGGGAGGGGACACGAGATAATGTTCTGTCATTAAACACAAATGATAATTCAAATGCTGGTCAGAACGAAGAAGTTAGTTCTTCTGATTCTTCAATTGCCAAAAAGAGTGAAACATCCTCGAACACAAATGATAATGCTGGTGCAGGTCAGAATAAGAATGATAGTGGCAATACCAATAATGATGGAAATGCAAATGGGAATGACAGCAGCACTGACAATCAGAGCAACACCAATGACAATGCAAATGCAAACGAAGATGTTACTCAAAAGGACAACAATTCGAATGTAAATGTAAATACTGCTCAGAGCAACACCAACAATGAAAATGCAGATCATAATGAGAGCAATGCTGCTCAGAGCTATACCAACAACGAAAATGGAGGTCAGAATGAGAATAATGCTGCTCAGAGCTACAATGACAATAACGAGAAAGAAAGTCAGAATGAGACCAAGGATGCTGGTCAGAGCAACATCCGCAACAATGAAAACTCAAGTCAGAATGAGAACAATGCTGCTCAGACCTACAGTAATGAAAATGCGGGTCAGAATGACGACAACAATGCTGCTCAGAGCTACAATGACAAGAATGGAAATCAGAGTGAGAATGAGAACAGTAATTATCCTCAGAGCTACACGAACAACGACAGAAATGCTAATTATGATGTAAATTCAGACCAAAAGGAATCAGTCAATTCTTCAAATTCATCAGATACATCATCAAATACAGATGGAAACACTGATGCAACCCAGAATAATCTCAATGTTTCTTCTGATGCTTCTACTCCTCGAGAAGTGAAAGAAGCTCAAAAGGATTTGGGGTTTTTGCCAGCTACTATGACCGAGGGGAATAACGGTGAGAAGGCAGCTGCAGAGTGAAATTCCTGATGGTTGTTGTTCACTATATGATTATTACTGTCATTAATTTTGTTTTCTTCTTCCTGAGATGATCAGGCAACTGTAAGTTCCTGGGTATTTCTTGTGCTTTATTGTGAAATTACTGCTGCAAAATTATTCTTATACTTGTAGATTTCTACTTATAATGATTGACATTCCAAGTTGTCATAAGCCAAATATGAAGGTTTAAATTGTGTTATACCGTCTGGCAAAAACGAAAGTCATAGGTTTGATTCAACAGAATATCTTTCTGAAGGATTCCGTTTAAAAAGGAAGAGAAAATCCCATTTAAGTTTTTCCGCAAGTGTGTCTAGTTGCAGCACAAATCATCATCTTTAAATGGAACACCAGCTCTTTTTTTTTTTTCTTTTTCTTCTATCGAATCCATGAATTTGAATCTTAACTTGCAAGGACCCGTGGGGTTGGCAAAGCAGTAAACCTGACAGTGCCCCAAGACCTAAAATCTATCTGAAAACCCAACTCTCAACCTTAATCTTTGACATCCCAACATCCGCTCGGATTATCCCTTGGCTATTGCCATTTATGAATATCTCAAGCTGATATGCTAACGATCCTATATTCACTTCTCTGGTGTATAAGGGTCCCTTGGTAATCAATATTAGTTGCTTTAGTTTCAGCATTAGTTGTCTTTCGTCTTCATCTTAAATTTTAGTTAAATATTCAAAACCAAAACTTGGATAGAAAAGCAATGTCACATGCATATAATCTGTAGTGAGTTGACAATTAATAATTGATGCACTGAGTTACAATTGCAGTGTTTTCACATAACAATCACTAAATTCACGAGTGAAATTAAATCTTTAGTAACCATTATTGCACATGAAAAGACCTTCCATCAATCATTATACCGTGAAAATAATAATCACTTGCATAAGAAAGGTCTCGAGTTGTTTGTCCTAACCTTACCAATAGCCCCCTATCTCAATGGTTAGTGTTTTACTCTCAAATCATTTTCTTGTCATAGTCTTAGTAATTATCCTCCTTTTCCGGTGGATAGTCTCAACTCTAGAATCATTCTCCTTTTGTATTTCCGAAAAGCGGCCTAACTACATTGCCAACTTCACAAGGGCATTTGGCAATCATGCTGACAACATTTACCGACACCCCAGCATCCCATTTTAATCTCACCAATAATTTAGGTTAACGAAGTAAAAATTGATGAAAATCTCCAAAATACAACCCCTTTTGGCAGCCATGGTAATTTGATGCTTTAATGGAGTTGAAAAAGAAAATTTTGTTTCCAAATAGTTTATGTGAGCCTGAATACAACAATATCTAAGAAAATGAGGTGTAAAGAAAACGGCCAAACCATACATTAATCTTATTTCGAAACAGAGCATGGTATACACAACCATGTAGAATGCCTGATGAACTTGCAATGATGCAAGTCTTGAAATCCAGAAAGAAAAATAGAAGTGCTAAAATTAACATCCAAGAAAAGATTCACAATTATCTGATTGATCTGTCTGACAGATGAAGAAAATGTGCTAAACTCAGGAACGATATGTGTCCAACGGGCAGTCCATTGTCCTAGTGATGCTTCACCTCAAATAGACCATCTGGACCTGAATACCATGATAAAATGATTGAATCCACCAATATAAATCAATAAAGAAATGTTAATAATAACTTAATTTATACCGCCCATGACCAAACATACATCCACTTCGAATATTGAAAAGCATCATTAGATATTACAAATGATAAACACTAAACTTTATAACTAGATTTATTGATCACTCATCAGCATGTTTCTTTTAAATAGGCTCATCAATAACAAGAACAAAATCCATGCTAATATTTTCTGAGATTCACTTAAGGAGGGACAACCCAGCAACTAATGATATCAACAAGGCTAAAACAATCTCCAGTTATTTTCCATACGCAATTGCCTAGGCATAATAATTAAGAATAAGAACTATACTTATGAATAAGAACTATGTTGATTTTTGACAGTTCATATGCAATTAGATTGTGAAACTCCCCACCCGGCAAGTAGCAGTAATTAAACTTTCTATTTTCTTCTGATGAAAAAAAAATTTTCTATTACCTAGAAAAATGATAGAAAGACATCCATTAATACTTTATGAAATTTGAAAACACAAAATGGAACAAAACAAAAACTTAAATTCTCTGGTTTATAGGATCCTAAGGACTCAGGTTAGTTAAAGAAAGATAAACTTAGTGACAGCTAAAGCCACTGGTGCAATTGTAATACCATTAAATGAAATGAATATCAAACCAGGCCTTATGTTGAATCCCAATCTTAGCTATTTATTAAGGACTTAGGAATGGTAAGACAATTTAAATTGCTCAGTTGTATATCTAAAAACTACCAATGTAAGATAGGCGGAAAGGGAATTTCACCTAGTGTTCCATATAGGAGAAAATTTTCAACTTGTGTTATAGTTTGTAAAGTATAATCTAACATAAACTAGGAGGTATACATTCAACATACACCATTTCCACTTCTAACTTGCATAGAACTGCAAAGAGAGGAGAGAGAGAGAGAGAGGAAAAAGAAAAAACACTTAGCCATTTTTTTATGGGTAGAACTTGGAAAACTAATAATCACCAGTATCCAAATTAAGTTAAAAAAAGCCGACCATAATTGGTTGGCAGTTAGCACATTTCCACATTATATAACGTGCAAAACGTCACTATGAGCTGGCGACTTTTAAGTCTCCATATAAATCACCTAAGATAGTGTTTTGGATGCTCAAAAAAGCAATTGATTTGAACAAAAGGAATTGAATTTATTTCCCAATAACCAAAGCCAATAGAATTCCATTTGGTTCTGGTTCCATTCATGGACTTTTAACCAAATGGGGGAAAAAGAAAACAAATCCAGCTATGTTATTAATTACCATGGAAAGACCCAATAAAGCCTAAACAGAAAAATCTAAACACCAAAAACAACATTCAAATAGAACCTAAGTAAATTGAAATGCATAACGACTAGGATAACATACCCCATGGGAACTCCTTGCTGCGAATATGCAGATATGGGTACGGCTGCAAACATTCACACAACATATCGCATCCAACAATCGGTTATGAAAAAATAATGTAAACATAGCTTTACAAATAAAAACACTATTTAAAAAAATAAAATTAAACAAAAAGAATTTAAGATCACAGGAGGCTCTTCATGGTGGGGATGACCCTTTGATAGGTTATAAATCGCTAATACAGTGCAGGTAGCAATGCCTAAATATGTAATCTTCTCCCATTTCGCCGTTTCATCTGAAAAAATATATAAATTAATGTTAAAAAAATAATTAGCTCTGATTTTTTTTTTAAAGCAATATGAACTTTTAACGATAAGAATATTTTCTGAGGTTCCAAATTTCAACCTTCTCTTTTTGTAATCTAAATTCGGTTTTAGTTCTTCTATTTCTAAGATAGAATCCATCAAAATCTCAAGGGCAAACTAAACAATAAAACCCTAACATACCAAACAACGGAAAAAAATCAAACCATAAGCAATCAAACAGATGAATAAAAGAAAACTGATTGAAACTGGATACAAAAATTTAAAATTTGTAAGAAGAAACGAAAAATAAAAGGACAGAGAAAAGGTCGCATACAAGCATCGTCGTGATGGGAAGAAGAAGCGAAACCTCTCTTGGGAGGAGCAGAAGGACGAGATCCGCCGCGAAGGGCAGTTCGGAGGAGACCAGATCGTACGCTCGCCATCGCCATTTTTGTTCGATTTTCCTCTGTTGAAATGCGACGGGAAAACGCTTATTTTACTCTTCTTATTTTGTAACTCTAGCGACTAGAGGAGAAGCGTTAAGCACGTGCGAAATGCGTGGCTCTTGCCGCTACCCTTTTTTTTTTTGTTTTTTTCCCTTTTTTCTCTATTCCTTTCTTTTGGTGAATAAATTATAAAAACCATGAAAAAATACATAAATTTCTTTCCCTAAAATAAATGTGAGGATGGAGAAAAATATTAAAAAATATCATATTAGGAAATAAATGAAAGGAGGTGGCAGTCTAAAAATAAAAAAATATTTACAAATTTAATAGTACTTATAAAAAATAATTGTATAATCAATTAAATTTTGTTTCGAAATCAGTTATGATTCTTTTTAAGTTAATAAATAATTACATAATCAATTAAATTACGTTTTGAATTAAATTGTGATTCTTTTTAAGTTAATTGGGCACTTCCTTTTTATTTTATTATTTTCCTTGAAAATTTAAGTTAAGTTGTGTGAATTAAAGGGAGCAATTGGCGTGAGAACAAGATGCAAGCCTCACATTCTTAACTTCAAATTAGCATGCAATTTTTTTTTTTTTTCAAAATGCAAACAAACAAACACTGAAAATTCATTACAAAGATAATCCCTCCTTCACTACAAGCTAATTCAGCGAAAAGAGAAATTTCATCCTCAAAATCTGCAAACAGTTACTGTTTCTCACCATTTTTTTTTTTTTGTAGATTATAGATGCTCAGCATTGTTATGGATTCTCACCCAATCACAAAGCTATAGTTTGATGAATTGAAGCATACCAATAACCAAAAAAAAAAAAAGAAGATATTCCATCATCCCACATTCTGAAGTCACATAAAAAATGCTAGACATAGGAGAAACCAGTTTATTATTATTGATTTTCAATTTATTCTGTTTCTATTCTTCAAGCCAACAGACAAAGACAGAGAGGGAATGACTACATCAGTTCACAAAATTGAAGCAACTTTGGAAAGACTCCTCAGACAAACCCTCTCCCACTGACTGATTGGGGGAAAATCAATGTTCATGACTGATAACATGGTAATGAGGATCAGCAGAAGAATCACCCTCAGTGGAACCACTGAGAGAAGCATTACTTTCTCCAGCCGATATTAGAGTTGGAGCAGCAAGCTCGACTGAAAGTTCCTGCATACGCTTCCTCAGCTTCTCCTTATACTCCTCCATCAATGATTTCAATGTCAGCAGCTGCTCCCAGTTGAGTTTATCAACTAGTCTTTTCACAAAGTCTTCGCCATGCTTTTGGCTCCCCATACAAAACCGTTCGATGATTCGCTCACCTTGAATTTTTTCAGCTTCCAGTTTTTCAAGTAGATTGGCCTCTTGCTCAGCCTCAGCCTGGTGGATTGCATCAAAATTTGGCTTCCTACAGTTGGAAAGTGTATTCATAACAGTGCCAACACCGGGATGGCCAAAGTAGAAAGCCTGGTCACGAGCATAGAAAACGACAAGGGCAGTCTCAACAGCACATAAAGTACAGAGTTCACTGGCCTTCTTGAAAAGACCAGATCGACGTTTGGAGAAAGCAACCTGCCGAGCATCTGCTCCTTGAATCATCCACATTTGAGTCCTTCTGCGACCCTTGCTTGACAATCCTGCCATTGAGAAACTACTAGAAGAGCAATGAAGAAAAGTTTTAGAAGATGGACATGTGAAGTTTGGAGGACAAATACACCTTATTTATAGGACTTTGATGCCTAAGCTTGGTCACCTCTATTTCCTGCCATATATTACCTTGGCGGTCACGTAATCAAAATAAATATTTTTTTTCTGCTACTTATTGCTAAATGACAATTCTGGAACATCCTTAGTTGGCATACTTAAACCAAATCTGACTGGTAGCTTTTAGATGCAAAAGGAAGTTAAATTCCAGGATATGCCTGCCATAGCCGCAAAAATATATAATAAGCATACCAAATTTGTCTACAGGAAGAAATGTAACGGCCTTAAACGTTTCAAGACATGTAAATTCCCTCAATTACTTCATAATTTAAAGCTTTTTATCAAGATAAAAGATTCATTAATCTTCGGTGTATGGTTGTCCAATTGACTCAAATTACCCTAGGACCCAAAAGTGCAACTAGAACCATACAGTTCATATACAGTGCAACCTGGCTGGAGATTTTCCATCAAGAAAAGCAAGTAACATAATATAAACTTAAGAATTGGGAAAAATACAATTACCACATTACGATAGGTAGTAATTTATGACCTCTATTAGTTACATTAAATTATTACTAATTGTAACTTTTCTATCTGAAATGCAGACACAAGCATGACAAACGATCCTTTTCATCAGACTGATTATGCTAATGTTATGGCAGATTTCATTGTCAATCACAAAAGCATAAACCTGAATTTTGAAGGACTACAATAACGTGAAACTAATTTATCTGAGTATAATTAAATTCCTTTCCTTAGTTTACAAAAACTTTCCTCTTAGGGTCAGGAGTTATCATGAGGATAGGTGCAAATGGTGTGACTTAAGCCGGTCAAGTCTAATAGAAAACAGATTCTTATAAACAAAGCAATATTTAATGATACAAACACATGTGCACACAGAAATATTTTCTCCAACAGCAAAATAAACTATTAATGTATAATATTTAAAAGATTAGTTCATTTTTAATAGTAATGATGAGATAGATGACAGCAATAACATCAAAATTCAATGGAGCTGTGGTTGTTGTAAATAGTCAGAAACTTGCTAGTTTTCTATTCATATTAATCAAGCTTGATAATAAACCACTTAATTCAACTACAAAAAAAAAAAAAAAAGCAAGTAACTTTTTGCGTAGAGAGGTTGCAGAGGTTGCAACCAAGTTAAAAGTTCTGTTTGCATTTTCTCAGAACAAAATACATATTAAAGATTTACAACTTGTTTTTCCACTTAAAGCATATGCATAAGCAAAAAATTCCTGCCCTTGCAACAGATGCTACACTTGTGAGTTTGAGAAGTGTCTAAAGATTTTGTATCTGTTATTTATTCTACAGCCTAAGCTTAATGGATGAGTGTAACAGCCTTTGCTCATACATATGCTATTATATTCTCAAATTGAACATCTGCAACTCTAGATCTTACAATTAATAGTAAATCCTTTTGCCTTCCTCATCAAACATTTTTAAGTCATTTCTGCCACAATTTCTATCAGACAAACTTCATTAACCTTCCTAGCATGTGTCATGCACTGCAACTTAGAAAAAGACTGCAATATTTATAACAGTGCTAAGATATTTTTGAAAAAAAATTATGTCAAGGTCATTTAGTATTGAGAAAACTTAAGATTAGAAACCAAGGATCTAACTGGTTTCAAATGTTCAGACTAATCATAATGCAGTCAATAATTTCATTCTAAGGAAAAATTATTTCTTCCTCCTTGCACTTCTTAAAATTGGTTGGAAATGAGGCACAAATTGAACAGACAAAAAAAAAAACAGATATTTGGGAATAATGTGCAGTACCCTTACTAAGAATTAATAGAAGGAAGAAAAAAAATCTTCCAGAACATCTGTCAATCTCAATAACTTTGGATATTTATATCATTATATGCCTTCCCTCCCCTCCCCCAACCCCCTCTTTTCCTCTTAATTAAACATTTGAATGCTTGAAGTCAGTTACATCTACTGCTGAAATGGGATAAGAAATTTCAATATTTCTAAATACAAGCTTATAGATAAGGTTAGGTAGCACTAGACCGTGATAAAACTAAAATGCTACCATCAGTTTCACATAAGCGTGCACTTATTGTTAAGATATTTGATAGTATGATTCTAGACTAGCTTGGTAGTAAATTTTATATTTTTATGTCTTGATTTCAAGAGTAGTTTATATTTCAATCTTAGCATGATTCTTGGGATAACTTCTACATATTCATCTTTTATGGCCAAAATGTTCAACTAGCCCAATATCAACTTCTCCATTAGGTATATGCATCATTGCCAAGAAATAATATTGTAGACTAAATTCAGAGAAACATATTACAAAGAGAGATAGCAAATGCAGTCTATACAATTACGCAACTAGAATATGCTGCATATTTGAGACATTATTAACTGGATTATTTAGTTAATATCTAAGCCTATTCAGTTTAAATTTAGAACAAACTGACCAAATCCTGACCATTATCTTAGGGTCTGACATGTTACAGCTCCATGAATGGGAACTACGCTACTCTTATATGTTTGATTGTTTATTAAAGTAATAATAAGAGAACTTGTTTACCAAATATAATTTATACAATTAGGCAGTTTCCTTAACCTTTTCCTATTTTAAAGCCTCAAGTCACAGTATCTGTTCATTTGATAAGAAGATATCAAAATGAGTTTTAACATTTAATTCTCAACCTATTATGATAACAAATACAAAGAATCAAAATATATTCTCATTAACAAAAAAATCCAACTAGGTGGTCTTCATTTCACTGTCATTTAGCAGTCAGAATCAGGCAACAAGAGAATGAAACCAAATTTATGGTTTTGAAACCAAAAGTTGAATTTAACTCTACCATCTCAAATAAATGGTCAGCCATTCATATAGAGATATCAACAGTAGGGAGTTATTTCTAATTCCCCTCAGTTTATGATGAGTTTCTCTCTTGCTATATCTAATCTGACCATAATTAACTAACTGTTCTTGCATTTAAACAACAACTGCTTCCAAAATTCCTTCTCAAACTTATTGTTGAAAATTTTGGAGTACCATTATTTTCTACAATCAAATATCAGAGTAAAATCTTATCAAGACCCAAGAAAACATAAATTGAAGACAAGTGTTAAAAAAATGATGCAAAGTCATGATATGGCAGCAAAGAACTAATTGAATGTTAACAGACATAACCAGTTGAAAGATCCCAAACCTCGTTTTGTCAGTGATCTCCAACGTGCATCACAGCAAAGAGAAGCCTTGCATGAAACCCCCAAACCAAAAAAAAAAAAAAAAACCCATAAAAAGAATCATGATAGCTACAACATGCCACACCAAAACCAAGTTTTCAGACCGGTGTTAGTTTTAACTTGAAAAGGCTCGTATGTTTTTGTTGTATACCAGACAAAGATTTTGTTGGGCCGTGTTTATTTGGAAAAAAAGGAAAAATGCTTTGTAAATAATGCATGTGTAATTGCTGTCCCTACCTTTCTTTTCCTTCATAATAAAAGGACAATAAGAAAGGGAACAAAAAATGTAAAATTTACGCCATATTTTTATATTTTTCTCGCCACATTTTTTCACCCCTTTTACCTTCTCCAAACATGGCATTAGTGTTGAGTCATGGCCTACTCACAAGAGGGAGGACGGAGGATGAGGACATGTGCAATTTTAAAAGTGGGCCTAAAGTTTAACTCTTAAATGGAGCTTGAAATATATATCTATCCTTGGTTCCATACCGACCACACAAGCTAAGCTAGTAAATAAAGCCCAATAACATGTTCAAGTCATAGCTTTAACTAAGCCCATGCCAACCACACAAGCTAGTAATTCTCCTCATTTTGGACCACAAAATCAAAAGGATCAACAAAATCGACTTATTGTCATCATTCCCATGTTCCAAACTTTACAGCTATATATATATATATATATAAATTTTAAATATGATACAATTATATGATTAAAAAATATAAAAATAATATAATTTAATATTTTAATAAAAATTATATATTAATTTGATAAAAAAATATGTGTATCCTTATTCACATGCAAAAATTTTATTTACAAAATAATTTAAATCTTTGGATAATGAATATTATTTTGTGAGGGAAAGAATAAAATGTCCGACAATTCGACTACTCAGAAAAGGTCAATGCTACAAAATTGTTATTTATAACCATCATCTTTATTTGCATTGCTTTGTGTAGGATAAACGAGTAAGCTGAAGTGAGATCCCAATACTTCAAGTGTCTGCACTTGAATCAACCTTTTGACGCGGCTGTCTTGATCATCATCATTATCCTCAACGCAACAAGTGTTCCAAGTTCAAAACAAGGCTTTTCATCATCGTCATCATCCTCGTCGTTATCTATAACATCGTGGAAATCAAGCGAGTACACCACATCTTCCCTAGTCCATCTGGCATGTAATAACACAAGCGACAAAAGCCTCACGTGCCACGCCGCACCCTCTCCGTCCATCACCAATTGGGTCCCACTTTTTCTCTTTGTTCTCTTTATGATCGCAGCTGTCCATCATCATCATCTACCTCACCTCCTCCTCTCTCCACCCTCCCTCTCTCAATCTCCAAAACACTTCCTCCAAACATCCACCTAACCTCGAGTTCCCCTCCACCTCACCCTTACACGACCACTGCAGCACGCGCCACCACACCCCTCCCTCTTTCCGCGAAGTCCGTCCAAAAACTCAATCATCCGCGCTGCAGTCGCCGCCCAAGCTGGCACGTTGTTAGTAACACTATTGGTTTTCTTCCTCATGAAACCCTTAAAAACCTCACCTCTTCTCAAGAATTCAACTTCTTGAAAAAATCTAGTAATATCAAAGTTCAACATTCTAACTTCTTCCCCATCAACGTAAAAAACAGGGTTTCCCGCCATGTTTGGCGTCGAAGGGACATAACAGTTTATACATGTAGGAACAAAAGAGGCGCTTTTTGTAATAAGTTTTTGACCAAAGCCAAAGCTGCAATGGAAGAGAATTCCTGGTCAGTTAGGCCTGCAAGGATCGGAATATCAAGAGAATTAAGATGGTCGATAAGGGTTTTGGAATATGCAGCAAAAGAGAAATAAACAAGCTTTGATTCTCTTGGTGGTCCTTTGGGTGCTTTCAGTAAAGGGTTTGGAGGTTGGGTTTGCGTTGTTGTTACCGTTGCAGCCATTTTTGAAATTAAGCTTAAGAAATTGAGAGGTTTGGATATTTTCGAAGGGCGGGGTTAAAGGAGATGATCAGGGGAATTGAGAAAGAGTTTGACTGAAAATTGGCTGAGAGGAATTGTTAACGTCTCTCATGGGTGGCAACTGCAGGCGCCAAGTGATGGGTTACTCAAGGGAGAAATAAATGGAATTAAGAATGTGATGGATGAGAATAATGGGAACTCTCGTTACTCGTACAAGCAAATTTCACTCTCCAATTTGGGTTTTTATCATTAAAATTAAAAATTTAACCTTTTATTAATAAATCACGCGGTTGATTTTGTTGATAATATTATTTATTATATTTATATATAAATAATGTTAACTTTTATCTATTAAAATGACATTTAAATATATATAATTAATTCATTATTTTTAAAATTTTAATAAAAATAATACATTAAATGTAAAAAACCTTTTTAAATATTAATTTAATTATTCTTAATCAATGTTCATAAACACTAACACTATGTATATAACCATCATCACCTTGCAATTGCATATACTTTTTTGTTTTTTCTTCAATTAGGTGATGAAAAAGGTTAAAATATTAAAAAGTTCATAAATTATTTTTTTTAAATAAGCCATTAAATTTTTATAATACTCAAATAAATTATTATTTTTTAATTTGTATACAACAAAAACTAAAATAAGGTACTCAGTCTCAGTCTTTTATTTCTTACCTAGAAAACAGAAACGGTCAAAAACATTGTTTTTGTATATATATATTACGATTCAAATTTAAGGTTTCTATATATATATATATATATATATATATAAATATCACAATCACTTGAACTAGTTCTGTTAAGCCTAATAAGTTTTCGTGCAATTGAGATTATGTCTCCAAATATGAATGTGAGTATTTGATTGGCAACTTTGGCAAGGAAGTTGCAAACATAATTATTTAGATAAAAGGGACTTTAGTTTTATTAAGGGTGAGTAAATAATCAGTTCAATCAGTTTGGTTTGAAAAAATTAATAATCGATTTAATCGATTTTCATTTAATAAATAATCGAACCAACCGATCATAATCGAACCGATCAAAATCGGTTTGATTCGGTTAAATAATTGATTTTTTTATCATTTTTCTTCCTATTATTAATAATTATTTAACCATAAATTCAATTCAATAAAATTTAAATTCTAATATCATTCAAATTAAATTACTAAAAAATTTAATAATTTTAACAATATTTACAAAAATAAATAAATAAAAATATTTATCTTAGTTTTTTTTTATTTTTAATTATTAAAAAATCGGTTAATTTGGTTAGTGCAGTTATTAATTTTAAAAATCGAAAACCGATCGAATTAACTAATTTAATCGATTTAAAAAATTGATTATAACTAAAACCGAATAAATCGAACCGATTTAACTAAATTCACTCGATTTCGATTGATTTAATCAATTTAAGCCGACTTTTGCTCACTCTTAAATTTTATAATGATTGATATTTTTTTAAAGCTAAATTGAAACAAAATTTAGTATGGACTTGAAGTTAAAAGTATAGTAACACAATAAATAAAATGCAATGAAAGATTGCAGGTTGATTAAGAATTAAAGAATTCGATATGGTTAATTCATGTAATTATTTTTAAAATATAATATTTAATAAATTTAAATTTTAAAATTTATCGTTTGTATTTTATTTTTAATTATAATGTCGTTTGATAAAAAATAATAAAGATATTTTAAGCATGTGATTAATTATGGGAACCAGCTTTTCTTATGATAGCTACTTAAAGATATAAGGTTTCAATCCTTATCTTGCCTAAACGAATTTTAATTGTCTTCTAACAGATTGATTTTAATAATAAATAACCCACCATACATAAAGAGCAGAATTGGTCGCACCAGAACATGACACAGTTTTTGTTCATTTCAACACTTCTCAAAGTTATATAAATGTTGGCAATCTTAGCTAAATTTTTATAATTCTTTCCCTCTGCCTCGATTTTATGATTCAACGGCCCATGGTTCTGTACTTATAATGCTTCACAAGAGTGAAGACAATTAGACTGACAAATGGCCATGGGCTTCTGGAATTGTAGAAAGATTGCCACATGGCATAAATTTTAGTTTTAAGCTTTTGCATATGGGAGTAGTTCAGGGCGAAAAAAGACTTACAAGAAGTTTTTTATTAAAAATGATTAAATAAAAATTAAAATCAATAGATTTAAATGCTTCATTATATTAGTTATGCATATAAATTTTGAAAAAATTTTAATAAATTTTTATATATATTTTTAAATAAATAATTTTAGTAAAAATATTGATAATATTTTTATCGTTGAATAAGTATCGATCAAATTTGAATTATAAATAATATTTTTAATTTTTTTTATAAATTATTGATCTTTAGATTGAAATCTATCAATTTATTAATTTGAAATTTTTATTAAATCAATTTTAAGAAAAAAAATTTCACAAATTACTTTTAAAAAAATTTAATGTAAATTTTCTCTGTTAAGGAGGATTGATGCATACATTTGGGTCCACAAATTTAAGCTGGTGAAGAACATTGGAAACCAAGGCTTTGCCTTGTTCTAACATAGGTAGGATTAATTTAATTCTTTGTTTACTTTTGGAATCCTAATTATGCTTACATCGACCTGCCCATATTACTAAACATTCATGAACATTTTGTTTAGGGGGGCAGCTATTCCCCCTTAGGCCTGAGGATGGGTTCTAATCTTGGCGAGTTTTGAAGATTTGTTAAATTACTTCATGTATCCATTCTAATTTATCAATTATATTTTTTTTATAAAGAAGGTTGCTGTTTATTGATAGAGAAATAAATTACAGTTATTCAAATCTTAATTTTAAATTTATTAAATATTAACTTTTAAAAATAATTGTATAAACTAATTGTGTGGTTATAAATTTGTGTAAGTGGAGTCAATATTATAATATTTTGTTACTTAATATAACATTGATAAAATTAAATATATAAAATATTGCATAATGTAATAGAAATTTTAAATAAATACATATTTTCTTACAATTTATCTTGGAAAATTTATTTCAATGGTTCCATTACTGGTGCTGAATAAAACCTTTTTTTTTTCTTTTTTTTTTTGTCATACTAATCAAAGTGCAGGTGGAAATTGGGTTTTGGGTGGATGGAGTTTTTCTGTTTAATTTATTTTCCCTGAGTTTCTGTAGCAAGGCTAAATGCAAGCTTATTTGGGTAATAAAAATTTGCAATTATTAAGGAAAGAAAATTTTGCTCACCTCTTGCTCTGGCTAGTGGCAGAGCAAAGAGTTAAACTTTGGTGGATCCGAAATTTTGTTACCTAACATGGAATGATGACCCATAATTTCTTTGTGAAGCAAGATCGTATAAATCGATAAAGTGCATATGAACTTTGAAAGCTTTGGTGAGACTCATGGCTATGGCAGTCATTCCTCTGGGATAATCATAGCTTTATAACCTTATATATAGAAATAAAAAGAGTACAATCGTGTTAAAACCCTGCTCTTACAAAATTTTGGGTGAACATCTCTTCAATGTCAACCAAAAATAAGAAATTGTTCACCCAATTGAGCAGAATCATCCATCCTCAACTACATTTCTAGTCAAACAAGAATATATTACCAGTTATTATATTGAGGTAGATCCTTGGGGTTTGTCCCTACCGCAGTATCCATCTTGTAAGCCCTCTCATTTTTTGTTTGAGCGATTTCTTCAGCTCCTGAGCTAACATCATCTCCCATTTCCTCTTCATTTTCATCCTTTTCTGAGGCTATTACATCATCTTCAAGCTCATATGAAGCATCCTCTTGATTCATAAAACTCCATCTGGGGATGAGTTTTCCTGCTTGTCTGATTACACTGCTATTATCATAGAAACTTTGGGGGATTGTATTATATATACTCCGAGGCTCTTCAGGATTGACACTAGCAGGCCAAGTAAGAGTTTCACCATTTGTCCCTCCCATGTGTATAACTGAAACACCCTTCTTGTTTTCTTTAGATTGCTGTGAAAGAACTGAAAGGGCAGCTTTAGGGTCGTCTACCTTATCACCATTACTTTTCATTTCAAAAGAGGAATTAGTCTCAACACCACAAATTTGGATGCCTGGAACTTCGTGGTAAACTTGATTGTGGAATGCAGGAATTGACAAATTACTTCCATTAATTTCCAAGTTAACGCTGCTATTTGTTATGACAGATGGGATCTTCTCGCCATTATCTTTCTGGATACTCGAAGTGAGCTGAGCAGTTTTTTGTCTATCTTCCAGCTTGTTCAGAGCAACTTTCTCAAAAACAAGAACTCTAGCCTCAGGCTGAACTTTACTTGCTGCATTCTTTTTAACTCTAGCTTGAGGACGAGACTCATCAGGAGTAGCTGACACATCAACTGAAGCAACTGATCTCTTAGGTCGCCCTCTTTGTGATGCTGATCCTCCAGATAAGCCAGTCTGAATAACTCGAGCAGTAGGCTCAACTGCAGATGGTTTCAGAGATGAAACTTCAGCTTCAAGCTTTGTCAAGCGGCTCTTGTAATCAGTTATTTCTGATTGCAACTGACCAATTACACTCCATAGCTGAACATTCTCAGCTGACTGCGTATGGAAACAGGTGGACTAAAGTGTTACTGATCATGCTTAGAAGAGAGGAATACTATACTAAAATAACAGATTAGGTGAAGAAAAGACTACTACTTGAGCTTCCCAAAGTTGTTGGTGCTTCTGAGAAAGTTTTGATGTTGGCCTGATAATTCCTCTTTGAGAGGATTCTTCGAAGGTTGCTGAGCAATTAGGCATTGGTGGAGGTGCTGAGGAAAAGTAGCCATAAGCTTCTGGGAAAGTATAGCTGAAAGGTGGATGAGATTGTTGACCATGAGCCCACCAAGAAGAGGGATCCCAATGACCTATTAACATGAAAACTCCATTACGGCTCAACTCATGCGTGTAGCAACTTCTTGAGGACTAATTTAGAAACTATGCTTCATAAATTAGAAGAATGCACAAGTCAATGACTAATCAACTTATCATCATGTATCCATTGATAATCAGTTGTCAGTCAAGTGAGATGTCGTAAATCATTTTGCACAAACAATAATCACATAATATGATGTGAGATGATAAACATGAACCAGAAAGAGCTTTGCCTTGCCTTAATAAAGTACTTTAGTTGAAAACTGGAATACTACCTGGAAAACCTGGGTATGGGCCAAAATGGTCACAGAGATTTGGAACTTGATCTTGGCTTCTTTGGGTCGTTCGTCCAATTATAGCAGAAGATTGCCAGCTACCATCAACTGTTGCAATGGAAGTGAATGGTTGAAATGTAGCAGGCACACTTACTCCAGGAAAATGGCAACTAGGTCGCTGTGGCAGCCAAAAGGGTGTGGTCGATTGTACTAAGTGCACGGTGGGTTGGCCCTGCTGGACTGGATGATTGGGGTAATTTGGCTGCAATGGTGCTGCTTGCTGCCATCGGGGAATAGGGAGAGTTGATTGGCTTGGTGCACA